>MU619749.1:0-227397 GCA_025201785.1 Xylaria longipes
TTAATATTATTATAAATAAATTATTTATAAAAATATATTATTAATTTTTTAATATTTAATATATAATTTTATTAATAATTTATTAAAAATAATAATAAATTATAAAAATATTAAAATAATTGCAATTTATATTATAAACTAAAATATTAACATTAAATAATATTTTATATATTTTTATTAATTTAAAACCTTTATAGATTATTTATTATATTTTATATTTTTAATATACTATATATAATTATTTAAATTTTTATTTTTATTATTTATAAACAAATATTATAATAAGTTCGTTTTATTTAATTAAAATATATTTAGTTTATTTAATTTTTAATAATAAATATAAAAACTAAAATAATACTTTAAGCTAAAATATAAAACTATTTATTATAAAAAATTTTTTTATTATATTTAACTTATTAATAAAATATTATATTTTTAATTTTAGTTTTAATTATTTAAAGTTTATCGCGAGTAATAACTAATAATAATAAATATAAATTAATATTATATATAATAATTAAACTTACTATAATTATTTATTAATTTAATACTGTTATAAATAAATTGTTTATAAAAATATATTATTAATTTTATTAATAACTTATTAAAAATAACAACAAGTTATAAAGCTATTAAAATAATTATTATTTATATCGTAAACTAAAATATTAACATATATAATATTAATATTAAACTATTAAAAAATAATTAATATATATAATATTAATAATTTATTTATAAAATATATTATTAGTTATAAAATAACTTATTATTTATAGCTTTAAGCTTATAAAAATAAATTAAAAAAAAAGCTATATATTTTTAAATATTTTTATTTTATAAAATAGTTAATATTATTTAACAAAATAATAAAATATTATTAATTAAATAGCTTTAATAAAAATAATTATTTAAATATATTATAGTACTAAGTATTAAATATATATAAAAAAATTATTATTATAAAATATATTTTAGTATTTAAAGTATACTTAAGCAGGTATAGCTAAGCATAATATAGTAAATAAATAATATATATAAAATATAAAGGTATTTTTATATAATAAAATTATAAAGTATAAATAAATAAAAAATATAAATAGCTATAATAAAAATAAAAGCTAAATAATTAAATTAAATAATAACTAGTATTATAATAAGACTAATAAAAACATTTGCTAACTATTTATTTATTTAGCTAAAAAAAAAAATTAAAAAAAAAAAAAAAAAAAAAAAAAACACGGGATAATTATAAAAGCGGTTAAAAAAAGTAGTTATATTTAAAAAAAATAGTTATATTTAAAAAAAATAATTATACTTAAAAGCTAATAAGTATAGGTTTAATATAGGATTAATTTTCTTTATTAAATACTATATATAAAAATTATAAATATAGTAGTTTTTTATAAACTAAACTTTAAGTATATTATTATTTATTTTCGAAAATATTATTATATATTTTTAAAAATATTATTATTTTATATTAAAAGTATTACTATATATTTTTAAAGGTATTATTATTTTATATTATAAGTTATATAATAAAACTAAAAGTTAGTAAAAAAATAACTAAAATATACTTATATATAAAAAAAGTAGTTTAGCTTATTATTTTAGCCCAAGATATTAAACTTATTTATTTAAGCATAAAGCTTATATTTAAGCTACTAGTTATATTATTTTTAGATTTTTTTATTTTTAAAATTAAAAAACTATTTAATAGTTTTTAGTTTTTAAATTTAAGTTTTTATAGCTGTTTAAGTATTATATTAAATATATTAAAAGTTAATGCTTAAAGAAGTTTTAATAATTAGCTTTTTTTAATAATATTATATATTTTAATTAATTATAAAACCTGCTTAAAAAATAAGCGCGTTTTAATTAATTTATAATAATAGTTATAGCTAGCAGCCTTAGTAGTAAATAGTTGGCCCGTATATATAAGTGTAATATATATAGCTAGGTTATAGCTAGTGCTATGGCTTACTTATACACATACTTATTTATAAATTATTTAAATAGTTTACTGCTAAAAATTAAAACCCCTAAAACTATTTTTTTTTCTAGCTTATAATTAATATATAAATTTAAAATTTATTATATAAAACTATAAATATATTTTTGTAATAATTATAAGCTTTTTTAAATATTGCTAATAACTAACTTATTATATTCTTTTTTATTAAACAATTTTTATTAGCAGAATAAAATACTTAGAGTTAATTTATTTATATATTTTTATATAAAACAATTAATTATAGTTTTTAAAAGCTTATAAACGTTTTTACAAAAGTTTATATAATAGCTACTTTTTATAGCTATTTTTACTTTTTATTTTAAAACTTTTATAACCTTTTGTTTATATTTAACTTTTTAATTAGTTTATTTATTTTTTTTTTAAAAATATTTTATAATATATTTTTTATATAAATTATATATATTTTAAACTTATAAATATATCTTTTTAAATTTTATAAATAGTTTAACCAACTTTTCGTTTAGATATTTTTTTGCGGTTTTTTGCCCGCTTTTAATTTTAACCTGTTATTTTTACCTTTATACCTTAAAGTATAAAACGTTCGATTTTATATTAAAAATTATTTTATTTTAACTTATAATTATATTTTTTTTAATAGTTTAACTATAAGCTAGGTTTATTGCTTAATATATTTAAAACTTTATTTAAACAGCTGTTTAAAACGTTAAAAATAACCTTTTAAATTAATTTATAGCTAAGATTATTTTAATCTGCTAAAACTATATAAATAAAATCACCTAGCTTTAAGCTATTTTAAATAATTATATTACTGCTATTTTTATATAAAAACTTTATTTTATTTTATTTAATTTTTTTTTTTTATTTAGTTTAGCTAAATTTAATATATAACTATTTTTATTTAAAAACAAATTATATATTAATAATAATATAATTAGCTTAAATAAAGCTAAATTTATTTATATATATAAAAAACTTAAATAAAAAATTTAATAAATTATAAAACCTGTTTTTATATATATAAAATTTAATAAATAAAATTTTATTATTATTATATTAATATTTAATTAAATTTATAATAATTTTAATAAAGTTATAAAAATATTGTATAAACTTAAATTAATAAAAATAAAAAATAATAATATAATATATATATTTTTTATAATTTAAAAAAAAAATAGCTAAAATATAAATACTTTTGTATAATTTAATATCCTTTATATTTAAAATCTACACGCGGTTATTTTTAATAAATTATAAACTAAAATTAATAATTATAAAACACTTTTTAATAAATATAATACTTTTATTAATTTTCTATTTTATTTTAAAAATAGTTTCGGGTAAAAATATAAACTAAATAGCTAAAATTATAGCTAAATTAGTTATTTTAAAAATACTACGCTTATAAACTTAAGTAAAATTAAAATTAATAATATTATACTTATTAAATTAGTTTTAAAAAAGTTTATAAATACTAACCCGATTAATTTTTTTAATATTATATTTATTTAAATACTAAAAAACTAAATAGCACTTAATTTTATACGTAAAAAAAAATAAAAGTATTAAAATAATTATTATTATAAAAAATATAGCTTTACTACGTATAAAGTAAAAGTTTATAATTTATTATTTTATAAAGATTACGTATATTTTAAAAATAAAAATTATAATAATTAAGCTCTTTATATAATAATAGTTTGTTAACGTTTTACACCTAATTTACTATAGTAAAAAAAGCTAGGGGGGTAGTTATAGCTAGCAGCTTTAGTAGTAAATAGTTAGCCTATATATATAAGTATAGTATATATAGCTAGGTTATAGCTAGTGCTATAGCTTATTTACATATATACTTATCTATAAATTATTTAAATAACTTACTACTAAAGATTAAAACCCTTAAAGCTACTTTTCTTTTTTAGCTTATAATTAATATATAAATCTAAAATCTATTACATAAAACTATAAATATACCTTTATAATAATAATTAATTAATTAAAAATATTAAATAAAAATATTAAAATAAATTAAAATAATATATAATAAGTTTTATTAAAAAGTTATTTTATAACTTTATAAATAAATATATATTATTAGTTATAATTTTAAAATTATTTATTATAATAATTTTAATTAATAAATAAATATTAATATTATTTAAATAATTAAATATTAATTTTATAAAATAAAATAAAAAAGCTATAAACGTATAAAACGTAATAAAAAGCTATAAGCGTATAAGATAAAATAAAAAAAAAAAGCTTTAAGCGTATAAAATATAATAAAAAGCTATAAGCGTATAAAACAAAATAAAGAAAAAAAGCTTTAAACGTATAAAACAAGATAAAAAAAAAAGCTTTAAGTATATAAAAAAAAAAAAAAAAAAAAAGCTTTAAACGTATAAAATAAAATAAAAAAAAGGAGCTATAAACATATAAAATATAATAAAAAAAAATAGCTGTAATTATATAAAATAAAAAAAAATAAAAAAAAATAGCTATAATTATATAAAATAAAACGAAATAAAAAAAAGTAGCTATAATTACAGGAGATAAAATAAAAAAAAATAGCTATAAACGTAAAAAATAAAATAAAAAAAAATAGTTATAAGCGTAAAAAATAAAATAATAATAAAAAACTATAATTATAAAAAATAAAATAAAAAAAAGTAGTTATAAGCGTAAAAAACAAAATAATAATAAAAAGTTATAAGCGTAAAAAATAAAATATAAAATATAAAATATATATTTAATATTATAAACTAGTAATAAATATAAAAACATATAAATAAAATAATATATAAATAAATAAATTAATTAAAATATAAATATAAAATATAAAATTAATAAATAAATAAAAAAAAAACAAAGGAGTATTAAAGTTAAAATTTATTAAAAAATTATATAGTAAATATATATAAATATAAATAATTTAATTAATTAAACTTATATATTTAGCTAAAAAAAAAATAATATAAAAATTATATATTAGTAAATAAGCTAAATAGCTAACTATAACCGCGTGTATATAATAAAAGCTGTTATACACCGTTTAAACTAATTAAAGCCGCGTATATATAATAAAAGCTAATAATTATAAAAGGTTTTTTTAAATAAAAAAATAAAATTTTTTATTTAAGCTATAAAAAATTCTTAGTAAAAATTTTAAACTAAAAAAACTTTTATTTTACTTAGTTGTACTTTTTTTGCTAAAAACTTAAGCATATAAGCTTTATATATATTATATTTTAATAGTTATAGTTTTAATATTTTTAATTCTTGCTATAATTATTTCTTAAACCCCCCCTGGCGCGCTACGGTTAGCTACAGCCTACCTAGGTACAGTACCTACAGGTAAGAAATATCCCACCCCTGACAGTTGCCCCTCCAAGAAGTACCTATACTTGGGTACAGCAGTAGGCCGACTCGGACCCTCCACATGCAACCATGCCACTTCCTTGCCTTTGACTTACTTTTCTAAGGATTTTTTTAATTAGAAGCCTCGATCAACTGACTCACTTCTTAACACCAGAGAACCATTCACAACCCAATCACTTCTCTTATTGGTATATCCCTATCTCTAATCGCCTTTCCCGATACCCCGGTTTCGAAATACCCATCACGATTTTACTTCTTGGTCCCCGTCAGCTTTCAGCTCGTACGTCGACTATTGTAGGCCCAATCAATATCCGAGTGATCGCCCGAATCCTCGGTCTGTGGTAGCAAACCAAACTACGCCCTGCAGCATCAGCTTCGCAGTTGTTGCCTTCGACCTGTAGCAGACCAGTCATTCTTAGTATTACATCATGCCGGGAGTCGACATGGAGCCTCTCAAGGCTGATGATATGAGAGGTACGTAGCCACTGTCGGGCCTGTGGGTTTTCTTGGCGCGTTTGTACAGCCTTATCTGTTGAAATGGTGAATTCTGTACAATCGTGAATGTCAATTGTGAGGTCCTCAAAGGCTGTTAATAAGGCAACCTGTCTCTCCTTGTCTTCAAGCTCGACGCGCAGTTGCACCTTGATCCAGTCTATCGTGAGTGTCCGCCATGCTGATACATAGCGACACATTAGTCCTGGGTCAGGATCCTCTGATCCCACCCGCTCTTCTCATCTCTGAAATCCCCATGTCCGATGCCTCGCTTCAAACTGTGGTCAAGGGCCGTCGTGAGGCCGTCTCCATCATCATGGGCCGCAGCGACCGGCTCCTGGTCATCGTCGGCCCCTGCTCTATCCACGATCCCGCTACCGCACAAGAGTACGCACAACGTCTAAAAGCTCTGTCCGAGAAGCTATCCGATGACCTGTGCATCATTATGCGCGCCTACCTAGAGAAGCCTCGCACCACAGTCGGCTGGAAGGGCCTGATCAATGATCCCGACATCGACAACAGCTTCAAGATCAACAAGGGCCTCCGACTCTCCCGCCAGATGTTCGGCGACCTGACCAATGCCGGCATGCCCATCGCGAGCGAGATGCTCGATACCATCTCTCCCCAATTCCTCGCCGACTTCATCTCCGTAGGCGCCATCGGCGCCCGAACCACCGAGTCTCAGCTACACCGAGAGCTCGCCTCTGGTCTATCTTTCCCAATCGGTTTCAAGAACGGTACTGATGGGAACTTGGGGGTCGCGATCGACGCCATCGGAGCCGCCGCCTCGAAGCACCACTTCATGGGTGTCACCAAGCAGGGATTGGCCGCCATTACCAGGACCTCGGGCAACCAGCACGGTTTCGTCATCTTGAGAGGTGGTACAAAGGGCCCTAACTACGACAAGGAGAACATCCGATTGGCGAAGGAGACTTTGATCAAGAAGGGTCAAAAGATGGCCATCATGGTAGATTGCTCTCACGGTAAGTCTAGTCTACTCCTCTTATCGAATATAGAACCGCGGTGATGAGTGCAGTAAGTGTTTGGCAACGGACTGATTCGGTTAGGTAACTCAAACAAGGACCACCGAAACCAGCCCAAGGTGGCTCAGGTGATCGGTGAGCAGCTGAGAGAGGGTGAGAAGGCCATCGTTGGCGTCATGATCGAGTCCAATATCAACGAGGGCAACCAGAAAGTACCTGCCGAGGGACCTGCGGGTCTCAAGAAGGGCGTCAGCATCACGGATGCCTGTATCGACTGGGATAGCACCGTCACGGTATTGGAAGACCTGGCCGCCGCCGTCCGCGCCCGTCGCGAGAAGAACGGCGCGTCAAGCAGCAATAACGGTAACGCCAGGGCCACACCCATCGAAGAAGACTAAATATCCGAGACGTTGTAAAAATCACTTGCAGGGTCGAAATGGAGGGATCGACGAAAGAATCTTATAGTACGAGGCGGCTAGCGACAGCTTGATTACATTGGGAACATCAAAAAGCAAGATACGGCGCAGATGGATATGAGGAACGCTTACCATCTACCATCAGAATTTCAGGGGTACGATGACTTCAGGGTTAACGGAAATAGCATGCGTGGTTGTTGATAGACTGAGATTACCACGTGATGACGAAACATGCACATAATACACACGTCTCTCAGCCCTCGAAGTCTTAGCCAGATTGTGCCAGTAGCGACCATAGTGTTGCCGTTCAAGTAGTTCAAAACCAAACCCGATACTCCCGACGCCAGGCAACACGGCAGGAACGATCTCCATTCCCTTCCCATAATATGCAACGCCCTATATAAACATCGTAGTCCTCATCCCGAACCGTAGCGTTAACCGCTCGCGGTCGGGACGGGTGCGTAGGGGGCCCTATTCGGAGGGTCCAGTCTCGTGGCGGCCTTCTTGCCCCGGCGCAGCTCGTCGATGCGCTTGGCGGCGGCCCAGCCCAGCAGGCCGGTGGTGCCGAGGATGAAGCCCCAGACGATGATCTGGTCCTTGCGGCTGTCGCGCTGGATGCAGGTGGAGAGCACGTCGGCGTCGGCGGCGTCCTTGCAGATGGGCAGGTTCTGCGACAGGCAGAAGGCGTGGGTGCACTGGGTGCAGGCGGCCTGGGCGCCGAGCTGGATCAGGGTACTGTTCTTGAAGCACGTGCACTTGCAGAACAAGGGCGCAGCTGCGGCGACGTCAATGAGAAAATGAGCGAGCAGAAGATCTATCTCGGGAGGGAATTGGGGATTGAGAGATTCGAAGATGGGAGACGGGAGAGTTAATGGCTGGACTTACATGCTGCTGCTGTCAGGGAGGCGAGGACTCCGAAGAACAGGAGTATGAGGAAATTGAAACGCAACATTGCGGACGCATGGAAGCCCTCGCCCGACAACGTCTTGCGGAGATGCCACCTGAACAAAAAGCTGGAAGTTCTGTTTAGTTTACTGGTTGGTCGTGAGGGTCGAAGCTGAGGTGACGCTTGTTTTCGAGATGCCAAGTCCACTACAGCTTCAGGGCGGTACTGTAGATTAGGTAGTGGGTACATAGGTATTTACCTCTGTAATATTCGAACCAGATACCAGATCCGTTAAGTAATATGCTAGTGATAGTGTATAAGACTAACCAGGCTGGGCAGCATATTACCTACCTACTACAGTACGTACAGCTTCGATAAGCATGTTTGATAAGAGATAAGAGGGAGATAAGAGAATTAATGTGGCTGGAGCTTAGGTCGCAACCTCTCTTAGCACGTTCAAGCCACAATTGACCCTTCAAGCATCGTCTGCCAAAAAAGCTGGCGTCTCGTCGTCGCAGCTCCCGACTCCCATCCCCAACGTAGCACGAGTCCCCTTCCACCACACCAATTGCCCAACGATGCGACGGATACCAAGGCTCAGAAGGCCGTCCGGCCTCCCTTCAACTACGATCAACGTATCGAGGGCCACCGCCAGTCCTTTCACCACAACCCAGTGTTCCCGCTCCTGCCAACGGCCGACGGCAACACCATTCCACCCGCCGAGTCTAAACCGCTTCTACTCCTCCGATAGGCAGCAGTCCCCGGCGCCAGTACCAGAGCAGGGCAAGGAGCTGCAGTCCGAAGCCCGCACAGCCGATGCGATCATTGGCGCCGAGACGAAGGACCTGGATTGGGCCGAGGAGGAGGACTTTGCCGTAGCCGAGGGTCCGTATGTCGTCCCCGGGCCTCGCGTCGAGGCTGCCCGCGAAGACGAGGTCGCCGACCCCACATACGTCCCCGCCACGACAGCCCAGGGACTGAAGAAGGTCGGTAACCTGGCCAATTGGTGGTCCCCCCGTGAACACTGGGGTGAGGCCGGCGATTTCACAAGCTTCAGGCCGCGCGAGAAGGTCGCCGATCCCGTGCTGATCGAGGCCGCCGTCCGTCGCGCCGTCGTCGAGGCCCTCGCCCTTCGTGAGGCTGGCCGCGAGGATGACCTTGTGGCTGTCTGGCCTACCACCGTGTCCAAGAGCGATCTCCAGGGCCTCTTAGCACGCGACGTAAAGAGTACTGAAGACGGCGCGGTGACCCTTGGTGCCGATCCCTCAGCCGTGGCAGAGGGATTACGGTGGAGGGACGACGAGAACACCTTAACTGGTAGTGATGAGCAGACCCCCTCAGCCGAGGCTTTGACGTCCGACGAGGTTTCAGCGCTGACCCAGACGTGGGATCCAAGCTGGAAGTCGATCTCACTGACTGACCCACGCATCCGCTTTGCCGTACGTTTCCCACCCCTCGTATTTTCGCTCGTACTTTATGACGTTCTTTCTGGCTGACGATATATACATCCACAGGTCACGAAACGTGTTTTCCAGCTTACCGGGCAATTAATCCCGGACCACCAGCTCCCAAGCATCACGACAGTGCACACTCTCCTGCGCGCCCTGAAGAAGCCCCCTAAACCAGCCACTCTGAACGAGGAGATCCGGCAGCGGCACCCGGACTTGCTCGATCTACCCAACGTCACCGTTGCCGCCAAGCGCGTCACGCGCGGCGACAAGGAGAAGGCTCTCGGCCGCTTCAAGCTCATGCAGGCAGAGTTCAAGAAGCGCGACCTGCCGGGGCTTGGCCACGGATACGCGAGGAGGGGCACGCAATAGCTCAGATGGCGGGACGAATCTTAGTCGCACGTATTCATGTATGTCTACGTGCATGGGGTCGCTATGCAAGCAAGCGTGTTGAGTATGATGCTCTTGTTCCGGCGTCTCATGTGCACGCTTGAAGTCTGTATATTTGTACATTATATTTGGTCCCCGAGGATGGCTCAACTACCTAGAAGTTGCCGGATAGTTCAGAGCTCGGGCGCTTATGTAGACGTATCTGACATCTCGTGTGGAGATGTGTGTACTATATACTAACACAAATGCTATGGATCCATCATACATGGCTACCTAATCTCGCTGGCTCTTTGTCCTGGTGCTTCGCATGATCCTCTTGAAGACTACCCGGGCTTTCGGACCACCGTTCGGATATTAATCGAGCTTTTTTTTTATGTAGAGTAAGACACTATTAGTTAAATATGCCCGCAATATCTGTGTCGGAATACTCCTTCCTCGTTCGTTAGGATAGGGGGACTCCAGATGCATCGGCTGGGTTGAATAACACTTCCACACGGAGAAATACTTTTGGGTTATTTCTGACATTGAATATCCACCTCTTGGTTCAAACTATCGGATGCTTCCTCTTCATCAGACCAACTGGCTTGGCCCGGGTCTCGTGACGACGAGGATCTCAAATGAGGCGAAGTCTCTGAACATTTTCCAACAACAGAATCTCACAACGCCATCGATGCTGCGACGCAAATAAGCCTCAGCCATGGGAATGATCCGGCAGTGTCCCACTCGTCTCATCACCTAGATGATTGTCTCTCTCATGCCGATCAACGCTCTGTTCGAAACAGTGTTGGCGTCACAGACGGTGTTCCGACCACCTTAGGGTTATCACATTCCCCCGTGGAAACAGACTCAGAAGCTTAAACTCGTACAGCGTGATCCAAAGCTTTATAGCACCTCGTTTGCCCATACAACACCTCCTCAACGTTATTCTCAACTACCTTGCGACGAATGATTACTAATACACCGACGTTGTGGTTAAAACTCTCAACTTCCTCTTACTCATCCTGCTCATTGCCAAGCTTTCATTTATAACAGCTCCGCCTGGTTCATGGCGGTTCACCTTGCCGTCCTTCAGGTCCTTTCACTAGACCAAGCCCAAAGCCGGCTCCGTGGTGTTGAACTCCAACATTTCGAAGATCGTCCTATTAACATGAGTGAGATTGAGAATACAGTGCTCCCCATCGTCAAGGTCTTTCGTCTACAGCTTCCAGGTTACTGCGTATACAACCATGTATCGCGTTTACAATACTTCATATTCCATACGCCATACCCCACGTTGACTTCTAAAGCATAGGCTTTTCTTCCAGCGTCTGTTATACGTTACGCCCAAATTGTGTATAACAATAACTTACAATGCCTATTTTCCATATAGTGCGCGATACCGAGCTGGAGGTTGAAGATGTCTAAGCACTAGCTTTGGCTTGCCGCCTCCTTGCGGAATACCTCGGAAATCAATCTAGATGGGCGGCATACTTGGCTGTACAACACCTTTACGGCGTATTTGAACTGACAATTGCCATAAGATTCCTCGAGGAAGGTTAGGAACTGGGAGAGTGATAGACGATAGCATACTTCCTTGAAGTATAAATACACCCTCCATCTTCCCAATCATATCATATAACTTGGGTGTCCGCGTATTAGAGTGACCTATTCTTCGGACAGACTGCGCCCTTCTCGGGTGGTCATCTAGGCTGGAGTTTGGGTTGCGGCGACGCGAGCTGGTCGAAGGGAAGGAGTTGAATATACGTCAAGCAGAGCGATGAGAGGATTGACGATTACTCACGTAGCGGTTAATATGACCTTATGATCTTTTACCAAGGGGTTTGCTTCTATAGCGATACGGGTTGTAAGTGATGTTAGTAAGTGTTACCTATGCCGCCTTAGTAGTAGTAATACCCTCTTTTGTATTATTTTACCTGTAGCAGAAAAGGTCTTGAAGTATAAACGCTTAATGAAATTGCTTAGATCGTTTTAAACGTTTCGAATCACAGTTATCTTGTTTAAACTCTAGTTTCCAAACCGTAAAAATATTTTCACATTGTTATCTTGATAATCTCATGTGCAACTGTTTGAAAAGACCTGCAGGGGCTACCATGGTACTGATTGAACAAAAAGAATGTTCCGTATTGATGGCGAAGATGCATATTAAGAAACGAAATATTCAAGTGTATTGGCTTCCGTAAAACTCACAAAGTTTTTAAACTGCGACTGCTGATCGGTATCATAATTCAAGTCGGGGTGTGTACTGTAATAAGTAGTGCGCCGTTATGCTTCCGGGGGAGGGCTCCGCTAGCGCCGCAAGTCCCGTCGTCCGCCGTTGGAGTTGTGAGAATTGTCGATCCTGGATCCCATTTTCTAAGTCTTCAAAGTCGTTATGCATCAACTTCGAGAGCTATAATCTTTACGTGTAGTAAACACTACGCAAGGACGTTTATTAAACTACCAATGTGCAATAAAATACGAATGTGGTCTAGGAGTTGATAATGGCTCGAGTCAGGGATACTAATGCCAAGACATAGTGCAGCGCTCGGAGGGGTTGCAATTTTGTTAAATTATGTTGCCATACTCGATGAGTGGGCAGACGTCGTCGTAATCCCCCGTTTCTTTAAATGGATGCCAAGTTGCATGAAAGTAAAAGACGATCGGCCTCAAGCCCGCCTGACATTCTTAAAGGGGTATCTTGGCGACTTAGTAGATCAATTTCTCTCTCTCAATAGGCAGCTCCCAAGCAGGCAAATTTGGGGGATTTTCGGTGACCAGCGAGCGCCAAGATGTCTATTCGGGGGCCGTCGCCGATGTTACCGGAACCCGTCAATTATCTTGTCATTATCAGTTCACCGCGGTAATCCCGGCGCACTGTCGCACATGGCCTTGACACGAACAATGAATGGTTGAAGTTGAATTATTGTGTTCTACCTGAAACACTTAAGTAGGTAGGTACCTAGTATAGGAACTGATTGTTAATGTAGCCTTGAACGCAAGCTGCAGCCACAGGCTGACGCATACCTTCAGGCCATAGGTACAAGCCATATCCAAGCCACAGCACCTAGGAAGACTGCTATACCTATTCCAGCGCTGCGTACTTACTCGCTGTATCCTTTTGAATGCCCCTTCGGCGTCAATATCCTTGACTACACCGATGACCAGGGTCTGGGCCAATTAAATCACTTAATTTGTAGATACATCTATTCACACCTAATTTAGCCCGTGCTAAAGGTCACTACAATAACTATTGGTACAAAGTGCTGCATTACACTTATCGCACCCGTACACTTTATATTTGGGTTTATTAAATCTAGGATTGTACGTTTTTACGAATGGAGTGTAAAGCCTTTGCAAGCCTTGCAATCGCTATTTTTCTTCTTTTGACTAGTTGGTAGGCAGAAGGCTCCTTTTTGAAGCTATTCACACCTGTTAGTAGGGGTAGTGTGGAGACCCATCGGGTCTTGCAAGGGGGTGACGCCGAAGGGGCATTCAAAAGGATAACGTTTAACCAAAATTATATGTAAATCATCGTGCATACATGAAACAGACAAACAGAGATATCTCGTCGATCAGCTCCAAACTTGATTTATATCTACTGTATGTATGTTTTTATTGCCGATAAGGGTCCAATACATCAAATGCTCTAGATTATCAGTTACAATCCAGGTTAGACACTGCGCATTTATGTGGACCGACGAGTGTTCGTAAGCTCTTGTTTCATCAGCCTCCGCTTAAATATTAGCCTGGCTACTTAACCTAACTCTTCAACACCATGACGACTGCCGATCTATTAATAAAGATACACCCGTGGACATGTGGGACAGTTCATTAACCAATCCGCGGTCACCAAGCGATATTCCATGTTTGTCCATACTCTATCGACATTCCATTCGTGGCTTTTCCGGGCTGATCTCCCAAACATGAAGGATAATCCTCATGTGTTACACCCGTGGTCCTACTATTCCCAGCACTCATATGCATGATTATACATACATAGACCTTCCTGGTAGGTTAGGTGCTTAACGATGTGCTCGATAACGGGGGTAAGGGCACCCAACCCCGGGGTAGGTGTGGATGGCGGCCACCTGGTTACGTGGTGCAAAGACTGTATTCCCGGGAACAGGTTATGAGTGATAAGTAGGCCCTTTTCCTTTCTCGGGCGCTCTTTCATCTTGTTACACTTGCGGTTGATAATGTAGCACTCATCCAGACTAGCCGGCCGTCTCTCTTTTCTCCGTGACTCGACTGGTCTGGGCCGCCGCATTTTGTGTACGCACTTTTCTGTCGTGCTCGTCCGCTCATTTTCTCGCCAATATGCCTTCTATTCGATTCTACTCGCTTTTCCTAGCGGCAGCCTGTGCTCCTCTTCAAGTCCTTGCTGATTTGCCCTTGATCACTGACGCCGTCGCTTACAATGCCTGGGCGTATGGCGACCGACCCAACCAGACTTACTATTCTTCTAGTCTCGTGTCTCCGCGCTTTCTCGTAAACACATGGAACAAGAATGCAACGACTAACGGGTCACACATCTTCATGGCCCCGGCCAATCCCGGCCAGATGGCGTCGCCCATAATCTTATCAAGCAAGGACTTGAGTCTTGTGTACGCAGACCCTGACTGGAATGGAGGCACCGACGCCAGAATGCAAATTTACGACGGGACTCCGTATTTGACTTTCTGGTCAGGATTCGACCAAAAGGGACACGGCACAGGAGGAGGTGTCATGGTCGATCCCAGCTACAATGAGTTTAAGAACTTGACCACCACGGGGCTTATTACGGGTGCCGATAGCCACGACTTCAGCTTGACCCGTGACGGTGGCGCTATCATGAACAACTATCACGCTATCTATACTGACTTAACGTCCATCGGTGGTCCTGTCAATGGCAAATTGCTGGACTGTGCGTTCCAGGAGGTTGATGTTGAAACTGGCGACGTCCGCTTTACATGGAAAGCAACGGATCACTTTGAGCTTACCGAAAGTCTAGCTGATCCATATTCTGATGTTGACGAGGGATTTGACTGGTTTCACATGAACGCGATCTCAAAAACGATCGATGGAAACTATCTCATCTCCATCCGACATCTCCGAACCGTCGCTCTGATCAACGGCACAGACGGAAGCCGGATCTGGCAGGTAGGCGGCGTGAAGAACTCGTTCAATGATCTGAGCGACGGCACCGCGACAAATTTCGCCTTCCAGCACGACGCCCGCTTCACCGACGACAATGAGACTCAGATCACCCTATTCGACAACCACGTCATGCACCCATCGTCGCCCACGTCTGGATGCACCCAGGACTGCACTCGTGCCATGCGCATCGCTCTCGACTTCGACGCCATGGAGGTGCGGCTCGTCTCCCAGTTCTACCATCCGCAGAGCGTCCAGGCTTGGGCTCAAGGCGGCTACCATCTACTGCCCAACGGCCATGCTATGATAGGGTGGGGTGTCGTGCCGGCCATGACTGAGTTTGATGAGGATGGAAATGTGCTTATGGACATTCAAATTCGTCCCTGGAACACCACCGAGGCGGGAGGCGGTCCGTTATACCGTGTTTACAAGTTCGACTGGGTCGGAGAGCCTAACTGGGAACCGAGTTGCGCCTTTGTCGATGGAACCGTCTATGTGAGCTGGAATGGTGCCACGAAGGTTGCATCTTGGTCATTGGTAAGTTATGCGAATTGGCTATTTATCACCGACACGCTCGCTAATACAAACTTCAGGTCGGCGGCCCATCCCCTCTGACAATGGAGCACATCGCTACGGTAAAAAAGGATGGCTTCGAAACAAGCATCCCAGCCTCGAATGATCCCGCGTTTGTCCGCGTCGATGCCTTGGATGCCGATGGCAACGTGATCGGTTCCAGCAACGTCGTCGACACGTCAAGCGGAGATTCTGTCGGATCTCGGATTAGGAGCTGAAAGTCGCGCTCGTCTAATGAAGGGAGCTAAGGTCAACTATCTGGGTCACGCCGACCCAAATCTGGAAATCAAGCCACGAATAAACAACGTTGAATTTGGCTAGTGTGGCAATGATTTTCTAGTCGACAGTGTGCGAAGCTTCAAAGGATTCATGTTCTCAATGTTTACAACCGCTGAGCTGAGTCGATACATAATGGAAACCCATCTTCAGGGTTATTATAGGTTCTAGAAGGGGGTCTACAGTCTGATACCAAAGTACAGGTTGGTTTGCAGCAGTTTCGGTATATACTTATTGACGCAGACGTCTATTCATGTCACATACATTCATATTCGATAAAGTCTATTCTCAAGACCCTCGCGTATTCCATGTGAGAGATGTCCGAGCAATCCAATGATCATCGCACCGGATCGCACACTTAATTTCAACCTAATCGTCGTTCCCACTCCGTGGCAGACCCTCGGTACCTGTCCCATAATCCTCGCCAAACCTCTTACCGCCGATGAACAGGGGCTTCGTGTCCTGGAGTACAAAGACCATCCTTGCCCAGCTCGTCGTGCTCGGGTTGCGCCACTGTCGCAGGCCATTTCGGCCTCGGTCAGCGAGAGGTTCGTTCGGCAGATGTGAAACACAGCGCACCAATAACAGCGGGACCGATGTCTCACGGGCACGCTCAGCAGAGACGAAACATGCATCATGACACACAAGGCGCCCCGCCAATCAACCAACGCAAACGAAAACAGCGGAACTCACAGAGTGCATCGTAGCGCGCTGCACGGCGATATCGCCGCGCCCCATGCGCGTCGAGGAGCCATCATCAAGAATAAGATCGACCTCGCCCTCGACGACGATGCCGAAATCGAGCGACTGCGTGCGGTGCATCATGCAGACGTACTGCGGGGCGAAGTCGACCATGCGACAGACGGTGCCGCTCTTGACGGCGAGGCCCAGCTCGCCGCTCGCGACCTTGGCGTCGTGGAAGCGCACGTCGGCGTCGCCGTTCAGGTCCGCCGGGAACGGGTTCGTGTAGATCTGGTTGAACCCCATGATGCCGCCCTCGTACACCTTCCACGCCGCCGGCCGCTCGTGCTGCACGATCGCCTTGCCGTCCGCGTTGTGGCCCGTGATCAGCGTCTTCGTGCTCGGCAGGTTGGTCTTCAGCTCCGCGGGGGCCGCGGGCGCGGGCTTGGCTTCGGAGGACATGTCTGGTGAGGTGAGGGGGCGGTTGTTAACAGCAAATATGGTGAAGAGCTTCTTTTCTAGGTGTCCGGTGTCTCGGCTTATATGTAAGATGAGGGGTTAGATCAGGGCCGGATCACATCGTACCTCATACAATGTTGCCGAAGTTAGTCATCCGGCTTTTATTGCCATTAATTAAGTAGATGTCGGTCTTATTGCGCCGGGTGTCTCTCCCGCTGCACCATCCTAGGTAGCGTGTAGGGAGCTGAGTTGGAGAAATCCGAACGGACCGGTTGGAGTGCGATGACCTCAGTAGTGAGCGCCCGCTCGGCTTGTCTCCGTGTGTCTGCAATGGTGTACGTTTAGTCATTGCAGGAGTTGGCTTCACGCTCGCCGTATAATACGTCTTGGTTTGTACCCACATAGTGATAGGTAATACTACACCTCTTGGCCAGCATGGCAAGGTTGTGTTACGTACCTATGCATGTTCTTACCTATCACTAGAGAGATATATTTGTTGCCATGAGAAACCTCCATATTCCAAACGCGTTGAGTTAACCATACAGTTAGGTAATAGATAGTAGACAGTAAAGTATGTAGAACAGCATCAATCTATTTTATGGCAACTAATTACTAGATAATCATCTAGAGCCTTAATCGGTGCTTGACGCGAATTTTGGGTTGAAAACGAATCGCGAAGAGAAGAATGTAGTATCATCGTAGTTCTTGTAGACTAAAGCTGCTACTGTATATATAAAGAGAGTTCGCATGAGGTATAAGCTTATTTGTTGATTGACGGCTGACGTGACAGCGTTTACTGAGCTAGAGTTAAGAGAGAACCTTGAACAGCTACCCTGTAAGAACGAGGTAGATCCAAAGAGTATGCTTAATTTAACCTTGATCTTGAAAGGAGCGATAGACTAGTTCGAATGCGTTGGGGATAAAACTTGAAAATGTTTGTATAATAGGAGTATTGTGATTCTACACAACAAGTGTTGGATCATAAGTTGTTAAAGGCCAAAAAGAAACCATATGAACTTTTGTATAAGGCACAGATTTGTAGAGAAGTCTCCTGACTATAAATACTCATTATTGATAGTTTTATGAATTGTTGTTTTCGGTTTTCTTAGCTTAAGTGTTCGGCCTTTCTGTGTGCTACTTCTTGCACTTCTGCAGTAGAGGAGGAAGTGAGAAACCCGGAGATGGAGCAAGGCTATTCTTATTCTCCTACCAGGAGTAATGTAGAGATTGCTCATTTTCACGGCTACGTACCTTTAGGATACTGTATAGCAGCACAATGGCATTTTGAGTCGCCTACTACAGTTAGGCATATGACGTGAACAATTTTAACGATATGCATTTCTCTGGTGATTTTCTTGGTGGCTACGTCGGCCTAAACTAGGTACGTAAGGTTACCTACCCCTTTCTCGTGTTAATCAGGGCGTAGAATTCATATTGAGCTTCAGCCTGACAACTCGAGGCCCTTGCTAGTACCGGACGACACTGGCGTAAGAAGTAAAGCAATCGTAAGAGAGTCGTAGGACACTAATAGTACAGCGGATTCTTCCTTGATTGAAACACTAAAATTCCCTATCACCTATGCCCTGGCTGCTGATTACTTGAACATTTCCACATTGACTATGCGGGACAAGCTGCCAATTATGCCTGGTATAGTCTATCATGACGTCGTTGATATCGACAACGCTGTCTGTTATAGTGATCTCTGTTATAGTGATCGGTACCGGGATTGCTCTAGTGCTAATGAAAAGACGGCGACTGAATAAACCATGAATCATACATTTCTGACGGCATTGAGCATTGTAGATCGAGTACTACAAAAGTTTATCTTGTCTCAAGCTTAAGTGAGTCGGCTGCCTTGCCTTGGACGTAGAGACAGGTGATGTTGGAGATGGCTTCACTATTGGCTGGCGATAAGGAATGTTGTCAGGCGGTCTGGCCCCGAGTGTGCGAGGTATCGCTACTATGTTACGCCTGCCACCCTTTGTCGGCGGAGAATGAGTGCTGCTGACGTGCTGTGGTATTGGCCGCGGGACTAGGTCGATTCATAAATGAGCTGTATGATTATTCCGTTGATGATGTGGTTCGCATCACCTCGGTATCTCTCCACCTTGACCCAGCGGTTGCTGAAAGGTAAGTACCCAGCACAGTGGTTCGCCAAGGCGAGAGGGTACATGTATCGGCCGGTACTCGTACGAGGCGAGAAGGCCCTGCATGTAATTTTAGCGACATGTATAGTACCTACGGGGCGCCTCAACTGTTCCTACCCAACTGTAAGTAGGTATTTACCTATAATCTGTTGTTGATTAGGTAGACAGTGGAGATGTCTACGTATAGTAGGGACCTTATCCACCTTGGGTACCTGCACTCCGCTGCGGCAAAGCTTGGGTTCCAAGGTTCTGGCTTGGTCGCTCAGTTAGTGGCCCCCGTCAGTGGACATGCACCAATCAAACTCCCGAGGTCGAGCAACATTGCCAATAGCACCTACCGCTTGATCCGACCCGCCTTGGCCTTGGCCTGGCCGTCGGCGACATCCATCAGCGGCATCATAGCTCTCATAGCTCCCAGCTCCCAGCTCCCAGCTCCCAGCTTTTCACCTCCGCATAACATCACTCTCGTGCGCGCAGACACACCCGCATAAGTGCGCGCGCTCTCACCGCCCCTCACGCTCCCAGATATGGTAGACGCCGAAACATTCTATTCCCCGACATACCACAACGAGCGACATGGTTGGTTGAGCGAGTGCGCGAGTGAGTGGGTGAATCAATGAAAGCGTGGTGAGCGGGTTGTGCCTTGTATCGTTGTTGATTACGCGCTGCTGTTTTGGGAGTAAGGAATATCGAAGTAAGTACATGCATCTTTCATCTTTTATACTGGCCATCGTCTCGGTGGCGCTGCCTATTCCGTCTTTGACGACTTGTCGCTGCTGGTATCTCCTGCTAGCCGGATCTTTGATTCCTGGTTTACCGTCCTATACGATTATACAGAGTACCTACATTCTATCTGATACTACTATCATGTATCCCATGCACTCACATCACTACTAGGTACTTTCATCTATCAAGATAACCAAGTCCACCACCCAACTTGGACATTAAACCTTTCATATACGTTTACAATTACACTCGATTACCGGCTCTCACCCCTTCTTCATTATCTTGTTCGTCTTCCTCTTCGTTGTCGTTGTCGTTGTCGCCGCCGCCGCCGTCTTCCCCTCCCCCCGCCGCATGAACGACTACTGCGGGTGGTGCGTTGGCTGCCAAGAAGATCCCTGCGCGCCCTGACATCAATTAAGTCATCCTTGTCGTCCAAGTTGTATGTACCTTGAAGCGTTTAAGTTTTTACCTTTGACCTCTTTCATTCTTTCCTTGCCTGCCACTTTCGTCGTTGAGGCATCTTCCTCGCATTTGTTCTCGACCTACGCCTAGTGGAAATATACACACCAAGGCAGATTCGTGAGCCGGCTTCATCACCCCCCGCGTCGTGGCCACCGTCCATTGTCAACCCATTACTCCATCGCTCACTCAATGAATCAGTCATTCAATCAACCAAGCGACTAACTCGTTGTCACTATTTATAAGTTAGCATTTAAGATATAATACTTATCGACATATCTATCTACGTTACCTCTACAGAGCTAGGTCCTCACGATTGTTTACCTTGGAACCCCACGTACGCATGCGAGCGACCGGCCAACGGGATACATGCACGCACGGTGTGACGCTGTGACACTGTGACGCTGCCACCTCGAATCTGCTGGCTCCCCGCCATCATTAAAAGCCGTCGGCTGTCCCGACCTGCTGCGAGCACTAAGCTAGTCCGGTCTCTGCCATTGAGGCTCTCGGCCGAGCTTGTGTCGACAAGAGCACGCCGCCGTATTCACATCCGCATTCATATCCACATTGTCAACCACGTGCAATACATCTACACCTGTACGAATACGAATACATATATACTCACCGCTATCATGGGAAATACACACACAAAAGAGGAACGAGTGGGCTCGCATCACCAGGGCGCCGGTAGCGAGCCCGGCGGCAGCAGCCTCGGGTCTGGCCGCCATGGCGAATTCGCCGCTGGGCGACGGTCCAGCCGCGCCGAGCTCAGCCCCCTCGGTGTCGCCCTCACCGTCGCCTCCAGTTCCCGCCAGCAAGACGTGCCCTTCGAGCGACGTGAGACGAAGCAAGAGCGGGAGGCGAGGAAACTCGAGAAAGAGCGTGTTGCACGGATCAAAGAGCGTGAGCGGAGTATGAAGGAAGAACATGTCGACGGTGGATATCTAGTCACGATGGGCATCTACACAGCGTCCGAAGACTTCAACAAGCCCGCTGTTCGCCAATTGCAGGTGGGTTGCCGCAACAGCAGCTACAGCACGCATTGCTGTTATTCTTGCCAAGACTTCGTGTCAGCTAACCTTTGTCGCGTGGTGTTCTAGATCGAGAGGAAGATAGCACCATTTTGGCGTGGCTTGGACGATTTCAACGATACTTGGGCTGAGCACCAGATAATCGCTGCCGCCCGCGGCCTCGAAATACCCCCTGCCGACCAAGTCCCAGAGCACCTCGTCCCCCAAACCCGGCCGGGACGTGGTTCGCCGGAAGCTTCATCATCCAACCTGAACAATCTGACAGTTCCTATAGGGTCACGTACACTGTCTGCTTCATCCGATCGAGCTACCTCGCACACTGGCTCCGTGATACCGTCTGCGATCTCGTCTACAGCACCCAAAACCTCCTCTCCGTTAAAACAACCCAAGAAGGCATTGGCAGCCGCTCTCAACTTGTCGCGGAACAGCTCCCAGGCAGAGATTGCACCGCGAGAGATAAGCCTACCACATGACCCCTTCGTTAATGGCCAGGCCTTGGAGGTCTTTTTGTACAAGGCGGGCGAGGAGTGCCCTTTATGTCTTATGTATTACCCGCCCTATCTCAACCGGACACGCTGCTGCTGTCAATTGATTTGCAGCGAGTGCTTCGTTCAGATCAAGCGTCCAGACCCCCATTTCCCCGACCATCATGGCGACGGGCCCAATACAGAAGAATCCCAAACGAGCTCTGAAGAGCGAAACGAACGCCTCGTCATGGAGCCTGCCAAGTGTCCCTACTGCACCCAGGCCGACTTCGGTGTTACGTATGAGCCCCCACCGTTCCGGAGAGGCTTGACCTATGCTTTCCCACCCTCGAATCTTGGTTCTATGAGCACCGCTATGTCGTCCACGAGCTCTATAAACTCGGGTCTCTCGCCGACAGCTGCGAGTCCTGCTAGACCGAGCCGCAATAGGGCGCAGAGCTTGTCGGCAAACGCGCCCGGTGTCGTTACAACTGACCGTATACGACCGGACTGGACTGGCAAACTTGCCACGGCCCTCGCTCAGCAACGCCGCCGAGCTGCAGCTGCTGATGCACTTCACCATGCTGCTTTCGTTATGGGAAACCAGGAACCGCGCACCTTCTTCGGCCGGTCATCTCGGTTTTCTCGGAGGCCAGCTGGAACCTACCGTGGCACAGAGAGTCCCGGTAGCAGTACGAATGCCCACGATGGCGCAGATGACACACCTCCCGGCCACGAACCTGGCGGTGCTCGAACTGGTGCCAATCGAGAGCGCATCGACGCCGCCCACCTCGAGAGCCTGATGATGGCCGAGGCTATCAGGCTCAGCCTTGCAGATGAAGAGGAGCGTCGAAAGAAAGCTGAAAAAGAGGCTAAAAAGGAGGCCAAAAAGCGGGAGAAGGAAGAGCGAAAGGCAGCCAAGAAAAAGGGAGAGGTGTATAGTGGTGGCAGCGCCAGCGCTAGTTCCATTAGTCTTGGGCTTGGGCTTGGGCGGAGACGAGGTGACAGTGGTACGGGCAACCTGCGAGTAGATGCCAGCGTAGCCGCTGCTTCTGCATCTGCTGCTGCACACGGTTCAGCACCCGTGTCGCCCACAAATGACAAGGGAAAAGGCGTGGAACGTGGGAATACTGACGAGGCGTCGACCACCGTCTCCAGTGCCTCATCAACTCTGCCTATACCAACTCAGGTACCACGGGGCTCATCACACCTTCGACAAATGAGCAACGCTAGCTCCATTAACTCGAGTGATGTAGACAGCATGCCTGGGAGCTATATTGGTAGAAGTCGGGGTGCCGAGGACCCGTACGGCAGCAACCTCAGCCTCGGGGGACAAAGCGACCAGGGCGATAGTGCAGGCTCTGAACCTCTGTTCAACTTTCGCAGCTTGGCAGAAGTAGTTGGTGTTTCTATAGATGGCGAGGGTAGTCAAGCCGAGGATAGTACTCAGAACCATGCCTCAAAGCTAGAGGATCATAGTGAAGCGCATGGCGAGCATGTTGAGCATGTTGAGCGTACTGTCGAACCCTCCCCCGGGGCAGCTGAGACTGGAAGCAACGATAAACCGAAAATCGAAATAGCTGATACTAGGACATATACCCCGGGGACACGGGGAGAATTACCCCCTGACGTCGTCATCACTCCGGATACGCCGGCGCCGGTTGACAGTGATAACGGAGACTCGAAGCAACTTGGGCATTTCGATAGGAGGGAGAGCTCACGCGAGGTGACCCAATGAGGCATTACATTTTATTCTTACCTTCATTCTTTCCTCGTCCACTTGATGGCGCATGCGATGATGGGGTGGGCAGGGTTCGGAGGTTCCACATGTTTGTATAGATACACGACGCCCAGTCAGGCCGGAGCATGGGCCTGCTCCGGCTACTCCAGGCGTTGGAGTGTTGATTGTAACATTTACATAGAAGGGGTGGCATTCCATGATCATATACGGAGTTCATCGTTTCATTTGGACCGGTCCACGATCAAGAGACTGATCTGTTAAGAGCAGCGCTCGCAGGTTGCTACGTGTTTACACACATACTATGATTACACATAGTACCTAGGTATCTGCCTAGCCTATGCTGCTGTTGACTTTTGCATAGCGATATATGTTTATTGTTGCGGCTGTATTGTTCGGGGTTATGATTGGCTTGGCATACCTACTGAGCGCATGTATATGGTATAAACCTCATTATGACTTATCGAAGCTTTGTCGTATTTTGCGTTCGAGTACGGCACAGTACGGTCTTCATAGAAATTATCCAATGGAAAAATCGCTGCCCGTTTCCCTATTATCTATTTGCATCTAAATCCAAACCACGTGGTGATCAAAGGACAGTTCAGGCAGCGCAACGTCAAATCTACCTACACTAGGTTCACAAATCAATACATACATACCTACCTACATAAGCAACAGATTTACATTGATCATATACACCAACTAAACGGTGGGGCGCATCACCTGTTGGCGGGCGATGTTGCGCCTCGCTGCTATTGACGATCCAAAACGCAGGGAGAAAGCCAACAATGTTCTAGATAGTAGTCGTAGTACACGGCATATATAGTAGAATTGTCCTTGTCCGTGAGGTATTAAAGCATGGCGACTCGCTTCTGGTTCGAAATGTACGTATACATAAGTCGATCCCTACGCTACCTACCTGATAAACAGGTGTAGACACAACTCTAGACTGTACTTTCCATATACTCGCTTCTCGTCCCCTATTCGAGTTGGGTTTGTTTTTCGCCGCCCGAATCCTCGGTCCTTTCTTGCTTCTGCTCCCCGTCGAGGCCGCGGTGGAATGTCGACCTCCGGGCCCGGTTGGTCCCCGGCCGATTAACGTCAACGGCACGAAAGAGCTACACGCGACTTGCAGTAGTATCTCGTCGGCTCTGTGACCAAGGTCATCTCGGACTACATCCTGCTCTGAAGCGGGGTGGATCTAGACGAGTCTATCGCGGCATATCTCCCCGAGCTCGCGGACGCGGATTCGCTGATTTCCTGGGAAGACATCACGCTGGGATACCTCGCTAGCCACCTCGCGGGCATCCCACCTAACTGTGAGTTGGAAGTCATGAACGCGACGAGATGGGATGGGGATGCTAATGAGGTTGTGGTGCGGATGGCTTTTCGGTGTATTATTATCTCAAGGATTACTTCGAGTCACTCGGTTTCCCGCACATTGGCGACGACGCGCATGTGCCGTGCGGCACTATCGCCCTGAATGGTGACTGCACACGCGAACGTAAGGTCCCCTGTCCCGTGTCGTCGAGATACCGTTGGCTAACCTCTAGTACAGAATTCCTGAAGGGGATGCTGGAGTCGTATCCCGTCGCACGCCCGGCGGAGCGGCCCGTGTATGTACTCGAATATAGCCTTCACGTTGCTGAAGCACGAACGGGGAAGAACTACACCGAGCTGCTGGAGACGTATGTCACTAAGCCTTTGGGGCTGACCAGTACTGTTGTGAGTCCGGGAGACGACGACAAGGCCGTCATTCCGCCGGTAGACAACAGCTAAAGTTCCAATTACAGAGACGATACGCCGTGAGTGATGCCCGTGATAGATGAAGTGAGAACTACGACAGAGTATAGCTGACTCGATTAGCCCCTATAGTGGCGGTGGCCTCGTCTCTTCCCTGTCCTCCCTCTCGGTTTTCGTGCACGGCATGCTCGACCGGAGCAAGTTCGATTCGGATACGGCGGCTCGCGAGTGGCTGAATCCCGTCTCGACTACAGGGTCTCTTAACTCTCTCGTCGGTACCCCCTGGGAGATCTTCCGCACGTCAAATCTCACGCCTGATCACCCCCACGTAGTTGACATCTACGCCAACGGCGCGGTTGATCGAGGATATGCAGGGACGTTTGTCGATAGCTCTACCTGCTCGTGCTGTCCAGCCCTGCCCGCGGCCAACGAGAGCGTCAGTATTAACGTGACGATCGCCCAGGACGATTCTCTCGTGTTGCAAAGCATCGAGCGCAACGACACGGATACCCTAGCCTCGTTGAAGGACATCTGGGCCGCAACGATCGGCGGGTTCGTCGCCTTCACACTGTTAAAGGCACGCATCTTTCCCATTGGCATACCGAGCAGGACTTGATGTCCAAGCCAGCCAAATAAGACGGAGAGAGAGGCCATACGCCAAGACTAGCGCGTCGAGTCGAGTGGGATTTTGCGCAAAGTGACCATACCGACTTACCCAGCGCAAGCCTCTCTGAAAAGAACTGTCTCACGTAGACAGTGACAGTTTAGAGTATTACAGCTCAGAACCGGTTGATCGCATTGTGTTTGTGCTGGATGCTGAGTCGGGGGAGGTTGTCGGTTTGGAGATTCCGTATCTTCGATCAAGAGTTTTGCAGCCAGTCAAGACCCTTTAAACGGCTTTTGCTGTATGTTAGTACTCAACGCATTCAGAGGGTTGCAAAGGGACGGGTGTATTGAGTCGTTATAGTATTTCTTTAATATTCATTTCCCATCATCGTTATTGCTGCGCTGTCATTATGTCACTTTTATGTCACTGGTACAGACGACGCCGTAGCGTCTACAGTCCCTATATCGGGGCCGGTACCTCTGCGACATTCACCTGCACCACCGTCTTGAGCTTGTGCCTCGTCAAGATGCCATCGTCCGGCGTGACACCGCGGTCCGCGACCTTGCGCGTATTAACGAATCCCGGGCCCGGACTTGCCCAACTGTAATCCTTCCACGTGCCCAGAACAGCCCACATCTTCTCGACGACAGCCTCAATCTTCGCGCTCCTCTCGCGACTCCACCGTCTCCGGCCCATCAGGTCGGCATCGGCACTCTCGGGCTCGAGACCCTCCATGACGCTGTTGAAGACGCGACACGTCTCTTCCAGCTCGGCGACGTTGGAGATGCCCATGACGCTCACACCCACGCGAGTCCCCGCCGGTAATCTCGAATTCCCGCTCCCCCTCGCCGCGCCAGCAGTCGCCCAATGATCCAGCGCCCAGCGGATGGCGACGACCTCCAGCTTCTCGCCGGCCTCGACGGCCACGGGCACGAGGTCCTGACACGCCTGGCGCAGGCCCTCGGGGCTCGGATGCCACGAGGCCATGGGGCCCGCGTCGGCGCCGCGCGTCGTCAGCAGGCCCATACCCAGCATGCTCGCATTTAGCACGACATCGACGCCGGAGTCGGCAAAGCGGCCCATGGCGCCGTTGAGCGTGGTGTTCTGGATCGTGAGATGGCCGTAGCTGAGCACGGCATCGAGCGGCTCGCCCGTCTCGCGGAGGATCATCTCGGCCAAGTCGGCGAGGACGGACACGGGGTATCCGCTGATGCCGACGTAGCGGAGGACGCCCTCCTCGTCGCGCAGGCGGCGCAGCTCGCGCACGGCGGCGAGGACCTCGACGGGCGACACGAACTCGACGTCGTGCGCGTACACGAGGTCGAGGTACGGCGTGCGCAGGCGCTCGAGGCTGCGGTAGACCGAGTACCGCACCCAGGCCGGGGAGTAGTCGAACTCGTCGCCGGCGACGCGGCCGGCCTTGGTCACGAGGAAGTAGGACGCGCGCGCGTGCCGCGAGGTCACCTCGGCGTGTGCGAGGGCGTCGCCGAGGATGGTCTCGGAGGGCCCGTAGTACGGCGATGTGTCGAAGGCCGCGACGCCGAGGTCGAGCGCGCGCGACACGATGGAGGCGGCCGGCAGGGTGAAGGGGTCCGGGACGTATTGCGTGTTGAAGGTCGCTGTGCCCAGGATGAGCGGCGGGATGACTTCGTGGAGCTGGGGCCGCGGGCCCGAGGCGACTGCGGGGTCCATGTTCCTTTCGCGCTGCGCGTTTGCGAGGGGTGTTGTATTCTGGTGAGGGAGTGAGGGGGGATTGAGTAAATGGATTAGGGAGAGGTATTGGTATCTAGAAGATGGATAGACAAAGAAAGTTAAATGATTAGAAATCACACGGGATTCCGGAGGGGAATGCGATCGCGGGCGACTCGGACGAATAAATTTGGTGGTCTGGATCGGCGGATCGTCAGGGTCCTCCCTCAGATCTGTGGTCGTATGGTACTTATAAGTAGATGAGTGGTGGGGTTCGCTGATAAGACACGATTTAGGATCTGGACCAGAGGAGTAGGTAGAGACACAACACTTTCTTTGTGTCACTGAGACAGTCAGTCCCGTCTTATAGCATTGTCATCTGTAGCGCTGTCGCCCCTTTTCATGAATTATAACGAAGTTTGCGCGGCGAGAGAAGCTTGGGGTGGTGGCATCATGGAAGGGAGACATGGCGTGGCGCGGCGATCCATACTGGCCAGCAAAATATCGCAGATCGTAGAGGAACTAGAAAATATAAAAACAGTATCACGAATGATCATAATAATAGTAGTCCAGTATTAAAGCCGGTACAGTAGTCGGCACATC
Organism: Xylaria longipes; assembly: GCA_025201785.1. Classification (NCBI taxonomy): domain Eukaryota; kingdom Fungi; phylum Ascomycota; class Sordariomycetes; order Xylariales; family Xylariaceae; genus Xylaria; species Xylaria longipes. Next base: position 28,301 of record MU619749.1, read on the forward strand.
CCATGAATGCGATAGTTAATAGGTAAAACGTTAGACACCTACCATAGTATCCATGTAGTGAAAAATCATGGTATTCGCAGGAGCAAGTGTCACAGCGAACTTATTAAAATGAACGTGGAATGGGACCCCGCCAAATAGATGGCTGATCGCTATAGGATCCCTGTCCAGCGCATCACGTCCTTCAATCCAAGGCATTCCCCAGGCGGTGGCTTGACTAGCACCTTCAAGACTAACATGAATTCAAAGCTTTAAACAACCTCGACTTTACAGAGTATATCGTGTCTAACTCGATAGCACATTATAAGTAGCCCCCTATTCACCGGCAATCCTGGCGAGAATTTCGCCGGCACTACACCAAGATGAACTATTACTAGCGGATAGTCCTGCCTAAAAGGGAAGGTTGGTGTAGAATTAGCAGCCAAGATAACACTGGATAATGGCTTCCGGCGTATCACTTAACATGCGCCATACACACGTGCTTCTTACAGCACGCATATGACGGTGCCGTTGACTTCATTCCGCTATTCAACTTTGTTCGATATTCGAATTACTCTTCTTCCTTCCTAGTACCTACGCTAGACAATGTTTAGAAACTATTCTAACCCGTTCTACAGAGTAATTTCTGGGGAAAAGGATAACCATCGGGTGGGTGGGGCTCTTGGCAAAGATCTGATAATAGCAGGTTCGGCAGTGCTCGGATCAGATTATTTCTCTTGGCGGCCGTCGAAGCGCGTTCATTGGACACGCAGCGAAAGGGGGCAAATGTGCCGTTCTTAACGCGCGGGAAAAGTCCCTCTTAGGATACCTACTCGGCGGCGGGGAAATCCTAGCCAAGGGGTTATGGGCTGCCAAAAACAGCTGTTATGTCACATTCTCGAATCGAGTGCTATAGTGTCCTATTCGAGCGTGAAGGTAGTCGTTTAGTAGCCCGGGACTCGCACCAACATTTACCATCATTAGACTTATTGCATACCTCGCGACCTGAAAATAGCTGTGTTATGTAAAAGGTTGCCGGTATATATGTCATCAAGAGTTATTTCATTATTGAACATAATTATCTTGTCCAAGTTGAAGCTACAAGCATATACCGCAATGCCCGGACAACACACACGAAATTGGACAAAGATCCGATTGATTAGATTGATCTGATTAGATTCGATAAGATCTTCACTGCTACGGTGGTGCTACGGCGGGATTTTACTCAGCGAGACCGGAAGTAGCATCTGGGAATTTCTTTCCGTGGGGGGTTGTTTTATACTCAAATAGGTGGGAGGATACGTACGGTCTTGCACCTCGTCCCTCCTTCATCGTCTCTTCTACTGTTTTCGTCATCATCATTATTATCAATACATACGCGTCCCCCCTTATCCCTTAATGGCGGAATCACAACTTCGCGGTCTTGCCGCCGAAATCACGAAACTAGCGGATTCATTCGCTTCATCTCTCCAAGAGAATAACCTCCCCGAGGCAAGCTTCGGCGTTGATAGCCCCATGAGTCATAAAGGAATCACGCCAGACATGTTTATAACAAAGCAGACACTCAGTGACAAGCTCATGGACATGTGGTACCTGGTGCAAGGCCCCAGCGAGAGCATCTTCAACTACGTCCACAACGTAAGGCGAACTTCTTGGCATTGAGGGGGCGTATTCTAAAGTCTCCAGGTGATCCCGGACGCCGCCTGTCTCAACGTCCTCAACCACTTCGATTTCTGGTCTGCCGTGCCTCTTGACGGCTCGGTTTCCTACTTGGAAGTTGCCGAGCGTGTTTCTCTACCACTGGACGTCGTTACCCGTATGCTCCAACATGGAATCACCCTGCGTCTTTTCGAAGAGGTAGAGGGTGACTCTTCAAGAATCCGACATACAAGCCGGTCAGCGGCCCTCGCACGACAAGCTGGTCTACAAGCCCTCGTCTCATCAGTCCTGGACATCACGGGGCCTCCTATGATGGCCATGACTAGCGCGCTGGAGAAATACGCCAAAGGAAAGTCCGAATTGCCCCAGGGCCTGAGCGAGACCGCCTTCGCCTTGTTCCATAGCACCGGTCCACTCGGGAAGAAGCACGTCAACTCGTGGGAGTATCTAGAGAACGACGGCGAAGGAGACCGGAGGGGTTGGCGACAGGCGAAATTCGTCGAGTTCATGCGATATATCAAGGAGATATTCCAGCTCGAGGGGGTCGTCCTCAACGCGTACGATTGGAAAGCCGCAGGGACGTCTACTGTTATCGATGTCAGTCGCACCGATACCGATGTAAAGATGAACGCTAACACCCGTGCCAGGTTGGTGGGTCGGCCGGCCACGACGCAATCTTACTGGCACGGAAGTACCCCGATCTGAAACTAATAGTGCAGGACATGCCGATGGTGAAGGCCGTTTTCGAGGCCGACTGCCCAGCCGACGTGCGGGACCGCGTGTCATTCGTAGAACACGACATCTACCAGCCGCAGCCGACTCAAGCCGACATCTACATGGTGAAGCTGATTCTGCACGATTACTCGGAGTCCGAGGCGGCCAAGATCCTCAAGGCACTGACGCCGAGCCTGCGGCCCGGAAACCGCGTGCTCGTCATCGAGTACATCGGCAAGGTGGACGAGGGCGACGCGGAGAAGGAGCCCCTGCCGCTGTCGGTCCGCCAGATGGGTACGTCGACGGATCTACGGATGATGGCCATGTTCAATACTAGTGAGCGGCCGGCCGAGTCGTATCGCGGCATTTTCCGGGCCGCTGATGAGCGGTTCGATGTCGTAAACGTCAAGGCCGACCCGCTGAGCTTTATGGCCGTTATCGAGGCCGTGTGGCGGGGCTAGAGAAGGTCTATAAAAATGAAGATGCATGTATTGGGTAGGCAGCGTGCCAAGATAGACGATGAAACAGAGTTAGAAACTTTTGGGTTTACCTTTTAGTGATGTGAATTGGTTAAATTTCTTAGACATGAGAAGAGAGGATAGCGATGGTAAAATTGCCAATGCGTCAATGTATTTCCGAGAAAATAAACAGAGGAAAGCTAACAGCGTTCGTAAATGCCAATAAATAATAACTCTAAGTTGGTAGGAAAACGGAGATACAGGATGGGTCACTGCTGGTACATGGTAAGGAGGCATAAAGCGGAAAGCGTATTGATAGCAACTTAACCCACCACTATTACCGTCACACTAATATATTATCCAACTTGACCATATCAAGCGTCAGTTGATTTGAAAACCTCCCTCTCAGTCAAGAGGCTGATCTTTTTCCAACTCCAGGTTCATGTTCGGCATGAGTAGTAAGCGGTAGACTAGAGCTGTGTGAGAGCTTTCTAACATCTCAAGACAGGCTCTAATAAACAATGCTTGGCTGTCAATCCCGCAAGTGGACGTTAGTACTATCCTTTATACCTCCTTTCGTACTGCGTCCCTTCCATTCCCGGAAAATAGAAAACGATGACGAAGGCGGCCTCCGCGGGAAGTGGGCGAGAATAAGTACGGCGGAGAAGATAAGGGATAGCGTTTGCAGCAACCATGGGCTGAAAGGGAACCATGAGTTCAAGTCTCGCAAAATGAGGGCTAAAAGACTGATGCCGACGCCGATAAGTGCGAACAGGCCCATACGGAGCCCGATGAACACGGTCCAAGACCCACGGGGTCGCTGGATAATGAAAAAGACAGCAATGAGGACAAGTATCAGTCCAGCGGTGGCGGATGTGACCTGATATGCGATCCCGAAGCGGTAGTCTGTGGCGTCAAAGGCGGCGTTTTCAGTGACCGAGCTCGAGGCATTTTCACTAACTAAGTACCTATGTCTGCTATATTCTCGATCGGGTCCATTTCGTAAGTTACGAAGACTAAATCATCCAAAGTTATAAACTACCAAACTCATGGGTGATTTAAAGAGGCTTGGGATCCTGGTCGGGCTAGAAAATAGAAAGAAACTGTTTGATGTTACATACTCGAGTTACCTATGGTCGTCAATATGCCCAGTAAATCTGTGAGGAATATGCTATCGTATGGGGCCTCGTCCGAGATATTGCCGCCAATCCAGAACGCGCTCGGTATCATCGAGATGTTGTGTAAGAATTGATCGATATCGCTGTACGTGATGTCGTACATCGGCGGGTAGATGTCCCAGATATTCCAAATTGTGGAGTTTAGAGCGTCTACTATTGTTTGCGTCTCGGAGCCTTCTGGGAATGTGGTGATACTGGTGGCTGCGTCTATCTGCTTGCCTACATCCCGCAGAGTCTCGAACTGGTGGGAAGAAAGATTAGAAGATGTGTTTGAAGAATAATTTTATGTTAACGTACGACTTTCCACCATAGAACAAATTGCACCGAACCCTCACTGAAAAGCAATAGTATTATGTGAAATGGTAAGTGCAGCATTGCCCATAGCCGCTGGCGAACACCAACCAAGTACTGATGGCCGGCTACCCAATCAAAGTAGATCATAAATACAACGTATACGGTTGCGATCCCAGCGGCCAGATTGCTGATTGTTGAAGAGGCTAGAAGGAGTTAGCTCGGCGTCCTGATGATAGCAACGAATATGCAAAGGTAGCGTGACATACTCCAGCCGTTGCTGTGAACGATGGTAACGATGTTCTCAGCAAGACTGTTGACTCCTATTTTCCAAAGCTTAGTAACGTCGATAACGGCCGGAACTAGAAGTAACTAACCTTCTCCGAGCATGAACAGAGTTGCAGTCGTTATATGTTCAGTGAGATGGGTGCCATCAAAACTAAGTACTTGATAACGTAAAGACAGGCCGAGCTGCGAAAATGCCTCTACTACCGCAATTACATACCAGATTATGTACCCTCGACTGTTCTTGGCGTCCGTGAAGCGAAACGATATACCTAAATAGAGTACAGCCGCTATCTCGTTTAAAGCGACAGTAATGACAATAGGCGTTTTCCCTTGTTTATGCCGGATATGCCATAGGACGACTGAATATCTCGCGGTCAGGGTTAATCTCGATACCATAAGGATAAGGGCTATGAGTATAATTGACATCTATACTTCTTTCTAGAGGTCATTAATTCTACAGTGGCTTGCGCCAACCTTCGAACATACGGATACCTTGTCAATCATAGCTTCGGTGCTTGTCACACGGACCCAAGGGACTGGGACCAGGCCTGACCTAGGTCAGGGCCTAGGTCAGCCCCTGGGTCTGGCGAACTGCATATTCGTGATTCTGTAAATAATCGTATGATCGGGTGGCAGAGCCTATGAAAGCGAAGGCTTCGTATAACTATATTCCTGACTCTGTCTTAGGTGCCCGCGACAGTGTTGCTTTTCAGCCCAGGAAAGTTGAAAAATGGCATGGTTAGACACGGTTTACAAACCGCTCCTGTTTTCACAAGGTATTCCAATTCGTTTGCTTGGGTGCGAGGAAGCGCGACAGGATAGGGTCAACGGCAACCCGCCGAAGCCGACGGGGGGCTATCGAAAGATACCTGATCATCCAGTCGCACAAGCCCAGCATTCTTCATGTCATGTTGGTTTATGGCAGTGTCTAACAGAAATGATCCAAAGTTGTCCCGGAGAGCCGCATGTAAGTAAGAAATATGCCCCATATAGCAATTGGGGTAGGTGGCGGGTCAGCAGAAAGGTACCAACTGCCTACCGTTCTCCAAGCGCCCTGTTGTTTTCTTGGGGTACGTGATTCGGCCCACGTGCAGACGCAGAAAGACTGTCGAAAGGAATGAGAGGTACTTATAATCGAACTAGCGTGAGTTGTCAGCGCAAACAAAAGTGAACTGACATATTGCCTACAACCCTCGCGGTGCTAACGGGCCCAAAAAAGGCCACATGCTTCAAGTTCGTTGTCAGCCCGAAATGAGGAGCGATTGCCAACGAGCCGAAGACGATACGGAACTTTCCGGAGGCACAACTTTCTTTTCAGCAGTGGATTCGGTACCTGGAGTATGGAGAGTGGGCTTTGGTCGTTGCTGAAACCCGTATTAGGCAGACTTGGTACGTGGGGGGGTAACCGCTTTGTGGCACATCAAACGCTTCCACGGTACCGTTGGTAACGTGCATGAGAAATCTACCAGTCATAAACTTCATTGCTTATCCTAGCAAGTACATTAGGTAGACCATCAGATTCTTAGGCCCGTTTTCGGCGGTTCTTTTCATATGAGGCAACCAGACAAACGACCGCATGGGCGCTTTCTACCTATTTTTCATGAGATGTTGCAAGGCAGCCCGCTTTCTTCTAAGCCTCGTCTAAATCTGTATTCATTTCGCATTCGTTTGCCTATTTGCGAACGCTTTTACTAAGAGCCCTAGACTGTGGTGCCTGTGAAAGAGCCCCGTGTAATCGTACAACTATTCAAAAAGGGCCCAGTCCCCAGGCAGATCCGTGTTCTCCCTCTTTCGGGTCATCAATTTGACATCGCTGTTATTCACTCTTCATCTGTTTCGACATCCATACGGCACTAAATAAACTACCTCCCAAACTCACTGACAACATGGTGGTTTCGTTTAACACCGAGATCCTCAACGGACTTTGTTCTAAAGACCAACTGGAACTCCTAGACACTGTAGATCAGTTGAGATCTCAAGGCATCCATCACTATATCTCTCTTCCGCAGATCATTGTGTGTGGTGACCAGTCTTCTGGGAAGAGCTCTGTTCTCGAAGCAATCTCTGGAGTTCCATTCCCGGTCAAGAGCAATCTGTGCACTCGTTTCCCGACTGAGGTCATTCTTCGAAGATCTATGCTCACAGATGTTACCGTTTCCATTATTCCTCACAACCAACACAAGAAAGGTCAGGCGGAGACACAGGCCCTCTCCGCCTTCCACGAAAAGCTCGACGGGTTCGATGGTCTCGCGGGCTTGATTGACAACGCCAAGATGGCTATGGGCATTTCAATGCACGGGAAAGGGTTTTCAAAAGATCTTCTTCGCATCGAGATTAGCGGCCCACACCATCCGCACCTCACCATCGTCGACTTGCCCGGATTGATCCATTCGGAGACGAAGCAGCAAAGCGCTTGGGACGTCGAAATAGTCAAAGATGTCGTACAGACATATATGAAGCAACCACGAACCATCATACTCGCCGTAGTTTCGGCCAAAAACGACATTGCGAACCAGATAGTCCTGAAACTCGCCCGGTCTACCGACCCCGGGGGTAAACGGACCATGGGAGTGATCACTAAACCGGACACACTAGTTGAGGGCTCGGGTACTGAAAGGATGTTTGTGTCTCTGGCCAATAACAAAGAGGTCGAGTTCAATCTTGGATGGCACGTGCTTAGAAACCTCGATTCTGAAATGGTTGACGAATCATCGCTTCTCCATCGTCGCAATGAAGAAGAGGAGGCATTCTTCTCACAGGGTGTTTGGAGGCAGCTAGAACCGTCTATGTTGGGTGTCAAGGAGCTCAGAACTAGGTTGAGCGAGGTACTTCTTCGACAGATCGCGACGGAGCTACCCAGCCTGATCACGGATATCGACGGTAAGCTGAGAGACTGCAGTGTCCTCCTAAGTCAACTCGGAGAACCAAGGGCTACAGTTCGCGAGCAGAAAATGTATCTGATCAATGTCAGCCAGGGATTCCAATCTCTTATCTATGATGTGAAGAATGGTACTTACAATGCCAATTCGTTCTTTAAAACGGCTGATACAGACCTTGGGTATGAGCAACGCCTACGAGCAGTGATCCAGAATCTCAACCGAGACTTTGCCAAGTCGATGACACAGTTTGGTCATACGCGAAACATCATTTCCTCGAATGACGAAGCGACACATAAAAACACAGTCACCAGAGATAAATTCATCGAAGAAGTCCAAGAGATCATGCGGAGAACACGGGGCCGCGAGTTGCCAGGCCGTTTCAATTCATTGATTATCACTGACCTCTTCCTGGAGCAATCTAAGCCTTGGAGGACGATTGTGACCAGCCATGTTGATCAATGTTGGGCTTCCACGAAGCGGTGCTTGAAGCTTGCCGTCACTTCAGTCGCTGGAGGGCCAGTTGGTTCGCGTTTACTTCAAAAAGTGATCGACCCAGCATTGAACAGCCTCAAAGAAGACATCACCTCTAAAGCAAATGAGCTCATTGATTCGCAAGTACTTTGTCATCCCGTAACTTACAATGACCAGTATCTAGAAGCAGTTCATCGTATCAATGACCGAAGCAGGCGTGAGTTTTGCTCGAAAGTTATCAGGGACTTCTTCGGTGAGACGATTTCTTCCGCGTATCTGAATGGAAGTTACAACCTAAAGAGCCTGGTTGATCAGTTATCTCAGCGCAGAGAGCCTGATGATGAGCGGTTCGCTGCATCCGAAGCCGTCGATTGCATGGAAGCCTATTACAGTGTAAGTTGCTTCCTCATTTATTACTAGATAGTTCTTAACGATGCGTCCAGGTTGCACTCAAACGCATCATTGATGATGTCTCCATCGAAGTGATTGAGCGGAAGTTGATGGCTTCTCTCCCCTCTATACTCTCACCTACCGTCGTGTTTGACATGTCTGATGATCTTGTTTCCGCCATTGCCGGTGAATCACATAAAAGCCGAGCCAAAAGAACCGAATTGGCAGAGAAAATCGAAAAACTTAACAAGGGTTCTGAAACCTGCAAGCGGCTTGCAGACGTTCGTCTTGATGGTCAGTGAAGTAATTATTTCAGGCCGCACATATTTCGATGCTAAAGAATGTATAGATGTCGTCCCTTCCGTCGAAGACGTTGATAAGGAGATTGAAGATATTGAGAACGTCGAGGACACCGTATCGGTTGCGCCAGTTCCGTTAGATTTTCCCGAGGCTGTTGATTCAGATCAACCACTAGAAGCTCATCTTGGAGTCTCATTTAGCGAGCTCATGGCTGTTAAGAAGTTGAAGAAGGGTAAGAAGAATAAGACGAGGAACTCCTCAGTTCCTGTGGATGTCGAATCTTTCTGAGTAGAAGAAGAGCCCGAACGTTCTGCTTGGTACGCGTACGCGAACTGACCCAGAAGGTTCAAAGTGGCAAATTATTGGCGTTCATATATGCGAGTGGATGTAGTTACTAGAAATCATAACACGATGGAGATGAGATACTTACGGATATTCCATTCTAAAATTTTATTTCTAAATTAAAATCGCCGCTGAAGGTATATATTGATAAAAAGTGAAGACATCGACGCAACTAGCACTTAAGAATATCACTCAAGAAAGTTTAGTCGCTCCAAGTGCGACGGCCTTACAGTCTGTTCCTGCCCCATGCAAAGGGGCCGGGGCCAACAAGCGTGTTCTAGGGATATGAGAAGACGTACCACTGGTAATCTGGCAATAGATGTAGTACACGCTACCAGGGCAATCGAAGTTGTATTCGGTGGCCGGCGCAGAGTCCGGGGGCACAAGGTTGAGAAAGCCGGCATCAGAGTCCTGGCCAATGACTGCTCTTGGCGCTGACACAAGATTCCAGCCCAGTAGCTCCTCGGGCCCGGAGGTCACTGCAAAGGAATAGACTCCGTTGTGGGGACCGGTGTATTACGCGGACGCGATTCCGACTCCGGCTAATAAGGCGGCGGAGGTACGCATGATGGCTGTCTTGGTTGATAACAAGTTGATTAGAAAATGTCTCCAAGCTGGGCGTCGCGCTCCGAAATGACGACGGGTTTGATCAAAGCCAATCTGAAGCTATCGTAGCACCATCCGTTCTAATATTGGCGCCTTAGCGTAACATTCATATCGACCGTACGTCCATTTGGAGCTTTCTCAAATGTTTTTCACTCTGTTTAGTAACTGCGCGTGTCAAGTCATAAATGAGCAAGTAAACCTTCCTAAATGATCTAAACGAGTGCGGCACAGCCGTGAACTTCGTGTAACGGGCGGCAAAAGATGCCAATACCGGTAATTATAAGTTAACATATCGTCTGTATTTGACTTATTCGTAGGATTGATCCCGAACCTGCTCAAATGTTCAGGCGAATATGCCTTGAGTAGTTCGGGGTGTTGATTAAGTACGCCAGTAAGTGAACAACAACGCGCAGAAAGGTGCTTATATAACAGTTCATTCCTGCTAGTATAGTGAGCTAACGGAACCTGAAGCTAGTTGCCAATGTTACAGCACCGTTGTCGATGTTTCAACCTTGAAGCGCAGTGTTGTAGGCCAGGCCGCTCCGGTAGCGACCCGCGCTGGATAGCTCGACTTTTATCTCGATCTTGTCAAGTAAGCTAGTGGAGTGGCACTGTGGCTATGCGCCGTATTAGAACCTTACTGGCTTGTTTCTGAACTTGTCGAATGCCACTATCAGCCGAGGCAATCCCAAGGTGTCATCAGGGGAGACTACAGTTCATGGATATCACGTTGTGGTCAAGACTACATACGATTTTTATAATTCTAGTTAGAACCCGCCATCTAAGCAAAACTCGACAATCTAGTTGGCTGCCAGATGTGAACTACCTCGCTGCCCGGGTCGGGAAGGAATGTCTCAACTGTGCGACGACACCTAGGCGCTAGTCAGCTACGAGTCCTCGTCGTTTCTAGACAGCTATAAGATAGTGATGACATTCCTAGTTAGAATGCTATCTTAGTTAGCTAGTATTATCAACTTGATGATTCAGTTAGCAAAACCGCTCTTAGCTGCGATGAAAGCAAGCATGATGCTTTTTCACTCACACATGAATACCCAGACCACTTCTTAGATTAGATTGACATCTGATGCTACCTGCCTCTTCTATTTGCGAAGGAAATGGTCCAATGATGACCACATTCCTCTCATCTAGAAAGTTACATTTTTCAAGTCGCCACGGAACCCTCTGTATAGGGGCCGAGAACGTGTACGAAGCCTCAATGCACGGATGTGCCGGTTATTTGCGCGTCGCGCCTTGGATCCTCCAAAGAAGAGAACGCTGTCGTAATATCTTAGCTTACCGTCTACGGCGCATCAAGGTTCAATTGGATTGATAGCATCAGGTTGGGAAATAGTCGTGAGACTGTTGAGCGAACGACTGAGTCCACTTCTCGCTTGTGCGCCCATCGCCAGTCGAAATAGTTATTCGGTTTCAGCTACAGTGCCCAAGGCAATTGGGGGAATAATCGCAGTCAGGAAAGAGGCGTTCATGGCGGGTTGCTTATTAGAAGTTTTCGTGCTAAGTCGAGGTACAGCTATTGCTTAGAGTCAGAGTTCGGCTCGACTAGTTTTTCGGCAGTGGCTGCCGAAGTGTCCCGAGCCGACCCATAACAGCTCTCAAGCCAACGCCTGTAGGTTAGTCAAATGTGATTAGCGATTACATGATTGATTAGTCGACATTCAGATCGCGAGTCCAGCAAGCAATTGTCATGGCGAGTAAGTTCACGATAGAGCCTTCTAGTATAAGAGTAGGGAGTAAGCTAGTGTTCATACCCGCCTACCTAGGTCCTAGGTAGGTAGACCAATACCTACTCTGTACAGTATCGTCTATTGGGCTAAGCAGGAGCGGCCCGGGCGGGTACAGCCGGGGTCCTCAGCTACCTTAGGTACTTAAGGTACCTAGGACCTAGGTATACTTACAGTTACACTTAGTAAGAGCTCTCGCTCCTGTCCCCCAGAAAGGAGCATCATCCTCATTTATCACCAAAAGATATGAAAAATGTGCTCCAGAGAGTTAGGCACAAAATGGTTGTGTAAACGTACTCAAGTTTTACGATCTATCCATTGTGCCCCTATCCCGCACAATTTACAGGTAATCAATCGACCCGAACCGGAACTGCTGCTGGGGAGGGCTAGTGACTAAGTAAATGGCTGGGATCTCATTGTGATGTTGTTGGCAACGACAGGCAACTGACTGTAGTTCACAGCTTTCTACAGTACACCACAGCCACAGCTTTAATAACCAACAAACCACCTTCGACTTTGTTATCTGATTACCTACATCTAGGTGCAGCTATATCTGATCTTAACCTAGTGCATGGGGGTTACGACGGCGCAACCCTGCCCATCCTTTCGCGCCTTTGATCTTCAGGCACCTCGTCAACTCTGATCCGACACTTTTACAAGACATCCCCGGCCATGCCTGAAAGATCAACACCAACATGAAAGTTACATACATCACATGTGCTGCTGTACTAGCCAAGCAAGGCTAAGTCATCTGATTGCCGGGGTTTTTGCTCCCGCCCAGCGCTATACCCAAGAAGGCCCTTTCAGCAGTGACCCATTTCGATCTAGGCTTCGGACTAGCGACGCCTCATCGCCCAGATTTCCACCAATACGGCAGACCACACAGACTATGCAGATGCAAGCCATGGTAGTCACGACGTCGCTTAACTCCCGTGGTGCGAGATTGATCGTAGAACCCGGTTTACGAGCATCCGTTATGCCTGTACAGCATGGTAGACACCATACTAGTTCCAGGCTTCCCGGCCCGTCGCGTTTGCCAGCTAGAGAATTTGCCCAAAATGGGAACTACTACTGTATTGCTAAGGTTCCCCAAAAGAAAGCGTCAAGGTGCCAGGTGGCCACGATTATACTTTGCGGATGTGTGCGGCTTAAGAACAAGCTTCGGCCGCTCGAAGGTGCGAAACTCGCGATGGCGCGAATCAAGCCCTGTCGGACAGTCTCTGGTTAGCTAGGGATGGCCAAGGTCTCATATATGCGCAAACTCAAACATTAGGGAAAACCTTGTGAGCAATACATAGTACGTGTCCATTCGTGGTGTAAGAATCCGCCCCCCATGACTTCGACTCAGTCTACAAATCTCACCTCAATGCGGGTGCAACTATTCCACGATGACTTCACATATGTTCTCAACGACAGCGCTCGGCCCAAAGGAGGGCCGGTTGCCCCCAGGATCGTTCTTCTCGACGCTGTCGGCAGAACGTAGGCGTCGCTTCACCAGCCGTCATAAGAATGCCTTGATTTTCAGTATTGTCCTATTAGCGTTCTTCGTTTACTCAGTCTACTTTCACATACACATACTAGAGCGCGTCGGAGAGCGCAAAGAGGTATCACACGACATTCCGACATTGTCAGACCTAGAGAGCCCGATTCTGTCGGGAGATACGTATAAGCATGGCTTACGATTCGGCTCACGAAAGAACGTTCGGACATCTAATTCCCAAAAGCCGATAGTCGACAAGACGACATATGATAAAGAGAACTCGAAGAAACCTATAAAGAAGGAACCCATGACGGAGGGCACTGAGAAGCAGAGGGTACAATACCATACATCTAACCTGGTACCCGAAAAACAGAAATTGCATGGGAATCGTTGGCCCGAGAGACCCAATTTCCAAGATGACCTGGACGCCGTTTTTTCCATGCTACCTGACGAGATGAACATGCGCGAATTCCTACGACCCATCGACCTCGGCGGCCCAGAGCGGATGCGAGAATTGGGGCTACGGACACGAGCATACCATAAGTACCTGAGCGCGTGGGAGAAGCTGCACCTAGTGGAGGACAAGGAAACGGGCGAGACGTACATCCGGGACGACGTGATCCAGTACCTGCGTGGCGCGGAGAACGACGAGGAAGCGGGTCTCGACTCGTCCCTCACTGGCACAATCCACAACTACGAGGCATTCCGGAGCTTCCTTGCCAAATTCGCAGGCGTTCTATTCCCCTTCACAAGCCCGTATTTCGCGGACCATATGACGCTGCATGCCGGATTCAAGAACGCGGGAAGGGGTATTGTCCTCACCGCTGGCGATGACCAGGCCCAGTACCTAATGACAACTATCTACACATTCCGAGAGCTCGGCTGTGACCTCCCGATAGAGGTTATGTATCTCGGAGATGCAGATCTAGGCGAAGACCATCGTTTCGAGCTGGAGGTTAGTCTTTTTTGCTAATTATGCCTAACTTGATTGCGTGTACTGATGACCTCTTCCTAGGCTCTACCGGGCGTGACGACACGTGATATATCCCTGATGGTAAATGACGAAGGATGGAAGTTAGCCGGCTGGGCCATCAAACCTTTCGCGATGCTCATGTCAAGCTTCCGCGAGGTTATTTTCATCGACGCCGACTCATTCTTCTTTCGAGACCCGGCCAAACTGTTCAGTGACCCGGACTACAAAAAGACCGGCGCGCTATTTTTCCGCGACCGGACGATCATGCCCGAGTCGAAGAGAAAATGGCTGTTGCAGATTCTCCCGAGGCCGATACATAAGCTTGCGAAAGAATCTAGTTGGTGGACGGGTGCGTCGGGGCATCACCAGGAGAGCGGCGTGGTCGTGGTGAGTAGTTCGCACACCTCTCTTTATAGCGATTGATCAGGGGTTCACATCCGTACAGCTGAGCTAATCTACTCTTGTCAGGTGGATAAATGGAAGCATTTTATCTCGATGCTGCTCATCTGCCGCTTTAACGGAAGCGACAGAGACGCAAGAGATGGCAAAATGGGCGTGTACGAGATGATGCATGGTGAGTAAAACGGAGCCCGCAAGCGCTCATCTCACTATTTCACTTAGACTAACCAAAACCAGGCGACAAGGAAACGTTCTGGATCGGCTTCCTGCTTGCAGGCGACCCGTCCTTCGCCTTCCACAGGGGCGCGGTAGGGTCCATAGGAGTCTTCGAACCCCCGACCAAACCAGCAACAGCAACGGAGACCGAGCCCCCAGCACCGAACGCAACGAAGGGCCCGGGGGATCAGCCGCCATCAGAAATCGCGACTCCCACGCCCGAAACCTACACAATGTGCAGTCCGCAGCTCCTCCACCTCGACGTCGACGGCACGCCCCTCTGGTTCAACGGGTGGCTGCTCGTCAGCAAGTACGTCGACCGGTCGAAGCGGCGCTTCGCGCCCATGAAGTCGTATATGAGCGAGCCCCAGGACAGGGCGACAGGGGACGACTTCTGGAAACTCGCGTCGGACAACTTGTGCTGTCTGACGGCGGGCGCGGATTCCAAGTCCGACCTCACCGAGCATGATCTGGGGCTCCTGAAGATGATGAGAGACCGCGCGTCGGAGATAGGGTTTATGAATTAAAGAATGATGAACAGAAAAAAGAAAAAAAAAGTATCTTGATTGTTGATTTGGTGGGCGCATGCAGTGTCACTATTGGGACAGTTAGTTTGGGATGGATCTGTTGCCTTCTGGGCTGATTTGATTTTGGAATTGGAATTGGTGGGAGTGTCACTGGCGTTTGGGTATTGGATACCAGGCGTTAGGAAGTCGAAGCTATATAGTGAATAAAATGTCTATTCCGACTAGTTATAGACCGAATTTAGACATGTACCGACCCATCCGATACCTGGGAAACCATGTTGCTGTAGATGTCTACGTCCTATTTCTCGACAGCATCGCTAACGAGAGAGGAGGTTCATTTCCTCCTTGTCCCCTGAGTCAGCATCGACGGGTATATTTATGTCACCGCGAGCTCCGTTTTGAATATCCTAATGAGCAAGCACCTTGGCCTACTTGATGATCATTTGGTCCGTTATGATTTCATTATTCGTACTGCTTTGCAGGTCGTTGGGAGGCTTTCAATGTTACGAGGGTAACTGCTCCAATTCGGCGTTCTTGCTGCGATGGTCCATCTGGGAGGAAGAAATATGTCAACACCTCTTATAGACATCTTAATTGATTTTTATTTACACCAGCAATTGGTAGCAACAAATGTTCAACTCATGCGACACAATCATCAAAGTAAGGGATATTCTTTGAATGTACTTGGATCTTATTGGAATCCAGTAACTATGCTAGATTAGTTATCCTTACTTACAGGCTACCTACGAGGCACGCACTGCAGGCTTCATCTCATTTCGCAGGTTTATCGTGTTACCCATGATATAGATTCTCACCTCACACTACTAAGGCCCGATATGACGTGGCAACTGTTTGCTGCGGCTAAGTCACAGTTGTACGTAGGTGCAATGGCCCGTCCGTGCCACCATACCATCCTGATTCGATACACCGCTCCCGTATGCCAGATATCGGCCAGTTGAGTGCTACCTCCTGCAGTTGTCACATGCTCCCGGCGTTCGAACAGGTTTTTCTTTTTCAAACTCTCAGCTGTATGTAGTGCACGATCTACTCAAGTAGCTTACGCAATGGCATTCCTAGATTCGTCATGTAGGAGCAAGATCAAGAAAAGTTCTCATCATTAAATTTAGGTGCAGCAGCACCGAATATGATATAAGATTCTTCTAGTTAAACTCATTAATGCTATTTTCTAATGTAATTATAACAGAATACTTCTCCAAGTCGTCAAATTGATATGCTATGCCAAATACGGCTCTCAGGTAAATGCTAAATTAAATCAAGTCCAGGTAACTTTGGGTATACAACGCCAGAAATATGCGAATGCGAGAAGAAAAAGAAGTGTTAAAATCACTATCGCATCGTGGGTCTCGTACGCGTCGTCCGCCTCTCATCATTCATCGTCCAAACAGCCACCCCAACTTCTTGCTGCGTTTTTCATCCTTGATGCTGGAGTCGTCACATTCGAGCTCAAGTCGGTATCGTCTCACGCTGCCCGTGTCGTCGTCGAAGGTGAGCCGCCGATTATCCTTGGGCACAAAGCATTCTGGAACCACGTGTTTCATCACCCACCCTTTTATTCCACTAGTTGCAGCATCGATAGCTGCATACTCTAGGCGCCGAGTATGGTCACTCGTCCAGTAATGGGTGGTCTGTGGCGGGGGTGGGTGATACACCTGATCGGTTTCCTCGTCCTCCTCGTCATGGCCGGTGATTGCTTCTGGCGAGGGAAAGTAATAATACGAATTTGACTGTTGGTGTTGCTGCGGCATTGGCATGTGGACAGACTGCCCACTGGGTCGTCTTGGGTACGATGCGGGCGTGGAGTGGACTGCACGTTGAATGCTGGGCCGCTTTTGACGTTGGGTCCGCGAAGCATTCCGATTTGATATCCCGGGGCTACGGGTATGGGAAGATCCCGAATATGTGGATTCGTAGCCCGAGTCATGGCGAGTTATGGGTTGAGGTTTGAGTTCGTATTGTTCGGCCTTCCGAGGCGGAATCCGAACTGTTGAGGCAGGCGAGGCAGGTTCGAACAGCTCAACATCGTAAAAGCTGTGGTACGTAGTATCAGACGCGGCGACACTCACGGGAGATTGGGACCGATAGAGGTTGGTAGAAGATGGACAGAGACGGGACATGCTGGGCGATGGTATCACGTTGGTGCATGGATGGTAGTCTCAAGTTTGAAAAGCGAACGCCGCCAGGTTGTGTGTTCTGGTTATTGAATGAAGGGTATGGCATCTGAATAAGCAACGGCGACCTTGATTCTTTATGAAGAAGTAGAGTTGTGGGAAGATGTTAAAAAGGGGGGGTTGCCATGGGGAGACAAGAAACGATGGGGTTAATTACGACAGGCGACGAAGTTGCGGTCTGTGGTGAACCTTGGATCAAGAGACGACGATGTGGTCAAACTTGAGGGATAACCAAGCGGTCCAAGTGGATAATGTGGACGCTAGACCTAACTTCCGACACGCACTATGTTGGCCCAGTTGAAGTAAATTCATCTGTACAGTGGAGGATGAAGAGGTTGGAAGACGATCGACTGGTGATTGACTGCTCAGGATGAACCCGCCTCCCTTGAGGCGAACTGATCTATCAGCACCAAATCGTGAAAATAGTCTGTCGTGCTTGCAACTTCAAACCATGGTGGGATCTAGCGATTGGTACTGTGTGGAATAAGGGACTCGGTGCTGTTCTCTCGCCGTACAACAAGAGTATGCTTTAATAAACCCTAAACCAGGGGTATTGCAGATTGTACATAGTACTGTGGCGTGGTTTGAGAACGCTGAGTCGGTTTTGTTTGCAGAGATTCGAGCGAAGAAGCGGTCAGGGCGTTCTCGAATGTTGAAGAGGGCCAAATGCACAAAAGGGTATCGTGACCCCGCCAATGTCCACAATAGCTCCAGCGTCGGTCCAAGCCCTTTAAACCTCTTAGCTCCTTAGCTCACTCGCCCCGCGCAGCTTAACGACACACAGGCTGGTAGCGGGTATAGATGGTGGAAGCGGGAGGCGGATAGATCAAGCCGGCTCGATTCTGTCACGGGAATCGGCCGACTTACCCAGACAGAGCAACAGTCACCATCGAGACCGAGCGCAGGCAAGTCGGAGCTGAAAAAGAACCACGAGATAGATCATGGGAATCACAGAGATGCGTTGCCGTCGTGCAGTTTCTTTTATGGTAATTCCCGTCCTGCTGTGGCATTCTCATTGGGTCCAGACACCGCCCTTGCATGAAATGTTCATGCAGGAGAGGAGGACCGGGCTAGCGTCGTGTAGAGCGCCGGTGTTGTGGAGTCTCGTGGTGGTTTCAATGGTTCACGGTCCACGACGGCCAGGGAAATGACCTTACTACGTAGGCGGAGAACCCGATGTCGCTGAACAGCGCATCCGATGACATTGGCGAACTCAAGTCCCACTTGGGCGTAATGCTAGTCGTGTAGCGCACAGTAGTCCCGTATGTAGTGCCGTAGCCGCCATGTACGTCCACCAGAGGGGGGGCATATGCGGGTGCTGCCGAGAGACAGACAAACGAAAAGTGAGGTGAGGTGAGTCAGCGATCAATTCTTTTTCTTTGATTTTTGCTCGAAGTTCTTATATTCGATATTCGCCCACTCGCCGCAATCGAAGGCGGGCGTCATCGTGGGCAGTCAGTCTACTGCGTAGGTAGTATTTTCAGTCGCCTATCACAAGCAAGACCTCCCTGATACTCGTCATTTTCACATGCCTTCCTAAGGTTCCGTCTACCTAGGTACGCTGCCGAGCAGCACAGCTGTCAGTCTGCTGTGCGCCCGGGACACATGTGTGGCATGTAGTGGCTGAATTATAGCTGTATTGGAGAATGTCGCCTGACAATTGTAGCCAGTTGCCTGCTTGTCTCAACGCTCAGCCTGTCGGACGACCCAATGAGAAACTGCTGTGTGGCTTGCAGTTGAAACCCGACCTCATGCCATGCCCATTGCCACCATCCTGTGGCGGTCTTCACATGCTGTCCAATCATGCATCCCTCGGGTTCTGAGTACAATACTACTTCCTTTGCAGGTGTTTCTGCACGGTAGATACATACCTAGGTACTTACTGATGGCAACTGTCGGCATTCGGGATGCAATCATTTCTCGTGTGACCTAATACCAGCATACTCAGATTACACTGAGTACCTGTCAGGCTACGATTCGACAAATCGGAGAAAGCACACTTGTAAGTACGACAGCCAGGCTATTTGATGGCCGACGCGTCGAATGGTGCAGGGGGGAAATACCACGCACAACAATTTTGCGTAAGACTTCCAAGTTCTAAGTTGACTCATTGTATTTTGTGCAGAAGGATAGTACAATGCGACAGTGGCCGGTCAGTGCTAGTCTACCTAGACCAGACTAGTCGCTGAAAACCCTAGCTCTATCCTAGTTTCCTGGTTTTGACAGGTACCTACATAGTACAGGTTATTCAATGTGGAACATCACGAGCTGTTGGTCCGGTTACAGATGCATTATGGCATGGAGATCTGTCTTTTAGAAATGTGATCGATACTCGGGTTCGATTGTCGCAGTTCTTGCCATTATCAAAATACGCTGGAGCCTTATGAAGGACATGAGGTCACCACTCAGGTTGAGTAGAGGCCCCAATATACCACTGGCTCTTCCTATCTCTTGTTCAGTGCCCCTCGTTTGCTTTAGAGTAGCACACCAGCTTTGACATACATTCAACTTCATAAGCTATCTGCTCTGTTTCCAAGCAGTTCAAGAAAGCTTTGACAAGCTGCGAGGTCACTCGATCCCAATCGAAGCTCAGATGTTATATTCACGCTCCACATAGCCTCACGCGTCAATTATCATTCATTGTTCTATCAGACAACAGCGCACTACGCTCTCGAGTAAGTAAGTTACTTGGTTTCCATTCTCATTTGTCTGCGAATTTGAATACCGCTTACGAAACTATCTGTTGATTCATAAGGCGGCGGGGCAGTGTCTGCAATGATGAGCCTCACTGCCTGAGTCTGCGTCCTTTCGTTCGAGCTAAACTAGCACAATCAACATCTATACAGATATCAATTCGCTTCAATCACTTTCGACGTAAATAATATCAACTTGCAAAGATCTTCGGTTATAGTACAATTGACCAAACATCGCCACGCTATTTTCAAAATCAGCCTCGGCGAGGCCACAGCCTGCAGATTACGAAACGTTCACACCTTGCAGCTGCAGTTTGTAGGTATCTAGTCCACGCGCATATATTGGAGTGACGAACTGTCAGCATCTTGGAAAAGCTCACTGCAAGGAAACAGGTCCCAATAACTCACATTCTAGTCTCAGCGCTACCATTGGGCCTATATGTCTTGTCACAAGTATTCGGATCGTAACTCTGAACAAAGGTTCCAACCCCGTTATCCGATTTACATAGTATCTGTGTTCCCTTCGAATTTCCCCTTCACGCTCGATCCTCGTCGCGAATGCCAAAACCAAGAGATATTCACCCGGCATATTGAGACGACGGCGGAGTTAATATAGTTCCCTCAAGTTTAGCCTTAGCTATGCCCTTGCGTCGGTCGACGAATCTTTAAACGTCGCCATTCTTATACCCGCAAGTTGCCTCGACGAGCCCGTCCGCTGTGTTGAAGGCCTGGAGGCCGCTGGAGGCTCCTGTATCAATCCGCCGGGAGTTCACCTGGCGCCCAGTTTTTAGCGGTCTGTGCATAATGCCAAGGTGAATTATGAGAGGGGTATACAGCGGGCGTCGGGGTGTTGATTTCATGAATATTCGATGCTGTGCTCATCTCGTGGGTATTATCCGCAGTCTGCAATTCAGTTTGATGCAGCGCCCACGCTTCTACAGGCACTTCAGATTTCATCAACTTTGGGTCAGTGTTGTTGTTGCCGTTAGGCGCATCGCTCGACGTTTCACCAACTCTGTGTTTCTTGTTCCGCCTCACGAGTAAGAAATAGAGCGTGCTTGCTCCGAGGATTATCAGCGCCCCTCCGCCAATCCCCGCGCCTATAGCTATCTTGGCACCCGTTGATAGTCCTTGCCTTAATGGTGTCGAAGATTCGGAGGTTACAGGCATCTTCGTGGGCGACGAGGTTGTGAACGACGAGGCGGAAGATGGGGAGAGCGCAGAGGTCGAAGAAGTCGTGGTAGCAAAGTCTGTGGGCTGCCATCGTACATTGACCGCTCCGGCATTGATAATAGGTTGAAGCTGTACCACTCTATTCCACACCTGGTACGAATCATCTGGAACAGTAACGTAGATGGTGGACTGGGCGTATGAGATGCAAGAAAGCGTTGACCATGTTTCTGTTTCTGGCGGCGGGTTCATACAACTATACCCTCTAATGAAAGTCGTCAGTCAACCGCCGACTTTGATGAGTACAGACAAGTTGATCAATCAAGTCGAGTGACCTGACTTACGATGGACAACACGTCGCGCGGGTCTCCTGAATGCTCCCGCTCCCGAAATTGCCGCACGCGGGGTACCAGCCGGAGGGACACATAGCAGGAGAGTAATAGAATCCAGTTCCCACATGATAATAGGGAGGATAACATAGCGACGTATTGTTTTGGCCGAGCGTGTGATACTTGTGTTCAACCGTTGTGGTCGTGTGGTTTGTAGTCACGGTTTGGGTGTAAATGAGACCAGAAACATAAGAATTGCAATTAGGAGCAGGTGTGAAAGTAGTTGTCAAAACCCCGAGGTTAAAATCCATTGTGATACCATATGAGTAGATATCCACCTTGATGTTTATCTACCGTTCAGTGCCATTGAACTAAGCGCGGGGGGAGTATATAAGGAGGATAGAGATTGCCGTGGAGTTGAACTGTTTCCCTATAAATGCCATGATATGTTGAAGAGCAATGTCGCCCCCCCCCCCGCCCACCCCTCGAGACGATTTGCACTGTCGCCATCGCCCCCAAGTGGTATCTCTATTTATTCCCGATGAGACTATGAGGCGAATTTTCGTCGTCGCACATTAAGTAGCTTTCCCTAAGCGGAGCGGGGGAGGAGCGTGCAATGTAACGCGTGTCCCATTTCATTGGTTGAGATACTATGATCTAATAGTCCTGGAGCCATGGTCTTTTTTGATTGATAGGCCAGTCAGTTTGCTCTCTGCAGGACAGAATCCCCCTTTATTCGAGGTTACAGCACAGCCTACCACCACGGCGGCTGATGCACGGAGTACCACTCCAACCGCCCGGTTTGGTGACTGCTTACTAGCGAATTTCGAAGGATGAAACCTTGGTGTTGTAAGAGTCCTCGCGCATAATCGAAATCGCCCACACCTTATTGGGAGCCTACCACTAATGATGGAGCACACAAGGCGACATACTGGTCGCTGCTGAATGAGGGAACTGATAGTGAAGTGTTTAGATGGGTATTATTTGGCACACGGGAAGAGATGGGCACTCAATAAATACTGCTCAATGTTCAACCGATAGTTAATATAGATGTAGGTTCAGAAAGCAGACCGATATACTCTGTTTGCTACCGAGATTCATATTCACTTCTCTACCTCCTTAGCCAAAGCCTCTATTCCCTCTAAAGCTTTCCCGCAATAAGACGTTGTGAGTGACATCAAGAGGTGCGTTGTCTATTGAGGCAAGCCAGGGGGTTCCCATGAATCAAACGGTGAGTTGAAGTACATCCTGTGCTTATCTTGCCCTGCCATGTTAACATGGCTGAGTAGGTAGTAGCTCAATCTGCGTCACAGTTCCATTTGTCGGTAACTTCAGTATTGGCTATTATTGTTGCACAAGGAGAAAGTTATGTTTATCCTAATAGTGTTTGCGCAGATCCCTTACATACTGTGGGCTTCTAGTCAGTGCAATATGAGCTATAGGTTTTGTTCTATGACCATTTGTAAGCCTAACACTTGACTATGCGATGGTTACAGAATACCAATTGGTTAGAATTTTGGAGCTTCGGGTCTTGCAGGCTTCTATATCAACTACTTGAAGTTTGAATACACAAAGTCACAAATTGTTTGCTATAAAACACACTATATGTGCCACAGTACTACGTATAATACAAAGTCCGCCCTGCGCCAAGATTATCTGCTCCCTTGGTTACCATCTCCCTTCCTTCAGAGACAGCAAAGAGGGAAAGAATTGGCCCAATTGCAAATTTCCTTTATATACTCAGTGTTGCGCAATGGGTGGAACTTTATCTCATATGTTTTCTTCTTTATTCATTCCATTTCGATCATAATTCCTGTAAACCCCAGCCAGCTACAATCATCAAATCAGACAACTCATACCAGATATCCGAGTGATACTCTCACGTATCCTTACTCTAAAGACAGCCCATTAAGGGGACAGAGACTGCTTAGGTTCTGTCATAGCCCTCATATGCCGGAGAAGGCCACATCTTATATCGAATTACATCAGTTGCAAGTACATATCAAGCACCCCAGTTAGTCAGACAAGAGAGTAGTCACTGACATGTTATAGAAAATCTCTTTTTATCCTATATTATCTGATCTACTCGTCCGCCATCTTAACTGTGCGACTTGTACATGACA
This sequence comes from Xylaria longipes, assembly GCA_025201785.1. Lineage (NCBI taxonomy): Eukaryota > Fungi > Ascomycota > Sordariomycetes > Xylariales > Xylariaceae > Xylaria > Xylaria longipes. The sequence continues at coordinate 51,694 of MU619749.1, forward strand.
TAATTGCCTCAATCAGAAACATCGAGACCACAACAATACAATGGCAGCTACCACGAGCCCACAAGCCAAAATTGACTGGCAACGGTCTCTTTATACCCCCCCGGAACTTTTCTTGATGATCATCGGGTTCGCCTTGATGAATTTTGACCCAAAAAATCGGCTTTTCGTGAGTAATGCCCCTGTAACATTTTCCTACTGTTCTGGTGTTAGAAGAGCATAATGTTTAGTATTCGAAATATAACTGCATCATAAGCATTGATGCGCCTTTTTTATTTTTATTTTTTATTTTTATTTTTTATTTTTTTACATCTATGATGGCGATCACTAACATCGAGTGCTGTAGTGGTATATTCACGAAAACGGCGAAGACCAACTGCCTCGTGCCAGTCTTATGACACGTGCTCATTGCATGTACCAACGTCCCGCGGGCCAGGCCTGGGTTGAGCGGTCTAAACAAATACTGGGCGCACAGTACGCAGTATATACAGCTATTCGAAAGGAGATCCATAATTTACTTCTTGTCCACCGTTCGGTCAAGCGGGAGGTCGAGCGATACTACAAATTTCTCGAGCCTTTCCCGAAGACGGAGAGTGGTATTTCCTCTCCCCTGGGATATTGGGTCCATCCCGAACATGATGTTGTCACGCCAGCCCATTATCCATATTGGAGCCCCCCCATCTCACCCTCTCCAGCTTTCTTTCCATGGTCCCGTGTGCGCTACCTTCATTTGCGGGGGCGAGGGGAGTTTATGAAACGCACGTATAAAGCGGTGATTACCCACCTGCCGAATCTCAAACAAGTCTGTCTTATTACTTCAGCTCAGAAGCGCGGCACGCCCAAGGCCGAAAACGGGGAGAACCCACACACTGCTACCATGGACTCTCTCGTGCGCCTAGAAAAACATATCGCTTTCGAAGACCAAGGCTCGATAGGAGTTGAACCACCACATTCCCGTACGCCCCTAACCAGCAGCGATGTATTAGCAGTTCTACAATGGAGTCGCGAGCGAGGCATTGGGGTAGTCGAACTAGACAACACCTGCCCCGAGTGTCCCCACTACTATAGACCATATTCTCGCCCGGACAATGCATATTTACATGCAATCGAGGAGTACAAGCAGGTGGCGCCGTGGGCGAGAGGAAGGAGGCCGCAGATGTCCGATTTTATAGTAGATTAGAGCCAGGATGTCAGAATTAAGGGTTGGGCCCCGGGTGTACTGGTCGGAAATTTCCACCTAGGTGAGCCTTTTACCTATAACTCAAAGGCTCCCTTTCGCCCAGCGCTAAATCCGACAGCAGTTTCCTATGGCGTAGCGGTCAAAGATGTTAGAGATGTTCCGACGACGACGGAACTGACGGAATATTGGTCGTGTGTCATCGCAATTGGCGTAATAGCTTCGAAGTTGTATTGTATTACTGATATTTCCAGGCTCGGAGGTAGTTGTGGCTGACAGCAATGTCAGGGATGAGAGATTCTTGTCTTAAGAACGCGTTACTGGTACTCCTGGAGATGATGCTAGGTCTTGCTGCACAGTCTACTCTTTAAAAATAATACATAGATCTTTTTATGTATAGGGCTGGATGCTAGTAACGTCCTATTCACGTTTTGGTCGTGTCGATAAGCGGGTATTGCGAACCTAATGTTGATGAAGCATATGGTCTTGTAAATAGGTTATCATGTCCTCTTAGACATTACCATTGCACATCTCGAGCGCAGGTTCTACTGCTACAGTTTTAATGAGGATGCCTCAAGTCTTCCGTATTGTGAACCATTCACGATGAACTGGATAAGGCAATGCCAAAGAGGTACGAAGGGGCAGGGGACACGACGAAATTTAATTCGGAAACGTAATGAGTGTATATCACAAAAAGGAGCCTCAATCGTAAAATGTAGTCATAAGTTCGTGACTATCCCTCATGCCGCGTCCAGCGGCGTCCTTGTTTCGAACAATCGTTGGCGATGAATAGGCCTTAATAGCATCCGGTCGACCTGAAGCATATAGCAGACAAAAGAAAAGAATATATTGGGCCGACATAAGTCTCTCAGACTGCCGTCGAATCTGTAACGTAAGTTTTTCAATCTGGTGGCTTAGCATCTCTTTATTTTAGCCGTATGGCTGGATGCTATAAAACGTGTGTGTACTTTCTGAGTACTTGGATATTCTCCCTCTTCTATCCTAGCTAGACTAGGAACCCGGTTTATCCGGCTGCTGCCATTGCATGTTGGGATGTGTTTCCTTCAAGAGGTTAGCTATGTACTAAATAATTTAGGGGGGTGATAGAGTATAGTACCGCGTTCAGTGGCATAGCCCCTGCCATTGGCAAAGGGCCATCAGGACTCGTAGTAGAAGAGACAAGAGCTGCCGAACTACCCTGACTAGTAGAGGACATAGTATAAGCTATATGCGGTGTCAGTCAGCGATTTACTTGTGTTACTTGGAGTTGTGAGACTTACGATATGACTGCGCCAAGTGCTGTTGATGCATTTGAACCCCCTCCATCTGGTTGCTGGACATGGGGAATACAGGTGAGAGGTAATTGTAAGCTAGATTTTCCATGGGATTAATCCCATTTTGCGACTGGCCTTCGACGTCTTGAGATCAGTATATTCACCCAAAAGTCCTGAATAATAGTTCCACATACCAGAAGGCTGCAATTGATAGCCTGCATTGGAGTACCTCATGCCTTCCATCTGCCGCTCAACACCCATTGGCGTATTTTGTTGGCTGGTGAGTGCGTAGAAGTAATCCTGGCACAACACCACATCCACCCCCCATATCTCCGTCATATGCAATTGTTCACGACCAAGGACAGATAACGGAAATCCCACAACGTGATCATCTCTGTTCCTGAAGGTCAACTGTATGCATTCGCCTCCTTCAGGGTCGGGGCCCGCCCCTGTGAAAGTTGCATGCCCTGGAGGCCATGGGCAAATAAACTTTTCCCAGTCCGGCCTTTTGAGGAGCCTTGGTAGAGCATCCCTATATATCCAGGAATTGCGTACACTCTTGTCTACCCTTGCGATAACTCGAGCATCCCACCCCACTAAGGACAGAAGTTGAAGTTCGGGTAGAAGCTGGTCCTGGGTGGTATTTCTCTGTTGACCGATGGCAAACTGATACTGGTTGAGGGGCTCTAAGACCGAAGGAGAGAGTTGTATCCTGCCAGACGGCGACAACGATGGGCCAGGAAGAAGAACTTGTTGCTGGTCGTGGGATTCAATAACAATGCTCGGAGGGGCTGAAGAATATGGAGTCCTTTGGGTGTAGCTACTCGTTTCATTCCCACCGGTCATTAGACCTTGTCCGCTAATAGGCGTATAGTTGCCTATAGTTTGAGGTAGTTCAAGGTGAGGGAGGGCGGGGTTGGCGGAATCGGTATGTTCGGTCTGCGCAAGCGAAGGCTGATAAACGGGATGGATTCCAAGCGACGACGAACTAGGTGTGATGGGATCTCTTGTCTGATGGCGTGTGACTCCTCTGCCCACGTTAGGTGTCTGTCGCAGAGGTGTGACTGGTATGTTCTCAGTCAAGTTTGTGGCCAAGGATCGGTTACCGCCTGGACGATTTGTTGGATGTTGCACGCGACCGAAATGAAATGGATAGGCGAGTGCTGTCTCAAACGTCAGTTTCGCCCAAGGACCATCGTGGGTATCAAATAAGCGACTCACACTCTTGAGGTCTATTGCTCGGAAGGTTGATGGCCCTTCTTCCACGAAGGCTTTGTGCTAAATTTGGGTGCAGAGGCATCCTGATGATCCGCTAACTATACGGGCGACTACTCTCGTCTAAACTGATCTTTGTCCCGGGGCGTAAGTGGATGAGTGGCGATACTTTAGCATACACGTTTTCGATACGTCCATATTGAGCTTCGATCCTAAGGGAGCAAATAGGGTTGCCAAGAAACAACGACAAAAACGACTTTGGTACTGTTAAAACCCAAGTTCAAAGGCTTCTAGGGCCCTGATCGAGTGGAATTGATATTGACGACAAGATACTGAGTCACTTAATTATGGGGGGTAGCAAACTACCAGGGTGTGTTATTGACAAGGCGCAGTCCCAAAGTTAGGGAGATGCACGAGAAGAAGATAGAGATAGCGTAAGGAAAGTGAAGAGAAAGAGGGAGAGGGAGAGGGACCAGTCGAGGCTCTCTTCCTCGGTGAGGTTTGGGGGCGCGAGGAGAGGGCGGGAACGGAAACTCATCAAGCACCACATGAAGACTTCAAACGTCCTGATATCCCTTGATATGTACGCAGATTACTCCTGGAATTTACACTTGGTGCCGAAAGGCGTCCAGACTAGGAGTATTCATTAGTGTTGAACTTTGGTAGATACACTCTTCCAAAACCCGTTCGCCTCATCAGGCAACTAGGCCCTTACTCGTCAATATGGTAATTCCCGTATCCACAACCGTCTTGATGTATCTCACATGTCAACAACAGGTCTGCTTTCTCAGACGGGAAGAAGACGAAAGAAGTTGTCGGGAGCCTAAGTTAATGTATGAGGCTCTTTCTCCTTTTAAAAGGGAATTTCCAAGAATGAGAAAGAATCGTCGGCGTAATTATTTATATTGCATTCGCGTCCACCTTCCTTGATACAGGGTTATGTTCCACTCCTGCATGCAAGAGTCCTGATTCAGCTTCAGGTCGCATTGATGATGACCGAGAGCTCACATGAGCCCCCCTTTGCCGTGCCCGACCTTGTCGCGCCAAGTACATCACCAGGGCCAATGCCATTGGCATTTCGTTAGAAATAAGAAGAAGAAACGGAAATTCCACAATGACCTGGAATTTCCATTAGCAATTGCCCAATTGACGTCTCCCGCGTGATGGCGTCTGCATATGAGGCTTGCGTAGGATCATAGGATCGCTGTTATTGGCCGAGCCTGCCGCGGTATCGACAGCCCCCAAATTATTCATGTTCCGTTTCGAAAATAGAGTACCCCATGACCATTGAGGATGCTTCAAGCCTCTTGTGTGAACAATGATTGTGATGATCGAAAGATGTCGTTTTCTAGGCAGTGGTATGCTTTTGCGAGTTTGCCCGACTAGACGCAAGTTTTTCTGTTCTTCTACCAACTCATTCACGTATTTAAAGATGTTCGACTCGTCGATTTATCTCGAATGTACTTGCGGCAATGCAGGCCGCCATTTCACATTCTCTTTGCCCCTTAATGAATTGTCCTGGAGCTAGAGTATTATACCCGATGTCCATCTCCGCTCTTTGTTACCACGAGCATGCCATCTCTTTCAGGTACTTGGCACTTCTGTTTGGGGCTTCATTCCTTTCTGACGCTGTCAATCATTTCTCTATGATGTCGTTCATTATCTCTTCCTGATGGTGTACATTGTTTCTTTCTGGTGTTGTTAATTATTCCTTCTAATGCTGTACACCATTTCTATCGAGTCTCGACTTGTCGCCAACTCTCAAAGGACGAGAGTACCGGGGTTGAACCTTGATTAGACTAACGATTCGATTGTTCAGGAACGAGATTATGTCCTCAGCCGTCCAATTCCGAGAAGGCTGTTATCAAACCCTATCCATATCTCCGGTGGCATTATCCAATCAATGTTCAAGATAGAAACGAACCTCCTACTTCATATAATCCAACCACAATTCGAAGGAGATCCGCAGATGATGATCCGACTCCTAAAGCGCTGCAAGATCTCTATATATCCTCGGGACACTATGGCTTGAGCAATTGCTCCCGGCCTACTTCAACGGCGACCTCGTATCGTCATCACAACAGCAGCATAGCTAAGTGGCAAGAACACCCTTTTGCTATACGGCCTATGCCATCCCAACCTCAAACAATTGATGCGGGAAAAGTAGACGCATCATCTGTTGCCATCTCGCTAGCTTCCACAACAGACTCGGTGGCGGATACTGTCGGCTCCTGTGAGCAAGACTCATCATCAACTACTTTAAGTCTACTGTCAGATCTAAATCATGGTGGCACTGCCCCATGCGCATTTCATAATAACATCCGGCCTACAAACTCTGATGCCAACGACGGGGCTGAAGCCCAGGTCTCAGCCAGCCAAGACGCCGGTGTCTACCTGGCTAATGATGCGGCGCCCCTAAGTGAGCGAATACAGCACGAATCCGAAGATCATGATGATGCCTCGGGGTCACACGAAAACGATGAGCAAGCAGCAGAATTATCACCCTCGCTCCGCCTCGATACCGAGTTCCAAGCGAACCTACTCGCCGCCCCCGAAGATTCCCGATACTTGTTCCTAGAGTACTATAAACGCACTCATGGTGATCGGGGAATTGAGACCAGGAGCCAGAGTGAGGTGTACTGGAAGTGGGATATAGAAAAGCAGAAGTGGTTTCACAAAGACCCGGGTACGCAATCGGTGGTGTGGTTCTTGGGTTGACAAGGCTTCTCGAACGTATATTATCAATATTAATAAACTTCATTCTATAGACCCTTCGACTCGTCAATTCTGCTGTGATTTGCTTACAGATGTAGCTCAGAGGAGTTGCGCACCTTCGACTACGCCTGTCTAAACTTAGAAAGCCTTGCTGGGATACTGACTAGCAGGCCTCACACCTGCTGAACTTGGAGGATAGAAAGAGACACTCATTCTCGTTGAGGATTCGATTATAGGGTAGGTGAAGACTGTTGTTGTTGCGCCGCGAAGGGGCTGAAAACCCGCAGTAGGGGTTAGTCCTGGCGACACACACGCGTGTTCTTTGTCCCGAAAATGGCATTGTAACAGATAGACTTGGATATAGCCGGGCCATTAAGAACGAGATAGATAAACCTAAACCTGCCTTAGATCTAAGGGGGGTTCTAGCACATATATATATACAGAACCACTCTATAGCCACTCCATAGGGTACGGTAGCTAGTCATTGATCACCTAGTTCGATCACTGCCAATTTGGCTGCCTACCTACATAAGTGTGCCATCTAGAGGAGTTGATACACAATTGGTTGTCTTATGCCCAATCGGCATTTCTGATGAAAAGAAGCACTCGTTCGCATCGCTACGCTAGTTATTAAACGACAGAAGCATGACCTTATTATATTTATGTGATATGTAAGAATCGCGGCCTACTTCTCTAGTGTCTCCTAGGAGTTACTGGTAGTTGATAGATTACTGAAGCACATTTACCCTGCTCTATTGTGGTTATGGACGAGGGCCGGGTTATTCTGACTATTGATACGACGAAAAAGATGGTGCACTTTGCAACGTCCGCTTCAGATAGTAATTGATTGAGTCTCCAATATCGCTCTCAGAGATGTCACCGCCAACGCCGTCAGGCATCTAAACCATAACGACACCCGAAGAAAGATATATCAGACTTGGCAACGAACATGAAAGCCACGGGACCCCTCCAATCACCTAGACCCTACCAGGATCAAATAGCCCTCGACACAAGCCAGCGAAGAAAAGGCCCACCTCCCACTCGACTACTCGGCGACGTGTCGTACATGCGAATTAAACCCGCAATGCCCGGAAATTTCATGCCTAGTACAAGACGCAAAAGCAATAGCGCAATAGCGCAGGGACGTAGTTTTTATCCCGTAGGTCCTCGGGTGCTATCGCCACTCCCACTCCCACCCACTCTACCGCACCCCCTCACGAAGCCCACGAAAGCGCCACTACGACATCCCCCGTCGCCACCACGATCAATTCACAGATACATAATGCGGAAGCTGGACTCTCCGAATTTGTTTCACTCTGACAAGGACGCCTAGGTACTCGTGGTTGGGGGGGAATCGCGACGACGATTGACTCACTGCTTCGATCTGCCTCGTTGCCTGACAAGCCGGCGCCGGAAACGTGGCCACGTCGGGTGATGGGAATTAGTCCGTAACACCCATATTGGTATTATTGTATAGGATACCTAGGAGCTGTATCAATCCTATCTGGCTAATCTAGACAAAGCAAACTATAAGTCCATCACACAGAGAAGACTCTGATATAATGCCTACTTTTGAAGGAAAAAAAGGGTATGTTTCTTATCCCTCAAGTGAGTAGGTACATACCAACTCTATATCGAAAATGGAGTCGAGTTAAGCTTAAGGCTGGCTCGCCTCATCAAGATGGGGGACATACCTACATACCCGCCGTCAGACGTGCATGGATCTGTTCCGTACTAAACACGGGACATAGATAACATCAAGTAAAGAGCAGGCACAGCTTGGCGCAATAGCCAAAACCCCAACACAACGAACGAATAAGCGCGTAAGCCATTCTAAGTTTCAAACCGAAGGTTTATCTGAGTATGCATACACGGTACAACCACAGGACAACACAACACAAATACTCCCGAAAATGATTGAAGAACAATTCAAAAGTACTAGGTATCATGGAAAAACGTGGGCGGGTACTAAGGATCCAGCGTAGTAAACATAGGTAAATCCGCAAGTGAGGGTATGCCATCCATCTTAACCCTACGATACCCATCTGAGGACATCCTCTGTCCAAGTGTAACGTTTGGTGCTTTCGACTATCGGCACCATAATGATTTTTTTTAGGCAAGTGGCCCAAAACAGCCACAGCCTTCCTATCACTACATGCCAGAGTCGTCCTAGCGGTCATATTTTTTGTCTAGCCTCCAACCACCCCGATCGTCATGTGGTACCGGAATAGTGTTCAGCACGTCTGTCGGTCTACTCCGTCATCTTGACATAGTTGCTTGGGAATACACCGTGTTTCGTACCGATCATGCCCGTCCTATGTGCCGTTAGTAATGGCTGACCCGAGCAATCGCTCCGTTTAGCAATTCACTTACCACCAGTCGTTATCGCTCTCCGTCTTCTTTAATACCGTGATAATGTCGCCTTTCTTGAAACCCAGGTCGCCCGGTTGATCTGCCTCAAAGGTGAACAATGCAACGGCCTCGTTCTTTTTCATGAGCGCCTTTTTGCTTGCAAAGTTAGGCTTCGGGGCCGCTGGCCTGGTTGGGCCCGAGGACTGGGCTGCGGATGGTCTGTCGCGGTATACGTAGTCATCGTCTGCTCCTCTCGATCCCACGGTATTTGACCGATTGATCCCACCGCTACCCGGTCGATCATAAACGTCGTCTTGCCATGTATTTGATCTCTTGGGTGAGTTCATCTGACCTTCACCGTACGCGTTGCCGCGCTGGCCATTCCACACGACGTCGTCATGCCGGTCATCATACACGGGCACATCGTTGTACATGGTATCCGCCGCGGTGCCTTGCCGTGTACCGTTAAAGATCCTGGTGTTCAGCACGTTCAGCAGGGGCGCAGCCGCGGAAGGCGGTCTGACGGCGCCGGTGAGGAGCTGAGCAGCGGTCAGACGTTGGCCGTATAGCTTCTCGTTTGCGTCTCTCCGCTCTACGATGGCGGATCCCTCGAGCGACACACCGGCGAACAAGCCCTTGGTCTTGCTGTAGCTGAAGATGCCGGCGACACTCCTAAGAGAGGCGGCACCGGCGGCCTCGGCATTTCGACCGACAGGACCAGCGGCTATGGAGACGTTTCCACCGAGGGTGATGGAGCCTTGTTGCGAGAAGGTCTTGACGGCGCTGGCATCGTTGAGGACGAAGACGAAGTCGGTTAACTCGAATCCGATCTGGCCACCGAAACCACCGCCGGCAGTGACAATGGCTGAGGGCGCAGACCAGCTGCCGTCAGGGAGGCGGGCAACAACCAGACCGGAACCGAAGCGCGCGGAGCCGAGAAAGCCGGCTTTGAGGACTGTAAGGATCGCAAGGCCCTAGCGACAGTGCTTGGTTAGCCTTCTCATTCGCGACGAGGAAACAAGGCCACGGTGGTGTTGGCTTACCTTGGCATTGCCGAGAATGTGAGGAGGGATGATCTTGTCGGGACTGAAGGCTTGCCGCGGGTCGACGAAGGCAGTCAGGATCTTGCCGCACTTCTTGCACTCCGCTATTCTCACATGGCGACATTAGCGTCAAAGCAGCGATTTGGAGCGCCGGGTGTTGCGTGTTGGTGTTGCGCGTTGCGCGTTGCGCATAGCATAGCAGAGCAGAGCAGAGCAGAGGGTCGGACGGTGAGGACGGATAGAACGGAACGAAGCACTTACACGCCAGAGACGACGGAAGAGGGTTGTTGATACCCATGGTTCGGTAGATCCGGTCGGTCGCTCGTTCGTGGGTTCGTCCGGAGTCGAACAGGAATCAATGGAACAGGTGCGCAGCCAGATAAGACGCAGACGGGATTATGCAGGTATTATGTCAGGTGGTCGTGTCGTTAGTGTAGGCTGTTAGAGCGGTCGCCCAAGCTTGCGGTGGGTGTCGCGAGATGTAAGTACTTAGCGGCGGGCGAATTGCGGGGACAGAAGCTACCTAGGTAGGTATTGAGGCAGCCAGGCGGGATTTGGAATTTGTATTAGGTATACGGTACGGTTGTGTAATGATATAGTGTACGTATTCTCTTCGCGAACGTGTGTGAGTATTTTATTTGTACAGTATCGAGTGCTGTTGTAGTGGTGATGATGGAAGGCATTGAGTCCCGCACAATCACTTGAAATACCTACTTATATAAATTGCGGACTGAAAGTCGGAGAGCACCTCGTGAATATTATATATGGGATTTTTTTTAGGATGATAAAAAGCATGCGAATCGGGCGGCAAGGTTGTCGTCAGCGACCTGAGCTGTGCCACCTGCACTATCTAATTGCGCCGAATCATGGCGTCCGTAAGGTAAGTACCTACTTAGGTAGGTTCTGCCTAGGTAATATTCAGTACAGTCCTAAACTAAAAAGGCACCTACCCCACCATAAACGTGGGGTTGGGTTCAGTTCAAGAACTGTGGCGCATATCACGCCACGAGCCACACGGCTGCGTCATCTAACTACTGTACATAGTTACTTCGACTCCTTTTCTGGGATGCGACAGGACCTGAACCAGCCAACCAACCGACCAACCAACCAACCACCATCATTCACGAGATTCCTTTCACGAGACTAGAACAAACAGACTACCTACCTACGAGCTCACCAAGAATCCCGAAACTGCATCCCCACGAAAGACATATTGGCGGGTACATCCATTCCTGCATAGAATCCCAGCTTGCGATAGAAGCCACGATACCCACCGAGACTGGCTTTCAAACAACCGTCCGACTAGAGCGATAGCCATAGCCTCAAATCCACAACCCGTCAAAACCACACAGCACACCCCCGAATCCTGCCGAGATGTCCGAGGCCTACGAGCGCGAGCGCCAGAACAACGCGCGGCTGGAGGAGTTATCGGCAAAGGTCTCGTCGCTGCGCGGTGTGACGGTCGACATCTACGACAACGCGCGGGCGCAAGACGTGATCGACAACACTGTGTGTCTTCCTCTCCCTCCCCCCTTTCTCCGCATACACGTCTACATCCACATCCCACCCATCAAATGAAATGCCACCCAGCCAAGCTAATGCACTACCAAAAAGTCCGACACCTTCTCCTCCATGTCGACGCAGCTCAAGGGCTCCGCGGGGCGTCTGGGCCGCATGGCCGCCGCGGGAAATAAGGTCGCCATCTTGAAGCTGTCGGGGATTGTCATCGGCGTGTTCCTCGTGCTCTATTACCTCGCCAAGTGGATATTCTAAGCGAAAGTGACAATGACAACGAAACGAGAGACAAAGTCAAAACAAATCAAACGACAACCTACGTACGCATGATATATATATACGTAAGATAAAATTCATTCACCGTCGATGATCAATGATCACGGAGAGGATGTGCGATGGAGAGATTAGAAACCTTCCGGCGGACGCAATCATGAGTGCATCGCACAGATCCAGAGGAGAGTATCAGACGAACGGACCGATGCGCAGACCTGGGTATACTCCTGTGATTGGATTAGAGGGCTGGGATAGACATGGCATGGACTCTAATGTAACGAGACGATTCCACGTTCCGTGATATGTGATATCGGGGACCGAGGCGACGGAGCTCACCACGGGAGAGCGTGAGTCGAGCGAGCGGCCCAAGTCGCTTGTCACAGACACGATTTCTTCAGGAATGAGACACGCAGTACTCGAGTCGCGTTGTAAGGGTTATGGATACTCGGAGCAATATAGCATAGCATAGGCGTTATGTCTTTTTAAAGTCGTAATACTTGAATTGTATGTATGTACGGGTATGGTATGATATGATGCATGCATATCGAATGCACGATTCTATCTCATCTCATCTCATCTCATCTGAAGCCGCTCCCCATCATTTCTCATTTCATCTCGTGGTTGGTATATACTAGACATGCCATGCCGGCTCCGATAGCACCATCAATGCCCTTCCAGGAGGGATAGAAAGATCCCAAAACGTAACGAGTGGCTTTACTACCTAGGTCGTTCTCATGTCCTAGGAATATTCCGCCATCATAGCCCGAGTTTTCGCTCCTTGGATACCCTACTGCCAGACGTTGGAGAAGAGATCATCATTCCCGAACCCGCCGGCAGGCTTCGCGGACCCGTTGTTCGCACTCCTACCCGTGCTGCTCGTCCAGCCACCGAATTCTTCGTCCGCCGCGACCTTGGGTGCGGGTGCAAACCCGCCAGAAGCGCCGGGCACTATACTCTGCGTGGCGAACGAGCCGCCCGTACTGCTTCCCCAGCCGCCGAAGTCGTCGCTGGCGCTCGCCACGGAAGGTTTGGGGATGATCGCCGGGCTCTTTGGACCCGCCGAGGTGGTAGGTTCGGGATTGCCCCATGCGTTCCCCCACACATCTGCATCGGACGTCGCAATAGAAGCCGACGGCGCCGGGGTTGGCTTCGCCGGAGCTGCTGAGAGGTTGAAGACGGAGTTGGAGGTGGAGGGTAGCGCGGGCTTGGGCGCTGCTGGTGTCACCATGGCCGGTTGGGCAGGGCTCGACCAATCAAATAGATCCCCTAGGCCAGAGGAGGATGGCTGGGCGGGTTTGGCAGAAGTGCCGGCAGAGCTAAAAGCACCAAAACTGTCTGTCGAGGTCACGGATGGTTTTTGCTGATGTTGCATTGTGGGTTGGGAAGGCTTGCTGTCAAAAAAGCTACCGCCACCAAGGCCTGAAAAAGCGGAGTTTGTAGGTTGGGGAGTTGACCGGTTGCTCGACATGCTTGTCAGCCCGGCAAAGGCATCTCTTGGTGGGCTCTTCTGTGAGGTCGTATTTCCGAAGCTTAGGCTTGCGAAAGCATCGTTAAATCCCCCGCTAGTAGAGGTTTGGTGCTGATGTCCTGTGGTGGGGGATTGCAAAGGCGGTGGTGATTGCATTGATCCAAACCCACCGAATGACCCCATGGATACGTGTCCTGGCTGCTGAGTCTGTGGTTGTGGTCGTGGCGCAGACGCGTAAAGTGATAGAATGGACTGTTTGAGATCTGGTCTAGACTGGCTTCCCATGCCCCCTGTACCCGTCGTGCTAGCAGGCCTAGGGGGGTGAGCAGGTGCTTGGCCCAGGAAATCGAGGCCCAAAAGGGAGTCTTTAGGGTTTGCTGTCTTCGGCGGGGCAGGCGAGGCTTTGGGCGGCACTTGGTGGTGAGAGGGAGGACCGGCCGTGCTGGCTCTTGGGGGGATATCACTGCCACCAATGAGATCTCCTTGTGGTGCCCCCGGAGGGCTCGTGGGTTTTGCAGCCGGCGCGTTGCGCAACGACACTTTTCGCTCGATAGTCTGTTTTTCCTTGACGATGCTGAGGGGTACTTCATCGTCGCCTTCGACGTCTAGATCAGCGGGATTGGGTATGGGCCCATCCATGGCCCACCGCTTGAGTTCGTACTTGGTCCTTATGAAATTCTCGATCTTGGCTTCCGAAGGGACATGACCGGCAGCCAGCTTAGATTCCCAGTATTTGTTGGCGCGAGCATTTCCCCAGCTGAGCACGCTTTGCAGCTGCTCATCCGTCCAAGAGTCGAGATCGACCGACTTGACGCGCGAAATATGCGTGCCCATGCCGCGATGAATACCGGAGCAGCGAATGCAGATGAATATGCCGAGGTTCCAACTAGCCCATCGCGGGTCTGGGCGTCGGAGCACACAGGTCAGCAAGTCGAGAAACAGGTGTCGGTAGCGGCAGGCGACTCACGTTTGTTCCGCTTGCAGTCGGCGCATACTTTGTTGGGCTCCAGCTTCAACAGGCTCTTGATGGTCTGCTGGTTCTGGGCTGCCCTTTCGGCAGCAGGATTAGGTGGCCGCCGAGACATAGTCCAATACAGGAACACGGGTCGAACACAGGCACTGGTAGCTAAGTAGGTCGTGTGTGGGCGGCGATGCTGAGGGTTAAGGTTGGTGAAAGGGGTTGCGTGGTCAAGACAGCACTCGGTAGGTATCAAACAACAGTGGGGTCTGGATTGTGGCCGATATGGAATTCCGAAAGATGATGTCTTTTGGAGGCTGATCAAATGTGGCTTGGGCCTTGGGAGTCTATCTCGGCCATGATTGGCTAATGAAGGTTGGCCTCCCGCATCAGGTACCTATTTGATTACGTAATTGTCATCCATCAGATTCACTGTACTTTACAGAGTGTAGGCGGCCAGACGGCATGCAAGAAGGGGCAGGTGTGGCAGCGACCAGCAAGACAAGCTGCTTAGGCTCAGAACGCAGGTACAATCCAGGTGCCTCCCTCCCTCCCTCCCTACCTACCTAGGTACGTAGGTACGTAGCAGGGTGCAGTGGAGATGATGGACCGACCACTCCGAGTCCCATTTCCCATTTCCCATCTCCTATTTCTTACACAACAGACCAGACCAGACCAGACAAACCAAAACAACAGACAACACCTACTAGTACCCATGTGACCTGCGAGTCGTTGGCTTTTACTCGCTGCACTAGTGACTTATGCTCGTGCATTGCTTGAGTTCCTCCGATAGGAGATTCGTTGCCTGGCCCAAAAGATCCATCCAGTATCGTCTCACAGAGAAGCGCACGACTTGTCTTATTAGCTACCGAGCGAGAGCCAGAATAACCACCGTCAGTCCCTTTAGAATCATCATCATCATCACATATCCTCTGAATTGGGGTTCCCATCACCTTGATCCCCTATGTAAGTATCACAACAGCTACGACTCGTCAGATCCGGCAAGAATATGCAGCCGTGCTGCCGGGTGACGCATTACGAGGCCGTTCAAGCTTCCACATGCCCTGCACGCTCCCGGCGGCCTGTCTGCAACACGACGACGGATGTCGCTCAGCGGTCTGGCGAAACGAGCACAGCATCTTCAATGGTGACAAGCAAGTATAGCCAATCTGTCCCTTTCGAGCCATTGCGCGCTTGAGACAGCATGACGGGTAAGGGGAAACGAGTCTTCACAAACGAAGGGGCCCGGGATTCATACCGCTCCACCACCTGCCCTCCCCCAAGCGGCCATCGCCTGTTGTTCGGCCCGTCGGGCTGCAGCATGCCGTTGGAAGTACCATCCTATTAGCCTGTTGCTGGCGAACGGATGTCACCCATTGTCCCGCTTTCGCTGGCCTCTTAGATCTGTTTGTATCTGCAAGATGAGATCCCGAGCTCAACCCTCCACAAGAGACTCCACTGCATTACCACCTATTGGGCTAGCTGTACAAGCTTCATTCACCCACGGTGCTTGTGTGATGCCGTATTCATGCAGGGGCCACTGCGTGAGATTTGGCACATTGCTGCCAAAGGCTCGTAGGGGTGAGTAGATTGAGGTCAGTCATTTGAACAGACCTACCTAGGTAATGATTAGTATAACCGAGCTTGTGCGCTCATCGTTCTCTGGTAGGAAGCACTCGGATTGCTGGCTTGACGAAGCAAGTGTAGTGTAAGTGTGACATCCTTCAGCAAACAGACCTGTGTATTATCTTTGCTAATCACTAAATATAGACCACCACCTGCGATATCTCATGTAAAAGTACCTCTTGCTATTGTGGATATGATGTCGCTTGCATGAGCGCAATGCCGTGCAGAGTGTTCCTCTTCTACGTATATGCCGTGGGCTGTTATGTAACATCGAGCATGGTCAGCGCTGTTTGGTTGGGAAAAGAAAAGCCGCTACACAAACAAGCTCTATCCACGACTCAGAATCACGTTATTCCCTCTGTACATTTATTGTACTGCGAGAAAACCGGAGAAGTTACCGAAGTAACACGAAAATAGCTTTCATGTGCACCCAAAGTTGATCCATAGAGAGACTACACACTCTCGACTCAACACTTTCTAAGCACGTGTTCCGATTTATTGTCAATAACTCTTCACACTGTTCAGTTACCCGCAGGTAAACGGACCCTATCAGGTTGGGTTATGTGATTCGGCCAATCCTTGGGTGACTATTTTGCTGCATGCGGGCCGACCCAGACCCTCGGTATCGATCCATCCCGGAGAATATCCTCGCGTACCATACGATTTTCCACTCTTTGGTTCGACTATCAAAGCGGGGTTTCATCAGTTTGACAGTTCGTGTAAGTTTTGCAAATCTGCAACTAGGCTAGTAGCTGATGAACCAGCGACAGCACGAACCGGTGTCTCCTTTGTTATGTCCATTAGCAAAATGGAGGCCAGACTCCAACATTTCAACTGTATAAGCATTAGCTACACTTCAGTACCTGGTTATAACAGTGGCTGGCTTCGACTCAGTCTACCTATTACATGACTTCATATTCGAGTACCAGGTACAGTCAGAAAGCTAATGACCTCGCATTTTAACATAACCATAGCTATTATTGCTGAACCACCTCAAAAAGAAACCGGCCCTATTTGGACGTTACAATCGCCTCTGACTTTACACGGGTTGAGGATCTCGTTTCCTGTGCGCGGGAGTTTGTAGGTAGACAGCCCGGTTCACTCCACGGGGGTTTGGCTACAAACTACAATCAACATGGATGAGAGGCTGCTCATTACCTCTCAACGACCCACTTGCTTGCCTCACCAGTTAATGCGTTCTGCCGCAGCTACACTAGGTCGCTAGCCGGTTACAGATAATAATGGGCCAAGAAAGAGGATACCGAGTAAGTGGCTATCACCTCCATATGTTGACGCATGACATGATGGCTTCACGATTTGGTTATAGGTTAGTGGTCTGCGGGTTCGGAGCGAAAGCAATTTCGGGGCCGGCTCCCGTGTACCAATGGCGGCGCATCAAACAATATACGTCGTCTTATTGACTCTTAACCAAAGGACACGGGAATCGGCATCGTGGCCCCAAGACTCACCTTGCCTTCGGGCAGGGAAATCACCTCTACCTCTCGTATTGTTTGTTTTCAACTCAGAGTTGGGCTTGAAAGTCGAGTTTCGTTTAGATCAGGGCGACAAAGCTTTCTATCGCTATTGGACGAGTCTGACGAAGCCTGCCTGCTGTTGAACATTCGGCCCTGGACCCTACAAATTAGGATTCAAATATGCTGGGATAAGGTTTGCCTAGGAGGGCCTGGCCTTGAAAATCACTTGCGACAGCCCTGGAGCCAAGGACCCTGCTAATCGGCTAATGCAATCCTACCCCACCCCTGATCAGCTATAGAAAAAGCAAATATCGTCGGATTACGAAAACAGTTCTAGGATTCTCGATATATTATAATATGCAAACTAAGCCATACCACCCGGTATTCGGTAAAAGAAAACGAAAGGAGACAGATGAGCCTCACATGCCGCAACTAACGCATGGTTCTTCCTTGTTCTCAGCATCCTCGCACGAAGTCGGTAGCACCCGGCAGTGTCAGGCGCTGTCAGCCTACCTAGTGTTACAATGTGATGACTCGGGGAATTTTCTTCCTTCCGATCTCACTACTTATACCTTCGTGTTACGGTTTCGTTGTGCAGCCAATTCCGTCCCATTGGGTCGTAACGGTTTTCGAAGAATGGTAATGCATTCTCGCCTGAGTCCTAAGTCATGTGCCACAAATTCATCCTTCAATGTACCGGTACTGTGCATGATTGGGTACAGACTAGGCTCCTCTTTGCAGTATCTCTCTGGTACACCACGCTACTTAGCGGAATGCCGTGTTTTGATACGACGAACAGCTCATCCGAAGCTATCAGGCGTGTGTTTTGGCCGTGGAACAATTGAGCTTTGCATGCCACCAATCCACCACACTCACCCGATATGCACCCCCTGGTGAGTGACACGATGCCCAACAAGACATGCAGTTTGACGACAGCGCCCATGCGCGTTTGACGGAAGGTGAGACATACCTACAGGCTACAGCAGGAACCAGCAGAGTCATCAACAACATTCGTATGCCGCCGTGGGGGACAAAGTCTAAATTTCAACATTTCGTTCCCAATCTCCCTCATTCCTTTTCCGTATTGTGCTAGTTACCTGGCTATCGACGTGGATGTATAGAGGTACCCACCCTTACTAACCACGTTTGCTGTCTCTTTCTTTCTTTTGCGCCCCAATTGTTCGGCGCGAGTGGGCCAACATGCGTCTAGCAGCTCTTGCATATCGCCCTATACCACAAATGAAAGAGACCTCGATGTCACATACAAACGAAGTATTGGTCTAACTATGTTGTTTCGCGCTCCCGCTCCTAGTCATGCTGGGAAGATCTTGGGGCCCACCGTTCCAGAAAAGGCGAAGAGGAGAATTGAAAGGGACATGGTCCCGGCGTGTTGAGAAAAAGCAAATAGGGGACGGGACTTACTACAGGACCAGCAATGCTGGAGACGAACAAGGCAGGTGACCTATCTGTGGTTCACCTCGTCTCTCTGAGATATCATGATAAAAAAAAGCCAGGCATTCGCTTTCCATTCTTGATGATCTACTTGATTGTTTCCCCCTTCCCACATGTGTTGCTTTGCCCAGCTTAACCTTGCTTCGTTCTACGCTTCTTCACACCCCTTTGACCACTCCCTCCTATCACCAACCACCGTATACACCCATCCATGATGCATGATGCCGTCGAATTTGCCGAATAATTTCCTTCCCATATCCGTGCTGCATCACCGTTGTGCAAACAGTCTTTTAGGGCGCCTGTAGCTAATCCTCAGCTGCCACATCACTATCATCTCTATTGCTCGCGCGTTTTCCGTCCGATATCACTAGGTACTATCGGGAAACCATAGGTACCTCCTACTATCTGACGGAAGAGACATACGAAGTGGACCAACCGCGGAAGGGATAAAGGTCTAGCAGATCGACGCCTTATTTAAACGTCTAGCCCCGGCATGTTGGTTGAATGCCTGTCTATCATCGAAAGCTCAAAAACAGTCAGGTGCTTCACATAAACCGTATAAGGCCGCCCTTTCATCCTTCTCTACACTTTCTCTTGAGTGTTTAGTCTTCTCTTTATTTGTCTCGTCTCGAACTGAGCTTGAAAGCTTGACTCGACCGCATATCAGATTTGGTCAGCCCTTACACCACCTACCATTGTCTCAACTAGCATCCAAACACTATGCCATCTGGTTCCCGCCGCTCTAATCAGTCGAGTCCCTCGTGGCAAGACAGGCTCGAAGGTTGGACGCATTCCTATGTTCCCATGCTGGAAAATGAAACTGACCATGTTCGCTAGAGGTATGTCGCGAATATCAAATTCAGAAACCCGACTATCAACTTGTGTCAGATCGACGAGGCAAGTCTCTTCAGCTGCTATAAGCCTCACAAGCTATGAAGAACTGTTTCATGTATTAACACCATTTTTTGTCGCTCATTAGGTGGTCGTACAGCCTGGTCCAGCGTTGTCGTGGTGTACGGCCAGCGCTTCGAAGCGCGTTATTGGTACGACGGGAACAACCTCCATAACGCTAGAGAAGACGCCGCTGAAGCCGCGCTTACCTGGCTAAACAACAACTCAGGACTTAGCAGTGGCAGCGCATGGTGAGCGACTATATCGGCCAACTGATTACTCAAATGGGTTTATTTGGTCTTTGGGTCCTCACGTTCGCTGGTCGCCACCCAGGCCATACCAGTGTCGTTGCGATGGAATAGGGGCTTGTTTCACGACTATGCTTTTCCATTATTTGTCCTCCCTGTCCCGTATGATACCAATCGGAGTTTCGGAAAGGATCTGGCGGCCCCACGGCCAACGAGGGAAAGGGAAGATACCCCAGCATTCCGCTACGACCTCATCATACAACGGCGCACGATATTTTTTTGATTGGCCTTTTTACAGTACAAGCATCTTTCTCACCTGTGCATGTCGCTCGCGGAGAAACGAGCCCTACTGGCGTCTTGCGAGGGCTGCGAGGGCTGCCAGGAATGTCATTTTTGGTTTTTTTATTACTTCTTTTCTTTTTCTCAAACTAGGGACTCGGAGGCTCATGACGAGGGAAATCGCTGTCTGGGGCAGGGTTACACTGGGTTCGTTCTCGAGGTGTTCTACAGATTAGGTCAAGGGCCATGGTAATTGAATCGGAAAATGTGTTTTCACGTGGGCATCTGGAATGGAGTTCGGAGATGAGTTCAGCTTTCTTCTTATCATTTTCATTGATTATTTCCTTTCCCAATCTATTCGTCTCTTTTTTTTTTTACCGAGGACAAGGATCATCCAGGACGACTTTCTCTTACACATAAGGCGACCCCCCTTCTCGTATAGCTTACTCTTGTTACATGGAGGGACAACGGCCGAAAACGGTGGTGGACGAGGACGGGATGGAGGGAGGGATGACATGGTCACGGAGACAGATGACCATTGTCAGGCTTTTTTATTTCTTGGATCAGCTGCGCAAGGGCATGGAGTGGACGACATGAAGCCTAAGAAACGATCAAAATGGGTGAGGGGGCCAAGGCGCAAAAGAAAAATAACTCATGGAAAACTGCGACAACCAGATCAAGGCAAAATGCGAAAATTAAAAATTGTCGATTGAATATCGCCCGCGTGGTCAGATTCTCGAGTGACGCATTGATTGCTTTTTTTCTGGGAGATGTGAAATAATTATCTAGTTTCGCACTAGAGAAAACCCTCCCTTGGTGAGCTCAACCCATATTACGTTTACGAACACGCACGCAAATGCCCCCAAACATGCCCGAGGTATACACCCTAGACAGATACCTGCGCGTACCTATTGAGGATAATGATGGGAAGCCCCGCGATGATACACACCGGTCCGAAATTCCATCATCTAGGGGTTCTATGAGGACAAGATCATTCGCAATACGATATGCCTTTGGTAGTTTGCGCTGCTCTTACTTCTTATCAACCACGCCCGGTGTAGGGTGGTGATACGGGGGTTGGATAGGGGTTACGGCACTCAAATCCCATCGACGCGGGATGCGATTGGGGCCAAGACCTGCGGACTCGTTGGCACCGTCGCAGCGCTACGCCCATTCGTCCAAGTTGAGCTACATATTGGCCCACCGCGCCAGAGTTCTACGCTATCTACTAATAGGCAAGGCCGAAATTCCAAAAGAGAGTTGCGCTGAATATGCAGTATACTATCTATCCAGTACGTACACACCTACTGGACACTACCAACAGCATAGTGGGGGAAAGAGATCGGAACCCAGTAGTATGTAATGTGTAGATCAGTTGGTGGGCTCAGCCTGGGGGGGCTGATGACGAGTCACCTACCCAGGTAGGCCGGGGCCGTAGGTATTATAGGCAATTGCATTCAGATTCAGACGCACGACATCGGTTGGCTTATTCCGGAGATAATGCGATGAGGCGAGATGGGGAGAGAGAGAGCTACCTAGTTCTTAGCTCTACGCTAGCCTGGGATGGGATGTGGTCTGACATAATTACATATCAAGTCCCGTGACGGGCGCCGCCGACGACATGGTGATGGGTGGGTGGGCGGTGGGTTGGAGGAGGAGGAGGAGGGTGAAAATAAGATTTCAATGCGAGAAATAGGGATTATTTGTGGCGCTGCAGCATCGTGGTGACACCGGACCAGGCAAGGGACTGGATTACAGAGCAGGACGTGCGACACACACCATTGGCGCAAAGCAACAGCCTGCATGGCATAGCGTGGTTGAGGAGAGCGGGAAAAAGAACACCTACCCACCAACGAGACTATGAATCAAGTGGCACTACCAAGTCCGAGACAGCTTGAAATACAGCCAGCCATTCAAGACGATAGATAGACGACAGCCCCAACTCTACACAGTAGACCAAGCCAAGGTAAAATACACAACTAAATGTAGAACAGAGCCCCAATGCACGGGACTTAGTGTGAGGGCCGGCAAACGTGCAACGGATTTCGCCATCACAGGACCATACGTACGTGTCGATCATGGTCATGGCTCGTCAGGCACACTAGCTGTTGTAGGACCAGATAGACGAGCTCGAAGCCACTCGACGTCCCTTATTTTCGCTAGACTAGCAGCAAACCGGGGAAACAGATATTTGGTCCCTTACATGGCGGCGGCCAAGTAAAGTGCGTGGGGTGGGGAACGGCAGCCAGAATACAACGTCGGCGTCTGTATATGCCATGTACGTATAAGGAAGGATGTATGTATGCACTATGTAGGGGGGGCTGAGGAATCACATGCGGGTAGTCGACGTGATGCAGGCGGTCGACGTACAGACCGCTGCCCACGACATTGGCTACCATATCACATGATTGCTCCCGGGTGGGCGTGATAAGACAGAGACAGGCAGACAGACAGACAAATAGACAGATAGATAGACAGATAGACAGATAGACAGACGAACAGAAAGATCCAGACACGGGATGACGGGGCGGGGGACCGCGGAAATTGGGGAATTCCCAACCAAAAAGGCGTTGGCGTTGGCGTTGGTGTTGATGTTAGTGTCAGTGTTGGTGTTGGTGTTGGCGTTGGCGGCAGCTGATCGGCTGTCTGTTGCCTATCGAGCGTGCAGCTGCCGGGTCTTCCGGGTCAGCTCTTTACGTCGACTAATGCCGGGGATGCCCTGCCCCGTGTTAGCTGTTAGCTGTATAGGGAATGCCGATCATAAGAAGTCGCCGTTCTGGGCGGGTTGGTGCCGTGGTGTGGTTTGGGTTGTGATTGGTCCTGTAATTGGAAAATGGAAAATGGAAAAAGCAATGGCCAGACTATGTAAGTATAGCCTCTCTAGTGGTAAATCAAATTGCTACCTACCTAGGTACCGTAGGGTTGGTAGTGGTGGTAGGCGGGGGAGGGTAGGAGTGTGAGTGGGATGGAGTATGGATACCTTACAGCAGAGTGAGTGGGAGAGAGTGGGATGTGCTTGGAAGGCATTTCCCCTTTTGGCTTAGAGTACCAGCCACACTTCACAAAGCACCGGGCACCTTACCCAGACACCGGGTAGGCGGCCAAGCCACAGGAACCCCTGCACCCGTGCACCGGAACAACTTCGACGGGTAACTTCGCTGGACGTACCCAAATTTTATTGAAGATACAGCACCGTCGCTCGCAACACGAACTCGACGACGACGACCAACGCGACAGCCGACCAATTGGGGCGCCCGACTACGTAGCTGAGGGACTGGAACCGGTGGGCGGACACGCTCTAGCCCCGAACGAGAAAATGGCTTCGAAAATAAATCCCTGGCGGTCGCTGCGCAGTCTCACCATCCGGACAAGGCCATCTGGGCTGAACCATCATGTCCCGGCGGCCACCACGAGAGCCGCCGTGCCTTTGGGAAGGAGAGGACTCGCCGGCGACACATCAATGCGCCCACCCCCGGACGATGGAGATTTTCCCCCGCCGTACTCGTCGGAAACAACACCACAGCCCTACCAACCCCGGCCGATCGAGCCATTCGCCGACAACTTTATGAACGAGGAGGCCATCGCCGCCCTCGAACAAGCTGCTGCAGGCCAAGATGCCCTCAATCTCATCGCTGAAGGCCTCAAGTTCGGCATGCCCACGCCGCCTTCTAAGCACGATCAGCTGCAGGACCGTCATCATCCCGTCGTCCACCAGGTCACGAGAATGCTCATGCGCGACGGGAAGCTGAGCAAGGCACAAAAGGTGCGCATACATTCATTGCCTTAGCCTGGCATTCTGCCGTACCCCCTTTCCAACCCCCTCCCATGCCCGTCGTCCCTGCTTTATCTACAAAGCAAGATGAATGAGCACATACGCGTTCCCAAAAAGAGATTAGACAAGCCAGACCACCACACATGTGATGCAAAAGCAGACGAGACAGACCTAAGCTAACTCTCGCCCCCAAACAGCATGTCTCCCTAATCCTCAACTACCTCCGCACAAGCCCACCGCCCAAGATCTCGCCCCTGCGGCCTCTACTACCAGGCTCGCCGCCCCCAGCACAGCTACCTCTAAACCCGCTCCTCTACCTAACTCTTGCGATCGACTCGGTGGCGCCCATCGTGCGCGTGCGCAGTCTGAAGGGGATGGCGGGCGGCGGTACCGCGCTCGATGTGCCGGAGCCCATCAACGCGCGTGCGCGCCGGCGCCAAGTCATCATGTGGGTCCTCGACATCGTCAACAAGAAGCGGTCGATGGGGTCCGGAAGGAAACAGTTCGCCGCCCGCTTCGGGCAGGAGATCATCGCCGTCATCGAGGGCCGCTCCGACGCCTGGAACAGACGAGAGCTCCTCCACAAGATGAGCACCGGCGCCCGCGCGAACCTCTCGCACCCCAACCTCGTGGGCAACAAGAGGAAGTTCTAAGCTAAGCTAAGCGAAGCTGGCTTGTGTTTTGCTCTTCGTTAGCAAATAGCAATTAGTCAGTCAGACAAAAGAGACAGAGAAAGATGAGATGACGGCGAAACCTCGGAGGAAAAACAAATAGGCGAGCGGGACGGATGTGGTTGGTCACCGATGTCCAACAGGCGGCCTTTGTGAGATGGAATACAGATACTGAGGAGAGCATATGCCGCATAGT
Source organism: Xylaria longipes (assembly GCA_025201785.1). Classification (NCBI taxonomy): domain Eukaryota; kingdom Fungi; phylum Ascomycota; class Sordariomycetes; order Xylariales; family Xylariaceae; genus Xylaria; species Xylaria longipes. Next base: position 76,291 of record MU619749.1, read on the forward strand.
AGATACGCCGGGACACCTACATAATCCGTGGCGATTTGTATGATAGGATATGACAGGTCGGTTGGTCGGTCTATTATACCTCACCACACCTGCCTACCTACTTACTGTATAAACTTGTATTTTTTGCTGTGTACCTCAGACCTTCGCGAACACTTGGCCCAAAGTAGTCATTTTTAACTCGCCGTGGTGTTTTATCTGTAGATCCTGCATAGGGTTTTTACTACCTGAGACTTTCTCATCGTGATAGCATTTCTATTTCGAGAGTGCCATAGCCTACTGTAATTAGTAGAATCATGGGCAAACTTAGAGATGTCTGCTGAACATGTATCCTATACGATGGACACCACTATCCATCACTCACAATTAGCTGAGTCTAGATTTAAAGGGTCTTATTATCAGGTTTTAAATAGCCACGAATCCGAAGTTGAAGTATCCCAGTCTCTCTAGCTTTGCGCCGTATATACCAATATCCGTCTATTCATTACGAAGGCATCATTCTAGTTGGATATCTATCTATCTATCTATCTATCTTGATCCCAAACGCCAGACAGGATGCAGAAGAAGCAGAATCAAGAAGAGAACATTTTCGCGCATTGCCGTATGCGTCGAATATCGATCGCACAAGCAGAAACCTACACCTAAGCACCACATAGAGGTTTCGCGTCCTCAAGTCGACGGATCCGCATAGGGATCGAACCCGACTTTCTGCTTCGCCTCGGCGCTTGCCGCCCAGCGGTCCTTGCCGTGCAGGCCGCTTGAGGAAACCGACTCGTCGAGGTAGAACCTAAGCACGTGATCGGGGATGGCGAGGTGCGTCGTCTGCTCAAACTCCTGCAGGCTCGTCAGGCGGAGCAGCATCTCCAGGAGTGACAAGGACGTCTTGATCGCGCCAAAAGGGGACCGTTCGATTAGTTTCGTCGGGGTCAGGTCTGTAAATCTTGTTTTCACACTTCGAGATGGGGTGGTTACTTTGTTGTTGCTGGAGGATTGCGGGCTAGGGGTTGTAGGTCTGTGACTGTATGAGTCTCTTGATGAGGGGCGGGAAGAAGAGGCGATGTTCATGCGGTTCATCTGCATGATGAGGTTGCGATCCACGGAGGGACGAGTGGTATGCCTCGGACGACAGCCTTTAAATACACCTGGGACATCCTCGTCATCTGGTGTCGGCTCTTTTTCGTCGCCTGTCGAGTCCGAGTCCGAGTCTGAATTCCCGTCACTTTCGTCTATGTCGAGGACTTCCAGGGCTATCCACTCTGGGTCTAGATCCTGTGGAATATGCCAGTCTTTATGTTTCAAACGGGCTTGAGAAGGCCGAGAGGATATTATTGTAGAACAAACTGGCCCCTCGAGTAGGCCCATTTCTTGCCGCAGTTGGAAGTCGATATCATCCTGTGAATCTCTCTCTGACGGCGGGGTTTCGGAGACTATGCTTTCTCCCGGACTTTCAATTGTCAATACATGACCAGCAGATTCATGGACTACCGGTATGGTGTTAATTGGCACGGCGTTTACATCTCTCTTAAGTAAAAGTACCGGACTGCTAGAGGCACCGTCATCGTTGTTAATGTTAAGGATTTTCCCCACGTCTGCATAAAACATTTTAGAGATCTGATGAATGGGGATAAGCTCTCGAATACCGGCCAGAGACAAGCCATCGTACGAGGTTGGTCTCGCATCTTCATCTTCGAAAGTATGGAGGCGTCCATCGTCTAAGTCTTCTACTACTTGAAGATGATAAGCATAACGCGCCCGAGGATCACTTCTCACATCCCCATTTGATAGGTCGTCCAGAGGGACTCGAAGTAGTCGAACTCTCGCTTTGTGTATAACCTCCTGCCACATCGGTTTCCTCTGCCCTTCTTCAACACCGTAAGGTTCTTGCTTTTCATGGGCAGAAGCATGGCCCCGGAATAACATATAGAGGGACAAGGTGAAGTCTGGTCCTATCTGCATTGGCTGGCTTGGGTCGAGGATGAATTGGGTGTCACCGACATTCACCAGCATGCTCGCCTGTAGTAACCGGGAAGGTGAGAATGATGATGGCGGTGCCTGGATGCCGCCAATGGCAGATACCCATAGGTTGATTAGAGGGATAGCATCATCAATGCTATCGATCAAGTGTTTGATGTCTCCTATGATTTCGGTGAGCTCGGCCTGCTGACGACGGGCTGTGGCCTTGGAATCCCGAACCCCATTCGGTGGCAGTGTCTGTATGGATGTGGCATTTTTCAGCCGTTCACCCAGGGCGTCGATATCATCGCGCAGCCCCCTAGCAGTCCGCACGACCGCTTCGAGAGCGGAATCACCCCTGGTGTAGCGGAGCTCGATGGATTCCAAGATGGGAGATACCAGCTTAAACTCGTGTCAATACCACGTTCCGTCGATTCGGGGCCGGCCGCGCTGAGACGACTATGACTCACCTCGATCTTGCGGCTCAAACGACGTTGCAACTGGCTGAGTTCAACTCGCAAAGGATCATACTCAACGGTCTGTCCGAGATGTGAGTCTTTGTTGTTGCCACATTCTGGGTCTGCCTAAAACAGCAACGGCATGCATGATGTATTACCTTGAGCAGCTTAGCACCCTGTTTGATGACATAGGTCGAGGTCAGGGCGATACACGATCGGACGGCGTAACTGGTGGCATGGTAAGACAACCTGGCAAGGAATGCGTCCATAGCAGCAGTTGCTCAGTCGCTTCCGCTCCAGACAAGAAGCGCTGCAGATTGGGATATTGTAGATGCATCGAAATGAATGTCGGCACGGTCGGTTCACAAGGGAAGAGGCGTTGGCCGGTCACCTGCAGACACAAACAAGGTTTGCTTGGAATACCTACAGTCGAAAAGAGGGAGAGGTAATATTGTGCTCCCTAGGTACTACATGTTGTTGGTGTAAGTGGAGGTACATGGATAAGGTATGAAGCTACACCATTGGGCTACCATTGGGTTGCTTAGGTATTCCAGCCTTAACAGCACTAAAGGTCAGTAGAGATGGCCTATGCTCAGCTCAGGCCCAGTGGTCGTCATTGGCGGGGTCGAGCTACGCTCAGCAGGCAGGTACCTAAGCCGACTCAGATCGACTTACCTACCCCGCCACATGCCCCACCAAAAGCCACACCGCGAAACATCGACTTGGGCAACTGCCAACTGAGAACTTGGACGTTGAAGTCTCGAGCACTGGACTACACCTGGACTACACTCCCGGCACCTAATAATCGTAGAGACACCCGGCCGTTCCACAGAACGCCAGCATCAGGCAGGGCAGCGTCTTCCAATTGAGTCACCCCGAAGACAACACGTGTGCGACCCTGCCACCGTCCGAGGCGTGCTAGTGTTAAAGTTCAGGTAGGTAGGTATTTATTCTTATTTCGTATTCATCCGGGTCGCAACCGCTACCCGTTTTTGTTCCACCGGAGTCGAGTTGTTTCATCGAGGCACAGAAAAAAAAAGTCTCCGGATCTCTCGTCGACAACAGCATCCCGATCTGTCTCCCTCTCGCTCTATATCGAAGCTCTTTTTTTCTCACACCCTTCGTCTAGGATCACAGACCTGCAGCCAGCCAGCACATTGCCACCATGTCGGATCTCAACTCGTGGGAGGACGACCCCGCCGCGCAGGACGACAACTTGTCGCGCCAGACGCAGCAGATGGACCTTAACAACAACAACAACAACAACAACAACCCGGCCACCGCGCAAACATTCCACCCCGGCGCCGCCTCCTTCCAGCCCTCCGCCCACAGCTTCCAGCCCGGCCAGCAGGCCTACGGCGGCTACAGCCAGTACCAGCAGCCGCAGCAGGGCTACTATGGCGGCCAGAACTACTACCCCCAGTACGGCCAGCAAGCCGGGTATAACCAGCAGTACGGCCAGGGCTATGGCCAGGGCTACGGTAACGTCTACGGCCAGCAAGCCGGCTACAATAACCAAGGATACGGTGAGCCGCGAGCCCCGCTCCCTTCTCTACCCGGTTTCGCTAACGCCCCGCAAGGTCAACAACAGTACGCCCAGTACCAGCAACAGCAACAGCAGAATGCACCTCAGGCCGTTCCTACCATCGCCAAGCGCCCCGACCAGGCCGCTGCCGGTGCCCCTGCCTCCGACCTGAACAAGCCCACAGTCACCAAGGAGGGTGGCGCAAAGGTTTTGAGCATAGCTGGTGACGCCTCCAAGCCCAAGACTGCCAAGGTCCTCTCCATCGGCGTGCCTGCAGCGCCAAAGGAGGAATCCCAAGACGAGTCGAAAGAACCAAAGGAGCCACAGGAGGCTGCCGCTGCCGACAAGGAGGCTGCTGCCGATGTCGGTGCAAAGGTGACGGCCGCGAAGGCCATAGAGAAGGCTGGCGAGACCACTAAGCCCGCCAAAAGCGCCAGCGGGAAGACATCGCCCACACCGTCGTCCGGCCGATCGAGCCCTTCCAGAGGGGCGAAAGCTGCCGCTCGTGATGCCGACGCCGTCATGAACGAGCAGGCTGCCGATGTTGATGATGAAACGCTAAAGGAAATCTACGGCAAGGAGCACGTGAATGTCATCTTCCTGGGTCACGTCGATGCCGGCAAGAGTACTCTAGGAGGCAGTATTCTGTACGCCACTGGTATGGTTGACGAGAGGACAAGTAAGTATACGGAGACTCGTTTTCTTCCCATTCAGCCAATGTCCGGGGAAGAAATACCCATTCCGGCTAGGACAACTTTTATGGCCTCTGCATATCCCCATTACCCCCACGGATTTCCTTTCGGCCAAATTTGCTGACTCTCGATGGCAGTGGACAAATACAAGAGAGAAGCAAAGGAGCTAGGCCGAGAGTCATGGTGGCTGTCATGGGCTCTGGATCTCACTAAGGAGGAAAGATCAAAGGGTAAGACTGTCGAGGTTGGACGAGGCTTCTTCGAAACAGAGAAACGCCGATACAGTATCCTTGATGCGCCAGGTCACAAGACATACGTCCCGAGCATGATCGGCGGTGCCGCCCAAGCAGATGTCGGTGTTCTCGTCATCAGTGCCCGTAAGGGTGAATACGAAACAGGTTTCGAAAAAGGTGGTCAAACTCGCGAACATGCCATGCTCGCTAAGACACAAGGTGTTAATAAACTTGTGGTCGTTATCAACAGTCAGTCTTTAAAATTCAATCTGTTCTATAAACTGGGAAATATCCTGCGTCAGTCTTGGCTTAGTCGAGACGCTGATACAGCTATATCCTTCCAGTCGTATAGGTTTCCAGAAATCCCGTCTTTATTGCTAACTCCTGAATAGAGATGGATGACGCAACGGTTCAGTGGTCGCACGACCGTTATAAAGAGTGTACCACGAAACTATCACAATTCTTAAAGGGGGTATGTGTTTGAATTCTTCTATCCCTCCAGCCGGTCTTGGGTTAATCGCCCTTGTTTATACTCAACATATTGGTTACACTCCCACTGCTGATGGTCACCACTAACGCCAAATTGTGACTAGGTGGGATACAATAAGAATGATATCTTCTATATGCCCATCGCTGCGCAGCAGTTGATGAACATTAAGGACAGACTCCCCGCCGGTGTTGCTCCCTTCTACGATGGCCCCTCATTGCTTGAATACTTGGATAACATGCAATCTTTGGAGCGCAGGGTCAAGGCCCCGTAAGTGATACCATTCATTCCCTCTTGGCCCCCTGGAGTTGCATAAAATGCCTTCCATATGGGCCGATCCCGTGCTTTTCAAACTGTCCACAAACTATTGTTGAATCGGAATTGCTAACGCTTTGCGTTCAAGTTTCATGATGGCTGTCGCTGGGAAATATCGTGATATGGGTACCATGGTCGAAGGCAAGATTGAGGTAAGTAATCCGTTGCGTTTTTGTATTCCTTCGTATTTGGTTCCTCGGTTGTATATATCACCGAAGCCCGTCAGAGCTTTCTATTCCGTACCAATTATCCATGGTCGCGGAGCTTCCAACATTTACCACGTAATTACTGACTCCTCTATTCTGAGTAGGCCGGTGTTTGTCGAAAGAGTATGAGCCTAATAATGATGCCCAACAAGGAGAAGATCGAGATTGCTGCCCTGTACGGTGAAACGGAAGATGAAATCCAGATTGCTCAGTGTGGTGACCAGGTTCGAATGCGTCTTCGAGGTATTGAAGAGGACGATATTTCGCCGTACGTAATACCCTCATCTAACAAGATTTCGAATGTAGTTGAGTTCGCTTGCCGAACTTTCCTCTGCGCACAGTAGTTTACATGCCGCCGCAATCCTATATGAATCGCTTATATGGCAATTACTGACTCATGAGTTGCGCAGTGGCTTCGTTCTGTGCAGTCCCAAGCGGTTGGTGCATAACGTCAGAGCTTTCGAGGCACAGATTAGAATCCTGGAGTTGAAGTCCATTCTCACGGCGGGTTTCAACTGTGTGCTCCATGTACACGCCGCAATCGAAGAAGTCACATTTGCTGCACTGCTACACAAGCTACAAAAAGGCACCAACAGGAAGAGCAAGGTCCCCCCTACGCACGCGAAGAGGGGCGACAGCATCATTGCCCGTATGGAAGTTACTGGTGGTGCCGGTTCTGTGTGCGTCGAGACGTTTGAAGATGCACCTCAACTAGGTCGATTCACCCTTCGTGACCAGGTAAACTCGCCCCACCACCATTCCTACATCACCAACACTTGCACTAATTGTTTAACACCAGGGACAAACTATTGCCATCGGCAAGATCACCAAGCTCATCACGGAAGATTCGGCCTAAAGAGCCTATGGTTATTCATAAACGCGTCCAGTGGTAGACCACTGGTATAATCCAATAGTGTCCAGACGGCTGCGTCTGGTACGGATCCCTATCTTCGGTCTAGATAGATCATCTTAACAGTTGATAAAACCATCTACTATTACAGCGGCTAAAAATCAGGAGATAGCAAGTCTCTTGGGGGAAATTCTCAGCGACGCGGGCCATAGAATTAGCCAGGAGATAGGTATACTAGCGACGTCTAAGTACGGCTGGGGGTGATCTGTGGTGAGTTATGGAAAGAAATAGATTTGGAATATCCTTAAAATAAATAGAAACCCCTTGAACGGGCGTCTTGTCTTGTCTTGTCTTGTCTTGTCTTGTCTTGTCTGTCTGTCTGTCTGTCTGTCTAGCTTCCCTCGAGTGTGTGTGCTGTTACTGATGTATAAGCTGATATGGGGTTAGGATTCTCACTCTACCCTAACCCATAGATGTCGTAAGGTTAGGCGTGTTGTGTATAAAAAGGGTTCTCATAAACAAATTTAGTCTGCGGTTATTTCCCTTGATCTAATCTTCAGGTTGGGTATAGTAACTAACATAGTCGTTCTTTCCGAGCCCTCCAACAGCTGTGACATCAGTGATAGAATTCGCGTCATTTTCAAGATTGTTTTCTATCGATGATAGTTAGTGGAAGGGACAGTGCACATCTGAACTATAATTGTACTATAGACTTAATTCTCGCACCCTTCCCTGCTCTATAGCATCCATCTCTAATACCCGTCATATCACTTCTGCCCCTTGTCTCTTTATGATATCCTGAGCGGCGGTAGAACAATCAAGGCTTTTCAAGAGATCAAGCTCTAAAGGGGCGTTTCGTGAGTGTGTCGGGAACTCAGTCGGGAACTCTATTGGCATCTCTATAATAGAGAGACGTGTTCTCCGGTCACTCCCGTCGTATGTTGAAAAGGATCTGCGTATTTACAAGCATTGTGTTTTCGCTAGGCAACACCGATGGCAGAAAGACCAGAGGGTCCAGAGGGTCCAGAGGAAGCAGCCGACGCTTCGCCTCCTCCGTACACAGAGAACAGCTCCTTACCACACCAAGTTCAACAGCAGCCAATGCCAGCGACAGGCGAAAACTTCTACCATGTAGACAAACGGCCGTGTTCGGTGTGGTTTACATTCTGCCCCGACCCTTCCAGATTCACCATGTACCCAATAAGCCGCTGGAGTCTTTTATTCCCCCTTTTGGCATGTCTCAGCGACATGAATTGCCTTAATGGGCATATTATGTTCTTGCGACTCCTGCAAGCTCCCGAACCCCCGAGCAATTCTTACTATAAGTAGAAATTACTGACTCCAGTGTTGTATATAGGCTTTGGCAGCTCTCTTGTTGATCAAATGCTTCAATGTCCCTCGCCTTATGCGGGAAGGACTCTATTGGGATGATGAAAACGTCGTAAGAGAGGAGGGATACCTCGACAAGGACTTCACGAACAGTTATCGAAACAATGGCAAAAATTGGAGTGGCACCCGACACTACTTCCTCAAAGACCTGCGCAAACCTCCCCTATGGACCGCCACTATCAAGGTCTTTGCGCTTAGCAATGAAACACTCCACAGATTCGACCTGAACCAATTATCGCCAGACAATATGCAGTATGCACGCGCTACCAATTTGTCTCGCCAGAATATATATTATTGGGAATACGGGTCTCCCGAGAAGTGTTTCAATGCAATCTACGACGACTTGCCTATGGAGGGATGGTGGCCATGGCCGAAAGGGAACCAATAACCATAAATGGGAGAAAAAGGAGGAAGTGCCCGCTGCTTATATTGCCGCGCTCATTAGCCTGTACCATTTTCATTGAGAACAGTTCTCTCACATACATTCTATACGATCAAAGAAACTACGAAAAGGCTATTTAGCCACCAAAAGACTTCACAAGAAAAAACGACATAGAGACAAGATATTGCAACGCGGACAGTGCCATGACCAACTGCCAGTCTATAATTCATTTCCTCTATGTATGATGGGATTTCTCTCCCCTCTTCTCTTCACCCCTCTTCTCTTCTTTCCTTTTTTTTTTCTTCTTCCCTTTTTCCTTCTTTCCCTTTTTCTTTCTTTCCTTTTTTCTTCTTTCCTTTTTTCTTCTTTTTTTTGTCTTCTCTCATGTATGTCTCCAGCTCACCCGTCCTTTGACCTCGAAACATCAAGTGCTAATTATATCGCTCTAGCTTAGCCGCAAATCTCGCCGAGCTCCGTCGTCAAGTCGATGGCAGCCTTCCGGCCCCAACCGACAAGAAGACGAGAGCTTTGCGCCAGCTACTGACCACTTCTGAAAGTGGACACCGTACCGAGTCTCCATAATCTTTACATATGTCATTCAATCCATTCCGTCTGAGCCACTCTGAGCGCCCGCCCCGCTCCTGTTCGAACACGCCAAGGTTAGCAACAGCACCCATAGACTTTCGGATTAAATATGGCTAACCTGTCCGTGAAGACAATTAAAAGCGAGGCGGGGGGTCATCCGGGAGGAGACTACAACAACATTCGATGATGATGAGGTGGAACGTTTGTATATGCTACCTATTATCATCCATAACCTTCGAGCTATTTTGGGGACGACTAGGCGTGGAATAACAACAAACTTATTATGGTCCTACATCAAGTCCTTTTCACTTTTGAGCGATAGACAGTATAGATCGATACTTTTAGAACAAATAATCAAATCATAAAAAGAATAAGGCCGATAGAAAATCAACCTTATTAAAAACAGTATTGTTAATACGCTAGAAGATAACAAAGATTCAGGTCATTAGTTTTTTTTAAGAAAGATCTCGATGTTTTAAGCTTTAAGAACGGCCAGCATTAAGATTTCTCTACTTTTATTTTATTATAGCTTTAGTACCGTACTAGCCCTTGCAAGGTTTTATAAACTGTTTATTAATAGTTAATTAACTGCTGTAGTAATTAAGAACGTTTAAATAACGTGAACACTCGAGCATTCGTTTTTAAATTTTAAACGTTTAAGTGCTATAAACGTTTACATCAGCTAAAGCGTTTATTTTTTATAAACGTTTATCAATTAAAAACGTTTACGCTTATCAGGCTACTTAAAAAAATAATTCGTATAGTTGTTAAAACAACTTATTATAGTTGTTTTACTACTTACTATAGTTGTTTTACTACTTATTATAGTTATTCTACTACTATAGTTGTTTTATAACAAATTAAAAAGATTAAACAAAGCAAGAATTAAACTATATTTTTATTTACCTAGTAAAAAGCTATTTAAATTAACTATTTTATTAAACTAAAGCTGTTGCTTTTATTTAAATTAAAATAGCTGTATAAAGCATCGTAACTTCTGTACAACAACTTGCTTATAGTTATAAAAAAGCAGCGCGAGCTATAAAAAGCGTTTATCAAAAATTTAAACGTTTATTAACGCGAAGCGTTTAATTAATACAAACGTTTAAAAAATATAAACGTTTTTTTTTTATAACGTTTACCCGCTTTAAACTATTTATATATAGTTAATAAAATATAAACTATTAATTAACTGTTTATAAAACTACGCAAATCCTAGTACGGTACGAACACGCGATATCTAAGCAACAAGCTGGAAAAGTATTAGGCTCGATATTTCACGAAACAACTATTTTTAATGCTTGGCAACTATCTCCGCTAAAGTATGCCATTAGCTATTAATCAACACTTCCAAACCACCGATGTAAAACTTATCGAAAGTTGGACGTTCTTCTCCAATATCCTAGATATTAATGGAGAACAGGTTTCTCGGGTCCTTCGGTGTTCTCGGCTGCAGTGACAGCTCTTTAGGGCCGTGCCGCTTGTGTTTACCAGGATCTAGCTTGGGGTGTGCGTCCTTTGGATGGCGTCTGCGCCTCCGTTAAACTATAACGCTAGCAGGCATTGTCCTTCTCCCACATTCAAGTTATGTTTCTACTTAATCCTGCTGAGCACTGAAAAAGAAGCTGTGGTTGGAGTATAAAAAAGTGAGCTGCTTGCAAGAAGCCACACAGCCCGACAGAACGCAATGTTTACTGCTCATTCGGGGATTCCGTTGCAGCTTAGAGGACGTTTGCCTATATCGCATATCTCCTACTACAGCCGGCCCGCCCTATGTTGCGCTCTCGATTAGAGGACTCGTAGTGTTGGCTAAGGTATTGATGAAGCAGCTCGCGAAGACCGATTGTAGGTAGTAAGAGTCACCTAACCAGGCTCTCTCCCTCTCGACAAGGTAACTTCAAGTCAACGGTCGACCTTGAAGCGCTTACCCACGACTGAATCCCGCATCGAGCGGCAGTTGCAAGACCACAAAAAGACAGTTAAGAACGCTAAGGCCCAGGCCAAGCGTGACAAGACTGAATATACCGAACTAGACCTGCAGAAGCCCAACCTTACCTACACCAATTTTAACTGTATGTTAAAACTAGACGTCTTTGTTCGTAAAGGAGACCAGAAGCTAAAATTTATAAGTTCGAAGTCTTCGGCCGACAAACAATTAATATTCCTTGCGTATAAAGTTGCTACTTATATTATTTGTCGCTATATCGGTACTAAGTTGCCAGTTAGAGTTTTGCCTCTAGATAATTAACATGTTGTTATTTGTAAGAATGGCTATTAATTTATTATTACTTGTGTTGCTTAAGGCTTAACATGCTAGTATTTTTTGACTACCGTGAATACGAACATACAGGGTACCGAATCCGACTTGTGGACCACGTAATGGAGATGATTATCGCGAACCTCGCGCGCATGACTGAGAAGAAGACTAATAACGTGAGATCATCACCAAGCTCTTGAAGGAAGATACCGTCGACAGCTAGATCCCTCGTGTTTCTTATCAAGTAACACGGCAATGGTAAAACCTATGTATGTAACATTATGATTCAAACGTTACAAACGAGTGAACGAAGCTACAAACTCTAATATTGTTTTTTATCTGGAGGCACCTACTGTTGGCCTTTCTCTCCCCTTTCATTTCCTTCAAGTTAATCCCTTGCCTATCATCCTGATTTTAGTCCGGAATTCGATCATAACCAGTAATTACGGGTCAGAGAGCCTGGAAACATGTTAGGTGCTGAGCAACTCTTGAATAGTAATGCCGTACCCTCGCATCGCGAGCATGTTGTCTAAGTACCCTGATCCACCACCGCTTTATCTCCTCGGAGGCTTGTCCTGCTTCACCACCACAGCATACTTCACTTCATGCTCTTCCCGAGTGGTTGGCTTGCTTGGCTTGCATTTCGGGCAGATCGCATCCCCCTTGACCAATTTCTTCCCCCGACGCACTGCACACCGTTTCCCAGGATTTGCCAGGTATCTTTCGCATCTTTCCATTTCATATCCTTCTGCCCGCTTGTTCTGGGTGCAACCATCTCTGCACGATGGCACAAATTTGTACTCCGTGCACATGTCGGGACTAGGTTTGGGGGCAATGAGATATGGCGGGTAAATTTGTTGACTTGTTAACCGTGGGCACTGAGAGGTTGATATTGGCGGTGATGGTTTGGCTGTAGGAGAAGTGGTTATTTTATAGAGAAGGAAAATCGTGTGCCAGATGAGGAGGCCATGTAGCTGAGATATATAGGCGCCATAGGGCTGATTATAGATTTCTCGTTCAATGGTGGCTATGTTGCTATCTGTAGACCAAGCCTGAGATGTTTAGGGAACAAGTCGGTTTATTGGATGGCCTTCATGCTCAACACCAGTAAGGGAATAATTAGCTAGGGAGTTTCTAGGGCCCAGCCGTGTCTCATAGCAGACGACGTGGCTAGATCACAGAGAAAAGAGTATGTGTAAGTTAATGAAATATATGGATGCTGATACATCTGTAGGATGTGTTCCTTACTTTAAGCCACTCATACACTCAGTATTGTGTCAGGATGTTGCCGTGAAGATTTACAGGAAGGTGGATTGGATTAATGACGGACTACATACTCCTATTTGACTGCTTGAAATTAAAAATCAGTAATGTTGTGTAGAATGGCAATGAGTTAATGCTACACATCCCCCGAACTAATATTGAAAATCCGGCTACGATGTTTGTTGAACACATCACTCCATGATAATGTCTTATAAGAGGAAGCAATCAAGAGGCATCAGCTGTTCCAGAGAGCTCCCACTAGAAACTCAATATGCCGAGTGTTGGCTCTCGACAGCCCTACCTTCCGCCTTGTCGTACAATTTATCATGCGTACTAGAATTTGTTGATTCGAGACCTTGCATTTATCATCTAGCGTTGAATAATAACACAACATCTCAAGTCCACGTGTCGGGATATGTCTTACGTACAGCTAATTTTACCATAACCCTATAATCGCTGGGGAAAGGTATTACAAGATGTGAGATCCTGCCCACGGCATACTCCCTAACATTTTTTTAGAACCCCCCTTGCTTGTTTTATTGTTGCGCTGTTGTGTTACACTACTACCCTCAAATTTACATGTGAAACAACTTTTTGTAGAAAATTTCATCCCGAGTTCAAAAACACTCTCAGACTGTCTCTGGTCACCACATCTCTCCTACCACTACATTTGGCCATTGTATGCTCGTGAATGTGGTATTGAATGCTTCCATTAACGCTTTAGTCATATGATTATTTACTTCAAGCTGTTGGTAATACACGCATGACTATGATATATCAAACGAGGTTCGTACGAATCTCGGGATTCCTTCTTACCCTAGTAGGTAGTTTATTAATTTTAATGGAGAAGCTATCATAGAGGCTGAGCACGAACCACCACGATACCTGTTGTTCCTATCCAAATAACGAAGGAGACGTACTATGTAGCCGGGACCGAATTTGCATTCTGTGAGCCAAGAAAACCTATATTTTAGAACACGTCTAGACTTTCATAGATAAGATGCCAAACAACAGTGATGGATTTGGTTCCGGATCTGTCCGAACTCGTCGTTCTCGGTCAGTATCGGAAGGAGCGCTTGGCGCCACACACCGGCTAAAGAGTGTGTGGCTTCGTAACCGCCACGGACCCAATAGTATACGGTAGATAGACTAGAAGAAGCTGGAGCGCTTTCCAAGGGATCGTGACTTCACCCCAGGGGTTTTACGAAAAGATTTGGTCACACGGACCGCTAATACTTTGGCCCAGAAGCTAAACCACATGCAAGCCGCGAAACTGGGATGAGAAAAAACTCGAATGTCACGATGGTAGTGCATTGATGACTACCTATTTACTAACAAAGCTGAAAAGAACAGCCACTCAAACGCGTCACATCAAAGCCCTAAGGCACTAATTCGTGTACAGCATAGACAGTTCCCCAAAACCGGGTCGATGTCTAATCCCGGTTAATCGATTCCCAGCCTATCGGTCGTGTTCCCCAGAAAGTCGGGGAAAATCGGAGGACTCAGCAGCAGTTCCTTTCGACCAGCCGCGGAACAACACGGGATTTGCCACGGTACCTGAGGAAGGGGGATCTACAATACATACTTAGTTACCTAAGTAGGTAACATGAGATAGGGGGTCTCGATGCTGCGTAGAAACGACATGCAAATGCGGTGCAGCGTGCCGTATGCGCCACAACGAGGCACAACATCCTTGGCGGTTGAGATTGTGAATTTGAAGTTTCGAGACTCATCGTCGATGCCTTGATGTGTTCTCAGTCATTAAAGGGCAGATCTGCGCTCCATTTCTGGGCATTCTTTAGCCGTGACTTTTGTACCCGCTAAAATTCGATCGACTAAAATGCCATTGAAGCAGGCCAGCGGTTCTGGAATGCATTGACATCATCGGGTAACATAGGTGACAACCAACTAGGTCAGCGTGCAGTGTCTACTTTCTATCTACTTGTAATGTACATCCGTCTCGTTCAGGTCATTCTGCCATTGAAAACAAAAGAATTACTTAACTATTATCATAGAAACGTAACAAGGTTCTGAACGGTCTAGACATCATGGTGTTTCCTAGACCAGAAATCCGACGTATCTGATTGGCCGCTTGTAAGTCGAACTGGGCACTAAAACATGCCCGGTGACATAATAGCAACTGGGTGAGAACATAGAACACTGAACTTGTTTTTTTTTGACTTGGATGATCTATTCTTCAGAAAGAATGGCAATCTTCACGTGAAAGGACGGGATAGTTCTTTGCATTTGTACATGCCGAAGCGAATAGTAAATAATCAAGGGAAGACTATCCGGAGCACATACAGCATACTCACATATGTAACACAATCGCATCCACGTCTGAGTAGCGCCTCAACCCCGCCATTTCTCCAATCACAAGTAAAACGCTACCTAGGTACTGGCCTTAGTTCGAGCCGGACTAACGCTACAACAGTGATAGGTCTACTCTGTACTTGGCGGGATTCGTTGTAATACGTATTGCAGACAATATGCGGTTCTCCTGGATGGGGACAATATGGCTACGCGAGAAGGCCCGCGGCCCCTAATTTGCTACGTAATTAAATATCAATATAGGCAAGATAATAACCTGGAAGCCGTCGAATTTTCTTCAGCACGTGCAGGTCGAGGGAAAGGAAGGACCTTGCATATTCGCAACGTCGCCTCGGCGCAAAGATCTCCATGCAACGAAAACAACCCGCAGTCGTGCCCACGGGCCATTCCACGTTTCGAGGTTGACAAAGCGATTGCCACCATTGGAGAAGTTGGAGCCATGGGAAAACACGGGAGATGCGACCCAGCTCCAGTGGCGGCGGTTGGTCACCCCTGCATGGCTCATACCCGAATCGGGTCAACACTGCCTGGCAAATGCAGCAGATGCGATCCTGGCAGTCTGGGCCGTGATCAGCCATTACGATTTCGTCCGACCTGGGGGAGGCTTTTCCGACTGCCCCAAACTCACCCCACCAACCCACCAACCCACCAACATCCACAACCGCCCCTTAGCCTTACCGTTGCCGCCTGCTGTTGACTAGCTGCCACGGGCCTGCTGGATAGACAAAGACGCGACAAAGAAGCCCATTGTTCCAGCTAGGTACCACAATGGTCACCATTTCCCGATCTTGCAGGGGTCTCCAGGTGGCTTGCTCCGATTTGATTTCGTGACTGGGCTCCCGTTTCAATGTCAAAGACGATCGTAGGCCAGTGGGATGTCTCGAATTGTCGTCACGGGCTCCACAAACGCTCCCGTCCTTCCTCTCGTCCCTCTTCTCGTCCCTATATATCCTCGGGTTCGCTCCATAGTTAGGTCGGGCCGCTATCTAAACACCATCCACTCCGCCGACATCTCGTCGTATGCTCCATATTATCGTGCTAGTCACCTTCCGTTACTATCCGTCTTAAGTTCAGCCGCCAGCCGACGACCCCAGACTACTACCGTCCAGCGAAGTTTAAGAACCATGCCTGACCCCGTCCAGAGAACCGCTTCTCCCTACCATGATCCCGCAGTGAAAGGCCCCAAGTCCCAACAACTCAGCTCCGGTCTCTCCCGTTCTCTCCTACAAAACAACAAGAGTGAGATCCAACCTTGTCTCTCGTTGCTAGTCTTTATCTCCAAACCTCCCCTAGCTCCGCAAAGCCACTGACAGTCATGGTGACAGTGATTCCCAATAACAAGGTCAACAAGACCGCCCTACACCCCAGTGGTGTTGAGTGAGTCGATCTCTTGCTTCAGGGTTTGTCTTAGGCAGTTTTGGGCTGACAATTAACCCTTTTCAAGGCCGTCACATGAGAGAGAACACACGGAATTAGGTACGAAGTTATACCTCAAGCTTTTATCCTTGCGTCGTTACTAACGTACATATTGCAGAGGAGGAACTACACGAGAAGGCACACATCGACTATGACAGAGTCGCTATTGTAAGTGTTTGGCTAAAGTTGACAGAACAGAACATAGCATGGCTAACAGACGATCAACAGATTCCCAACCCTTCCGTCGCTGCCCTGTACGAGGATGCTCTT
Source organism: Xylaria longipes (assembly GCA_025201785.1). NCBI lineage: Eukaryota > Fungi > Ascomycota > Sordariomycetes > Xylariales > Xylariaceae > Xylaria > Xylaria longipes. The sequence continues at coordinate 92,900 of MU619749.1, forward strand.
GTGTACGAGATGGGTTCAGCAATCGCATCAAGCGGTGCCTTGACAGCCTATTCCGGTGCGAAGACAGGTCGGTCGCCGTCAGATAAGCGAATCGTGAAAGAGGAGTCATCAGACAGCGATATCTGGTAAGCCGGTGTTGTTCTTATCCTAAACCAAGATGACCACATACTTACCGGGAATTCTTCCACAGGTGGGGACCAGTCAACAAACCGATGGCTCCAGAGGTAAGATAGAGAGAGGCCTGTCTCGATTTTCGGGTGCTTTGTTTGCAAACCCCTTGCCCGCTCATTTCGCCATTGGATTTTCGGCGGTTGCGTGCAGCACACACAGTCCTCAATCCTTGCCTGTCTCACCCAACTGCTTAGCGTTCTTCCACCTCGGCTATGGCAAACCTCGTAATGAGGCAGGTTTTACGTCACAATGAACATTAGTTAGTTCCCTAGTGGGCTCAATTCCTTGGTATCCATCGTGGAAGCGTGACCTGGGGAAAAGGCCGGGGTAAACATCACACCGAAGCTGGGGGAGACCCCTGTCTGTGGCGTCACCCATTTCTCATGTTTCGCGGCAATACGCGGCGAGATGCTGCCAAGACATGCTCATACCCACCTCTGCACCTCTGGCTTGTGACTAGCCGCCTCTGCATCCCCACATTCCACATTCCACAGACCCGAGACCCGAGACCCGTCCCCTTCGCGTCATGATTTGCCGATGACTTGCATCCGATTCTTCTATTTGCGTCACACGTCACACGACAGAAACCGTAAACAGTCGGTATTAACACGGTGTGTGTTCACAGGTCTGGAAAATCAACCGCGAACGTGCTATCGACTACCTGAACACGAGGACAAGGATCTACGTCGTCGATGGCTATGCCGGCTGGGACGAGAAGTACAGAATCCGCGTCCGTGTCATCTGCGCGCGCGCCTATCATGCCCTCTTCATGAGGAACATGCTCATCCGCCCTTCTCGTGAGGAGCTCGAGCACTTCCACCCCGACTACACAATCTACAATGCCGGCACGTTCCCTGCCAACCGCTTCACGGAAGGCATGACCTCGGGCACCTCCGTCGCCATTAACTTTGCCGACAAGGAGATGGTCATCCTGGGTACAGAGTACGCCGGCGAGATGAAGAAGGGTATCTTCACCGTCTTGTTCTACGAGATGCCCATCAAGCACAATGTGCTGACCCTGCACTCGTCCGCCAACGAGGGCAAGAACGGCGATGTTACGCTCTTCTTCGGCCTATCCGGTACCGGCAAGACCACTCTCTCCGCCGACCCCAACCGCGCTCTGATCGGTGACGACGAGCACTGCTGGAGCGAGCGTGGCGTTTTCAACATCGAGGGTGGCTGCTATGCCAAGTGCGTCGGTCTCTCGGCCGAAAAGGAGCCGGATATCTTCAACGCCATCCGCTTCGGTTCTGTTCTCGAGAACGTTGTCTTCGACCAGGAGACAAGAGAGGTCGACTACGACGACGTCACCCTCACCGAGAACACCCGATGGTGAGTCTTATTGTCTTCCGTGTCTTCATTTCATTCAACTAGCCGCTGACCTACCCTGCAGTGCGTACCCCATTGAGTACATCAGCAATGCCAAAATCCCCTGTCTGTCCGAGAGCCACCCTAGCAACATCATCCTCTTGACTTGCGATGCTCGGGGTGTCCTGCCACCGATCTCCAAGCTCGACAGTGCGCAAACCATGTTCCACTTCATCTCCGGCTACACGTCCAAGATGGCCGGTACCGAGGTCGGCGTCACGGAGCCCCAGGCGACCTTCTCGTCCTGCTTCGCGCAGCCCTTCCTGGCGCTCCACCCGATGCGCTACGCCAAGATGCTGGCAGACAAGATCGAGCAACACAAGGCCAACGCCTGGCTGCTCAACACTGGCTGGGTCGGCGCCGGCTACGTGCACGGCGGCAAGCGCTGCCCGCTCAAGTACACGCGCGCGATCCTGGACGCGATCCACTCAGGCGAGCTCGCCAAGGCCGAGTACGAGACGTACGAGGTGTTCAACCTGCAGGTCCCCAAGTCGTGCCCCAAGGTGCCGGACGAGCTGCTGAACCCTAAGACGGCGTGGACGGCGGGCGCGGACAGCTTCGACAGGGAGGTCCGGAAGCTAGGCACGCTCTTCATCGACAACTTCAAGAGGTACGAGTCGGAGGCCACGGACGAGGTCAAGGCCGCTGCACCGGCAATTTAAACCTTAAAAGCTACAAGCGATGGCGCTAATTTGGTGGGCTGCTTCTTATTTTTATCATGACGATACACACCGCAACGCATATACCTATTTTCTCAGTAGGTCTTCCGCCTTCGAAAGGGTTATTTTACAACGGGTTGTGTCGAGGGAAACGGCACCGAGGGCGGGCCGAAGCGAAACGCTATATATGCATTAGATTAGTACGCACGCATTGTGCTTTCACTTGAGACGCCGGCATTAGGGAAAGCAGCTCCATAAAGAGCTAGCTAGTTGTATATTTTTTTAACGAATATAAATGAAAGCCATCCATGCGATGGATTCGAATAGAACACAAATTTGTCCTATACTACTGGCGTTGATGTTGATTAGCATGCTAATTTGGTGAATTGTCCATTGGCAACCAAGGGAACCAGAATGAAATATCGTAGAGTTGGGTGCATACGGTCTAACATATGCAGTGGACGTGTTGTGAAGCGTCGAGTAGCCGCGTCCTGACATCAATGCACCCAAGATATTCAGATTGCTGGTGCTTCTGGTATAATTCGTGTAATCTTTGGTTTGCTCCGTTTGTAGTATGCAGTAGGTACGTAACACTACCTATGCAAGGAAGACGTGAGTATAGCGTACGAGTCAGAAGCGGAAGTACCGTAAATGGAAAGGCACTGAGAATTATTTTGATTACAGTGCCCGCCAACAGCGGGTGCACCTACCTACGCCCCCGGAAGTCCGTAGTCAGTGTCGGTCCTTATACGAAGGTTAGGGCCAAAACCACGCAATATCCTTGGCAATAGTCTATAGTGTGAATAGACTTTCCATACACGGTTTAGGCGCTAAATTTAGCTTCGGTATAGCAGGTATAACTGAACAGTGCTTAAAACTACTTTTTACAGTGGTTTTTATATAGCTGGAACTATCCTATTTACAACCTACTTCTAGGTTAACTTTTAATATATAATGTATTAGCAGCGGTTAATGTTTTAGGCTGCTAGCGGTTAAGAAACGTTAAAATCAGGCCGTTAGCAGTTCAACAAGTGTTACAAAGTCTGTATATAGTTACACATTTACCGCCTTCCTAAATAGGCAATTCTGCCATGGTGGGCCTTGCACTGTGGTCTATTGCCAAGAATATTGCGTGATTTTGGCCCTAACCTTCGTAAGTAAACAAACAAATGCATGCTGCACGCGACCAAACTCCTTCAAAGTTTGATTTATTTCTATACTGACTAGGGTCGGCAAGGATTGTATCGATAAACAAAGCTTAGCAGCCCCCGCCCGTTGCCGCAACACCACCACTTACACACCTTCCCTACACTGTCCCACCATCATCACCAACACGTCCCACCATCGCGACACCGCTCTGATTTGCCGCCTCATCTGTCTACTCCGCCCACAATTCACGCCCATACCACGCGGCGGCTGCCCGCTACCTTTTCGCCTGTTTGTTCTGCGACCAACCATGACCAGCCGGCAACATGGATGGGGATTGGGACGAGGTAAGCACCGTATTGACCCGGTCTCGAGAGCCGTCGTCGCATCGCCGTCACCTCAGCACCAGCGGATCGCTAACCACGGACTCTGTCCTGCTCCTCCAGGTCGCCCGCATACCGTTCCCGCCGCCGGGGCTCCGTGCCCTACCCACGCCCGTGACGCGTCTAGCCTTCGACGTCTCCCAAGAACTACTATGGACCGGCAATGAATACGTACGAGACACCCCAATCACTCCCCCCCCTGACCGATTGACTGCCCCGCGCATCGTGCACCGCCTCTATGCAGAAACAGTTGACTGACGACAACGACCTTTATAGGGCCGAGTAACCTCCTTTTACGGCGCCAAATTACAGCAGTACACCTCTTTCAAGGCCCATACCTCGCAAGATGGCGGTGTCCTCCAAATCCTATTCAACGACAAGGGCGTCATCGTCCTTGGCGCCCGCAGCGTACATATGCGCACCAGACGCGGGATACCTTTGTGGTCTATTAGGTACGTCGAGACAACCCATATCACCCTGCCCGGGCTGTGAATCTTACTGGTTCCCGCGTATAGACACGACGATATGAAAGAGCTACGATGTATGAGCTTTACGTCTAAGGGTACGAGCGAGATACTGGTAGCCGGCGAGCAGGAGAAGATGCTGGTCATCGATACAGTCAAGGGGGAGGTGACAAAACAAGTGAGTTCTGCGCAAATCTGGCGCCGTAAAAGGAGGTTACTCGGCCATATACAGGGCCAATTCCTCATCTGTTTTCTAGGTATCGACCGAACACAAATATAAGATCATGCGGAGGAGCAGCCGCAATATTTGCGCCGCAACGCCCGGTGGCTCTGTCCACATTATCGACTCCATCAATTTCCAGGTCCTTAAGATCTGGAACGCCCATACCGCCGCCATCAATGATATGGACGCCCAACATGACTTCATAGTCACATGCGGCTACTCGCTTAGGCAGCAGGGAAACTATATGCCTGACCCTTTCGTCAACGTCTTCGACCTCAAGAACATGGCTTCCATGTCCCCCATCCCCTTCCCTGCCGGTGCCGCCTATGTCCGCATGCATCCCCGCATGTCCACCACCAGCATTGTCATGTCCCAGATTGGCCAGATGCATGTTGTCGACTTGATGAACCCCAACACTAGTAACGTGCGTCAAGCCAACAGCCTGTCCTATTTCTCCATGATAGAAATCGCACCGTCGGGCGAAGCTGTAGCACTGGCCGACGGTGATTGTTCCATCCACCTTTGGGGCTCTCCGACTAAAATCCATTTCACCGAGTTTATGCGGCCTGTCGAGACAGCCGATGCGGTGGCTGCCGTGCCGAGAATAGATTTTGATTCGTGGGATACGTGAGTTTACGACCTCCTACTTATCATGATGGAGCTCTTTACTGATCATAGGGCCAGACCATTAAGCTCTGTCGGTATGCCGTACTATAGAGAAGTACTGTTGTCAGCATGGCCGAGCAATATGGTTACCGAAGTTGGCCTTCCACCCGTGAAGATTGATCCGCAAATCCTAGCCGCGCTCCAGGAGAGGGAATGGGGCTTCTATGGAAAGAACACCCGCCCAGTTCGCCGAAATCAGGTCGAGGACGTACGTGGCAATGAAAGCCCCCAAGGCTTGCTGAAGCACCCCAAGTTTTTGAGCGAAAGAGCCCGTGAGTTAGCCAAATCGCCAGCCGGGACACCAGCCCCAGAAGAGGTCTTCCCTGATATCGCACTTGTCGTCCACGAAAGTAAACTTGAGAGCCACAAGGTTGAAGTGCCCGAATTGTATCAGCATATCGAAATCAAATACAGCAAATTCGGCATTGATGATTTCGATTTCGGGTAACGTTCTAATGTCTGCTCGGATATGGCCGCGCTAACCTTGACTAGGTACTTCAACAAGTCACAATATTCTGGTCTTCAGAACCATATCGTCAATGCATATGCAAATCCCTTACTGCAAGTTATGCATTACACTCCGTTAATACGAAACATTGCTCTCCAACATGCAGCGACAGCATGTGTCGATGGGATGTGTTTACTTTGCGAGCTAGGCTTTCTTTTCGACATGCTTGACAAAGCAGAGGGGGAGGCTTGCCAAGCATCTAACTTCACTAAGACCTTGAGCTATCATCCAGACTGTAAGTGAAAAATCGCAACGAGCGTATGGTATCTTTTATTAACAGACATTTCAAGCCAGACACCTAGGTTTGCTAGAGGAAGAACCGCATGGTTCCGACCGTACCCTCATGCTGCAGCAGCTAGCTCGGTTTTTGCTGAAACAGATGTCGCAAAATTATAGCACAATGGTGATTAAGAATATCCAGAGCTTCGGCGCCGACTCACAGTCACCGGCAGCATTCGAGGAGGTAGGGAGTTTGTCCACGGTTCTTATGTACACAATATCTCCGCTAACTGGCGCCAGCTATTCCGAACGTCCGCGGTGAGCTCCATCAGGTGCATGAACTGCAGAAATGAAAATACGAAAGCAGATGCTACTATGGTCAATGAGCTGATATATCCACAAAATGTGGGTAAAGCTGGTTCTTTCTCCGTGTCTAGCGATAGAGCAGCTAACACAAAAAAGAAACCTGGCCAAAGAAATCCACGTGTTAGAGGCACGACATTCTCGCAGGTCTTAAAGATGAGCGTGGAAAGAGAGACTACCAATAAAGGATGGTGTAACATTTGCCATCGCTACCAGACTCTGGCAACCAGGAAGGCTATTCACGAGATACCAAGTGTGCTGATGCTCACCGCCGCTATCCATACGACTGAGCATCGACATCTATGGGCCACACCTGGCTGGCTACCGGAAGAGATTGGTATCATCGTCGATAATGGAAATTTCTTCTGTTATGAAGGAGAAGACTTAAAATTACACCTACAGCGCGGCATCCATAATATCACAGTATACTCCCTTACAGGCCTTACCGTGAACATCGATGGTGGCAAACAGCAACAATCCCATCTTGTGGCTATGGCAAATGGTCAGTATACTTTTCGCTGCTCGATATGCTCAACGGGACTTAGCTAACTAAGGATGAAGTTGCACACTCGGCACCAACGGCACCGAATAAGAGCCAGTGGTATCTATTTAATGACTTTCATGTCAAAGCCGTCCCAACCAAGGAGGCATTGACCTTCAACACATCGTGGAAAACGCCGTCTGTCATCATCTATCAGGTGAAGACTGCCAATAATCGGCTCGACTCTGGTTGGAAACAGAATCTAGATTCTCGACTCTTATATCTTGATCTTCTGTAAGACTCGATTTCTGTCTCACGAAAAAGGTCGACTTCATGCTAACAAATTTGTAGACCAAATCGAGGCGACAAGACATATTGGGCACTGAACCGTGAGACCGAGCCCGCCGGACCCGGCACTATCGTTGCCATTGACACCGAATTCGTGAAGATCGCGCAGCCAGAAGTTGAGATGCACTCGGATGGCAACTCGAAAATCATCCGGCCGACGGTGCATGCTTTAGCGAGGACGTCGATCATTCGCGGCAATGGCATGGACGAAGGCGTGCCGTTTATAGATGACTATATTATTATTAATGAGAAAGTAGTGGACTACCTAACGTCGTACTCGGGTATCACGGCAGAGGATCTAGACAAGACAATTGCTGCAGAGCGGGGACACAACCTAGTCCCCCTGAAGATCGCTTACAAGAAGATCTGGATCCTCCTCAACCTCGGGTGCAAATTCCTCGGGCACGGGCTCAAGCAGGACTTCCGCGTGATCAACATCCACGTGCCGAAGGCGCAGGTGATTGATACGAGCAACCTTCTCTTCATCAAGGAGCGGCTGCGCAAGCTCAGCCTGCAATTCCTGGCGTACACAATTCTGAAAGAAGACATCCAGCTACTCACACACGACTCGATCGAGGACGCGCGCACGGCCCTCCGGCTATACCGCAAGTACCAGGAGTACGTCGAGGCCGGCATCCTCGAGACCATGCTCCAGGAGATCTACGCTAAAGGCCTCGCGTCCAACTTCAAACCGCCCGTCAGGACGGGGAACGGCGGTATCCCTATCCGCACTGATACGCCGCCCGCCAGCGACGGTACACGGGCGGGGGCCAATACACCTGGAAACGGAACCGGGACTGCGCCTTCGACCCCATCTAAGAGATCGGGGTCCAGCGTGTTTGGGGTCACGCCTGTGTCTACGCCGCTTAGGGAGTCGAGTTCTTCTGGGTGATTTAGCGGTCTATCAAGACACAAATGGACAGTGGGATGCGGGAGATGAAAAAGCGAAGGATGCAAATAGAACGGGGTATTAGGGTCGATGGATCGCGATGCAGCTGTGCTCAATCTCTGATCATTCGACAGCAAATAGTGGCATCGCAGGGTTGAAAGGGGCGCGCATACAAACCGGTGTGTCTTCATCTACTATCTATCAACTTATCGTCAGCAGCCGGTGATATGTAGCTGCTATGTTATGAGATGGAGGCTATCTCGCTCGAGCCAAGTTTACCTCTTGCTTGGGAGGGTTTATAATTCAAATAGATAGGAGCACGAATTCAAAGAACGAATGCAAATAAGACGAATACGAGAATATGGGGATGATGGCCCGGATGTGGAACTATTTGTGAGATGTTATTGTGATTGTTAGGAGGCGAAAGCTTGAGTGACACTAATCACGACAGCGTGTTACTCGGATGGGTGGGTAAAAACACGGATTTCAACAACACGGTAATAGTCAGCAGCAGCCAGCGTAAAAATCGTGTTTGTTTCCTCTGTGGGCGCCTCTCTGTAGAAAGCTCAGCCATTAAAGCCAGCACGTTTTTAACTCATTCTACTATTCTAATTACATTTCCACACCCTAGGCACATAACATATTGCCTGCTCGGCATACCAAAATCTAACTAAACAATAAACGCGGGCAAAAACAAGGCGAGACCAACTACTATACCTAACATTATAACAATTTTACACCCGATCAACGCCATTAACCAGCTTCATTACGAAAGCAACAAAGAGACCGAATCAGCTACTCATTCGGAGTTGGAGTACATGCAAAACATTGATAAAAATATCGAGAAACTTACCGCGGAGCAAAAATTCATCGAACACAACGCCATTTCATAGATCAGTTTTCGCGAACTTTTTATTAAACTTTGGCTTGAACATAAACTAAGCAAACGTTTGAGCTACAAACAAGATCACCGAATAAACAGTAAACATTAATATATAACACGTTTTATTAAGCTATGTAGAATTCTTGCAAGCAGCTCACCCGCCAGGGCAGCCAAAGAGCACAGTGGCTGACGCCAGCACATAAACTGACCCCGAAAACTCACAACTATAAGTGACAGAAGCACACATTGGTCGTGTTGAGTGCTAAGATCACCTTGCCTGTCGAAAAGTCGACGTCTGAGTCTCGAATACCGAGGAATTGGGCCACAGGGCGAACGTCTGAAAGATAACAAGGGCGTAGTCAGATCTGGCTGCGAATGGTAAAAACAAGGGGAATGATGGGGAGAGTTAACAGGAAAACCACATGTTTACTTGACTGACCTATCGTTGCTCTCTCCCGGGAGACCTTGGTGGTGCCTTTGTCCCGTGTGCTTGAACCTCGAGTCTCTCTAGCACGTCAAGCGCTGCGAGCCACTCCGGATTGTCTCGCAGTGTTTTGCAATGCGTGTAGGTCGTGAGGGCAATGAATATTCAACCAGATCAACGAGGGCTAGAAACCCTTTAACAGTATCCTGCCTATATTTCGAGCCCATATTTCAATTCTATATGTTTTCCTCCAGTTTTTAATGAAAGGTAATTATAAACAAGTGATAAATAATATATACTTGATATTATTAACATTAATAGTCAAACAATAAATAGCACATAATCCCACATCAAATCACCCCATCTCACAATAAAGGACCGATTTCGGGGCGGCATAGATGGCTCGGGCTCGGGTCTGCGGCGGTGGCAGAGCTCCAGCTCACCAGAATCCCACTCCTCTACTGAGGCTTTAAGCTTCGTACCTAGGTAGGTAGTAGGTAAACAAGCCTGCCTAACCTTCGTAGGTAAACCAAGCCCCTAAATGCATTCTTAAAATCCTCCCAACAATATCACAATCAATCACAACTGTACAGCTTCCACGTTCATAGTGATATTACCCCTTGTAGCGCGACTATAAGGACAAACCTCCTTCGCCTTCTCCACAATCTTCTCGATCTGGTCCTTCTCCAAGCCGCGGATGGCGACCTTCATATCGACACGGATGCCCATGTCGAGCTTCTTCATGTCGCCGACGAGATGCACCGTCGTAGATACGACGCTGTCGTCGGGGTTCGTGGGCATCCTGGTGCCCAGCGACGCCGCCACGGCGTTCATGGCGGACTGGAAACACGCGCCATACCCCGCCGCGAAGAGCTCCTCCGGGTTCGTCTTGCCCTTGTCGCCCGCGCCCCCGAGCGCTTTGGCCATGGTCAGGTCGACTCTCAAATCATCGCCTTCCACGTGTCTGGGCAGATATAGAGCGGTATTAGTAAGATTTTTCTCAGATAATTTTCGGCAATGCCGAATTTCCCTCATCCGGCTCGTGAGAATCGCTCGCAGGGGGTTGGGAGGGGATGACGAATTGACGCATGATCACATACCCGGTGCGAGCGCCTTTGACCTTTGCGTGCGCCGAATAGAGAACAGGCGCGGTATCTGTGTTCAATAGCCGTCTTCTGCCAACTTGTCCCGCCACCAATTTCGCGATTGGGCGAGGAGCTTGCTGCGCAGTAGCAAGGAGAGGCCGGAATAACCGTGCTGATGCCATGGTAATTCTTAGTCGTGGTTTGGTATAAGTCACCCGCTAAATCAACTCAAGAATGTATTCCAAAAAGAGATTGGACCCTACACCTACCTACTCATTTATTCTTCTATTATTTTCAGCACCTTTATCACATCATTCTAGAACAAGGACATTGATCATATAAGCGTCATGGAGGGATATGCTTCTATGTGACGTAGAGAACCCGATCCGGCGAGTAGATCCACTTGTCCCCGATCACAACAAGCTTATAGATGATGGTACTTATTCATCAGACCCCTCATGTAGAGTTTATGGTTCGTGCCTGACTAATCCTCTTCGAGTGTTCATGTGAGGATGCCAATTTTTTCTCGAATCTGATATGCATTCTCGGCTATATTACGAGCCTCTATACTGCGACTGGATCCAGTATCTTCTTTTGGTGCAATCAGAAAACGAATTTAAAAGGGTTTCGGCCGAAAACTAATGCAGGAACATGAAGACTAAATGAATCACACTTATCAAGGAGCGTATAATCGAAGACAGTGAGTAGCACCTGCTTGTCCGTTGATGTTGATGGGTCCCTAAGTCGAGCCTATCTCTAAGTGCTTCGGATGGGGATCTAGGGGTGCGTGAGGGTAAACCAAGAGCGAGATACAAGTGGTACATGTAATTGAGTACATTCTATAACAATTTTATATGTGCATTCCGGGCTTTCTCCTGCAATAAGAAGCCCGAAGTAAGTTGGGTATATATCACAAAATCAACGCCCCTTAACGCCGAAAATGCCCTGACAGACGACTCATTCGAAGAGCCATTCCCACCTTCCCATAATCATAGCCCTACAAATTCCGGTAAACCCAACTGCTTACAAACCCACGAAATACTCTCACCCCACTCAGGCGTCAGGAGCGCTGGCGAGGTGGACCTAGGTGCGAAAAATTGCATGGCTTTCCAGATACCGATAGCCAGCCTCGTCCCAAGATCCTTGGCCCACCAGTACTCGTTTCCAGAACGGTCGATCAGCACGGTCCAGTGCATGAGGATGAGCAGTGCCATGGGGTCGGACGCCTTGACAGCCGCCGTGAAGTCGGGCCCCGCGCCGCCCGGGAAAATGAAGCAAAACCCGCGCAGGAGCGCGCGCTGTTCCTCGGCAAAGCAGAGCTTCAGCAACGCGATGGCGGCCTCGTACGACCTCCCGGATGTCACAGAAGTCGTCGTCGTCGAGATAGTGGTGTCGCTGAGCGGGGTGGTCGCCATGCTCAGCTCGTCGCTTGACGCGGCGGGCGTCGTTCCCTGGTATCGGGAGCTGTGGTACAGCTCATTGAGACTCTGCAGGCGAGAGAGCGCGATCTGCGTGTCGTGATGCAGCGCAATGTCCGTTGCGACGCCGTAGTTTAAATATGCGCGGAGGGGAACAGGGCTGTCGAGAAGCCGCTGCAAATCAGTTTGCGCAATGTTAACTGAATGAAACATCAGGGGTTAGTACCGCTGTTTCTAGGCATGTTCTAGGGCTTTTAGTAGTCCAAAGCGTCCCCGAGACACAAGGACAGCTAGGGTTGGAGACGCACGCCTTTGGCGTCATTCAAAATAAGGGGGAGAGTGCCTCATGATATATACTTACGGCTGCCGTTCAAGAGATCGAAGGCCACCGCTACCGTGGACAAGGTGTTAAGCTCGTTGCCTTCGGAGAAATTGCATTGCGAGAATGCAATGTTGATAAAAGCCGTCATGCTGGAGTAGATGTAGAGCATATGATGTGTCGCTGGGTTCATTTTCCCCAGGTGTGTTCGAAATGAGCGACTTGCTCTATCATCTTAACCATTGAGGTCAGTGTCTAGTCCAGTTGAGTCTCATAGGGGACAAGGGGCGCCTAGGTGTTTTTAGCACCCATGTCTTGGCTTTAGATGACCCGAATGTCACTTACAGAGCTCCATCGCAATATTGAAGTATCTCCTCGCTTCTGGTTCTGGTGTCATCGTAGACCTATGGAGGGCCGCGGCAACAAAAATGCCATTCAGCAGGAAATCATAGCACAAAGCTTCTTGGGGCATGATGGACTGCATGTAATGGTGATCCTCCGGCACGCTGCAGAGGCTTTTGTACGTCGTGGTCGACCAGCAATGCATCAACTCGAGCTCCAACATCCTACGGCATTCCTTCACCACCAGGCCGCCCGGCTCGCCCAAGCTGCGCTCTCCCGAACCACTGCCACTGCTCGATGAAGATTTTCTAGATTGCACCAGCGCAGTTATCTTGTCGCCTTTTGCCCAGGCATATTCGCATTTTGCATTCCGTAGAGTGCAGTTGTTGCAAGGCGGGCCTGATTCATCACACTACCATTGAAATTTCTTAGCTCCCTTGTTCAAATCGGTGGGATCCGCGTCGTATCGCGTCATTCGTCTCATGTCGGAAACTCAGACGACCAGACAAACCATTCAGACGAAAAGGCGTACCTTCGTGTGCCACTTTTTACAATTCAAACAACCGCGTCGAGACTTCTTGTGAGACCTTCTTTGTTGCATCCTGGCTGTTTCGGGTTGAGTGGAGATGTTCAAGACGGCTGGAATCGAAAGACTCGACGTTTGATGCTGCTGTAAGCGAATTGAGAGCTGATCGGCTTTTGTAGGTAATCAAACCCAGCGTTCAGCATCTCACCCCCTTTTTAATGGGAAGATGACACTGTCTGGTAGAAAATCACCGACCGGCTTCGATGTAATCGCGAAACCGACCTGAGTACTGCGCGGCACATGATTGGGTGATAGGGGCCACTTCTTATGCCCGAATCACGCCGGTAGCAACCGGTAAGAGGCTGAGCAGAGTGCCATGTGGCTGGCTTGTTCCTAGTGGGTATTGTTTATTGGCTGTAGTGGCAAGTCTACCCTACCTAGCGAGCCTAGGTATGACATCTTCATTCTTATGTCAGCATGAGTGGGCAGAGGAGTGGGATCCAGGCATCATCCGATATTTCGTTCTTCTTCTCGTTCTTTTCCTGTTTTGTTCGATTATAAATCAGCTTCAAACCAATGGATCGTAACATCGTACCTCACAACATATCAACATATGGTGTACTACTTTAAGTATGTTAGTATGTTACTGTACATACACTTGACGCTGCATACTTGGACAATCCAATGGTGCTCGTTTCCAAAATTGACCCTTGGGGGGCGTGGGTTCTGGACTTGGCGGCACAGGGGCGGCCTGCTATTAACTTCCAGATCAAGTTACTCCAGGGCGAAGCCTGTCACTCAAAGGGGCTTAGCAACCGATAAGTCCCTGCTTGGCTGGCCTTTTGATGGTGAAGGACATTGCGACTGTACTGTTACACACCGCATCATCTCACCAATTTTACGCAACCCATTGACTAGACTAGAGGCGATTACTTATTCAAAGTACTATGCATGAGAGGGGCATGTGATCGCATTGGTCTTCCGCTTGCGCTTGAACCTCCCCTCCATCTCCAGGACGCCGAATGCAAATTAGCATAACAAAGCGAATAATAGACTGGACTAAGTCCCACGAACATGGAACCCTCCCCGCTACTATCTTAGCGAGCGGCAATCTTCCCGTCTTTAGACAGCGACCGTGGTGGACGGTGGGCACAACAGTTATTCGTCTGCCTACACTAAATAAAGAATCATTCTTATCAGCTGTATCAACCCGAATCGTCGCTAACTAGCATTGCAAGGCTTAAACAAACCCTAGGTAACTAACTAGCTGATGGAACGGTATTCCCCGCAATCTCGGTAAAACTTACAGGATCAAAGGATTGGGCTAATTAGTCTAATAAGAGGATCACCCAGCATAATTACTCTACAACTACAGAACAATGTGACGTGAGGGATCGGAATTTAGTTTTTAGCAAGTATTAATTCGTCTGCTTATTCATTCTCAGGTTATTAATAGACAGCGTGCCACTTCCTAGGCGTTTTGTCCTAATAGCGATTGTGCCGTTTCGTTGGGAACAGAACCTGAAACTTCATTGCCATAATGGCGCATATCACCTACAATACGGAACTGGGAAAATAGAAGAACATCTCGGCATAGTGTGTATAATGCAAAATCTAGACAGGTTCAAGTCGTGGTTTTCAATATATTAGAAACTATTACAGCGTCCTTGAAGCTGTAGATCACTATGAAGTAATCGTAGGAAACACAAACACCCACACCGAAGAGAACTCAAAGACACCGTAACTAAGAATACACCCACGGCCCACCACGGCATAAAGAATTTCTCAACTAAGTCGAAGCGGCTAGCACTTCGCGCCGATACAGTCCCTACCACAAAAAGGGAAGACTTCAACTGTGACGACGATCACTTTAAACTTTGTCCCATTTGTAGTAGAAACACTCCCCTATCCTTATTATAACAAATATCATGGACCAAAGGCTTATTCTAGGTGTGTAAGTCTATTGGGGATTCAAGGTTTAACTTGCAGGAGATCAGATATAGTGCATTTAGCTCTGCCAGTGTCTGAGGATTTAACTCCAGACTGCTAATATACCGATAGCAGCAGTATATAGAGAAGAGCTTGTTGTAAACTCATGCGTCCTTCTCAACCAACTAGGGGTACGCTGGGTCTTGTATAACTAGAATTCCTATAATAACATGCACAAAAACGACCAGCTACCCTCGCATACCTCCAAGGCCTGACAGGTGGCAATAGGAACTTGAAGTTCGTTAAGAGCAGCACTACACAAACCACCGTCTGTATCTTGCAAGAAAGTATTAAAGCCAACTCACCCTCAATTGTTTGGGTTAGGTTGAATCTGACTGCGAGAGCTGGACTCAATCAAATCCTTAACCACCTTAATTATCCGTAGCACCATCCCCGAAGAAGTGCGGACGACCGTCAGGAAAAGACGTCCGATAAACGACGTACTGTTTTTCTTAAAAGAAGAAAAAGAACCACGGATTTTTTTCCTTCGATAGGAGGCCTGGAGTATCTTGTCCCAATCCCTTTCACACGTTGCTGGCAGGTCTCTGGAAAGTTACGACCAGAACCGTACGCCTTTATTTCCACATATGCGGCAGCCTTTGTACCGTAAATTTCTTAACAATGACAAAGTCTTTGTTCACTTAGATAATGCTAGTTGTTTCACAGTTTAGAATCCGGAAAGGAGACGCTATAGCCTATTGGGTAGCGCCGAGCCGTTCTTTCTCAGATCTCGGCTCGAATTTCCCATTGTATAACTAAGAGCTACAATCCCGTTGTATTCCGCCTTTTGTCGTCTTGTATTAATGGAAAGTGTTGCAAACAATTCCTTTACTAGGTAACTTGATCGAATAGCTAAATGAAATTGCATAACAATCACAGGATCTTGCCGTATCATGAGATTGAGATGTATTTATTGCAGAAGATTCTCACCTCAACCTCCGCTGGTTGTACTTTCGGCAGAAGCAGATTAAAATCGTAGTTACCAAAACCTCGAACTATCAACAATAAACCAACAAATCGCATCATTGTAAACCAATAACGAAAAGATGTCTCGTAATCCGAACATTCACATAAGTACGTGGCTTGACAGCCCTCCGGAGGTGTTGTTAATGTTTCTCTCGAATATGGATCAAGCCAGCCGCATTAATACAGTACTTGCCCACCCTGAAGTTTTCTTAAGGCCTGGCTTCAATGTGTATCTTCAAGATGCTGAGGACCAGGTCAGAAGACAACAACGTCACGCAAATCCTACAGTCCCGTTCGTTGTAAGACGCAGTGAGCGGCCACTCCTGTACACTACCATAGAGAACAACATTCACATCTCGGTAATCCGAGATATTCTAACTGTATATTCCAATTTCTACCCCACTTCTATTGACGGCGTCTGGGGTCAGCCACTCACAACACTCCCGCCACCCCTGATACACGCCGTATCGCTAGGTAGGCCTGAAGTAGTTTCGTTGCTCCTCGGTTTAGGAGCCAACCCCCAAATTGCTTGCGGTCCGCATAACTACCGCACTTCAATACCGTTGGACGCAACAGCTGCACCTCTCCAAAGTATCACACCCATAGAAGCCGCGTTATTCAGAGGAGTCGAGATCAGATCGCATAACCAAGAGCATCAAGACATCGAGGAGTGCGCAATGATACTTCACAGGGCGGGAGTCCCCCTTCCTGACGGAGGAGCTAACCAAACCGTTGATGCTGCCTTGGAGCGACGACTTACGTACCCTGTCCGAGCTGAATTTTACAATCTTGTTAGAGCCATTCTCGACCCTCTGGTCCCTCTTAGACAGGGCCAGCCTAGTTTTCGTACCGTCCTCTACAACATGCTAACCTTCGCCGTAACCTACCAAAAATCCGACGATGTTCGAAATACGATCGAGTACTTGGTGGGTATTGGTAGCTTCTTAGTAGACCCAAGCGACAACCAACGCCCATATCACGGGAACACTCTTGCACATGTAGCATCTCAGCTAGGGCATGTTAAAACGGCCACTTTCCTCCTAGAACAGTATACCAACCAAGGCGTGTCATTAGACTATGATACTTTCGAGGTACAGAGGTCCCCAAACCTAGTAAACTTTGTGCAAGCTCTGTACAGAGCTATGAGCCCGGGCGGTTTCCAGCAAGGTAAAGCACTTTCTGGCAAAGATCTTCATGAATCCTTGCTATACAAATTAATACGTTCTAAAGATGATGCTTCGTCTCAGTGGCTTGTTGAGCAGAAGGTTGGAACAATGATGCACGTCCATTTTGCTCTCATCATGAATAACTACGCGGCTTTGCAGGCTTTAATTCGCTTAGGGCTTCCCCTCAATACGCCAACAAGTATCACAGTTGAAGACGCTATGAGATATGGGTTGTGGGGAACAATGACGGTTACTGGGATGACGCTCGCAGGGACGCTTGCAGAGACGCCTTTGAACCTTGCATTGAGACTCGAGAGGTATGAGATGGCGTGTTTCCTCATTCACCATGGGGCTGACGCCTCGCTGGTTTTCGATAAGGTGAAGCAAGCGCTTAGCCGAAACTTCCCGGGACGATTTAGCACGACATATGTGAAGGGCAGGGAAAAGATAACCCCAGACATGCTTCGGCCAGAATATTTCGCAACGTATGATTGGGATCGTAGCTTTGCCATGTTCTACTACGTTCTCGGATAGACAATGTGCCCTCGGGTACCTAGGCTTATAATGTTTTCTTGGAACAATATCAAGTGTTAACTTTCCTTTAGCATGTTGATTTCAACAGCTGGCAAATCCATCCCCCTCCCCCCAACGAGAAATCTTTTTTCCCTTTCCTATATTAGCTTTAATTACACTAAACAAACAAGACCAAAGCAATGGCTCTTACGTAGTAATAAGAAGTATTTCGATTATTATAAGTGAACTCGCATATCCAAACAGTGATAAACTACTAATTACTTACCAGTATTGAAGTTACCGGATAACTCTGAGATACTTCGGTATTGCGAGCTCTATTCTTATCTGAGCACTTCGTAGAGCTTCCACGTGGCTAGGGAAAACTGCTACTCGGTCCGTAAGGAAGCGCATTATCTAATTAGTATCGCCACGTCGGCGATTAGCCCACCTACGTTGGCCACACTTTCTGGCTACGTTGGTCAATGTGGCGCCGCTTCGAGCCGGGGGCTAGGTACCTACCTAGGTATACGTTATGTAGTTTTATAGCAACAACTACGGTTAGAATCTAGGCTAAAGTATTATAAAGCATGTTATAAACTTTGCAACTTAGTTTATATAATTTTTCTATTTTTTATAATACATATAATAGCGTTAAAAGTTTAATAGTTACATAGTACTGTATAAGTGGCGTAAAGGTTGGCCAACGTAGCCAGAAGATGCGGCCAACGTAGGTGGGCTACCGGCGATAGGCTCGGGTAGACTAGCCCCCGGCAGGCCAAGCCGTGAGCAGCCGTCATGACCAAGTCTGAAGTAAGCCGTGCGCGCACTGTGCTACCGATCATCAAGATCGGGGGAAGGTTGGCTCTCCTCACCTGCAAGTGCTCGTAAGCAACCATTTATGCTACTAAAGAGTTGGATTATCCTGCGCCCGCGGGCCGGCCACATGTGCACAAGCATGCCGCAGCTTCGGAACTGCGCTTTACAACTAGGTAGTCACCCTTTCCCCAGCCGTTTTCTTCCATACCCGTATTCACAGTATCTCTCCACGAGCTACTTTAGTGTTTGTTTCATAAGTCGAGTAGCGAAAGACAATTCGAATTGCCCTCGGGACTGGTTGCGGCGACTTTGTTAGCGACATTAATTCTAGTTTGGAAGCCGGGGCGGGCGCAATATAACGATGTACTCTACCTTTGAAGGCCCAAAAGCCCGGGCGATCAAGGGCGACAAGGATGAAAAGCCAGAGGCCTTTAACCCGCCATCGTTCGAGGCGCCTTTGAGGCCCAAGCGACAACAAGTCGCTCGAGCCTGCGAATCGTAAGCTTGTCCCCTGCAGCCCTTCCATTCGGTCATGTTCTCTCTGTAGTATCAGCACCTCTGACAAGCTCCAGATGCCGGATGCACCGTATAAAATGCGACAATAACGTGCCCTGCAAGTTAGTACATGGAGTATCCCTACTCTGATCCGGGACCAGACCCGTACTGCGGCTCTGCCGTTTTGGCTGGCTTGGAACGGCGGTCGAATGCTGTAGCCCTAGCATAGAGGTGACTGACACACCGTCCCATTGACAGGAACTGCCTGAGTAGGGGAGAACAGTGCATCAACAAGAGCCCCGGCGAAAGACGTACGCTGCCCCAGGCATATCGGTAAGTTAGCGCGTCGTGGGCCTGACAGGGAGTGCGTTAGATTATCTTACAATAGCACAGAGAAATCGACAGACTCAAGCAAAAGGTCAAAGAACTCGAGGAACAGCTAGAAAAGGCACGCGGTAAACAATCAGTCGTCCCTACAACCGCACCACCACAATCATTCGCCTTGACACCCCCTGGCACTTCAGACTCTTCCCCCACGCCGGACGCCATCAGCGTGCCTAGCCATGTTCCGGGCGTGAATCAGCCAGTCTGGGGAGGCATCATGACCAGTACCGGCCAATCGCCGCAAAAGACGTGGTACGGCCCATCGTCTCTCTTCTACTTCATAAATCGAATGAACACATATCTATCAGCCGTGTTTCAACAACTACACCCGGATGACTTGATACAGTTAAAGTCAGTCGCTAAGATATTCGCTACTCCGGATTGCAATCCGACGGATGATGACGAGAAGTCGGATGCCAAGGATATCAGCCAGACGGTTTCGAATGAGACTTATCTGACACCCACTCAAGAAGAGTATTTCTTGAATTTGTATTGGCAGACATATCACCCTACAATGGCGATTCTCGACGAGACCGAGTTCAGGAAGCACTACCGTTCACTTGCAACAAAACCAGGCAAGCCACGGAAACCTTCGCCCCTTGTTGACATTGTCATTGCTGTGAGCATGCAAGTAGGTATGGCGGTGGCTCAGCGAAGCAGCTCAAGGGTACTGTCAGCGACAGAAGTAGGCAAAGACGACCCCAGTATAGCCGGGAGATTATACTACCGTCGATGTCAGCGCTTGCTATACAATGAGCAGGAGGCACCAACACTGATGACAGTACAATGTCATACACTTTCGGCAGTCTACACCTGCTGTGCAGCCTTCCAGAACATGTGTCACGTCGCTTTGTCTCTCGCGGTCAGGTCAGCTCATATGCTCGGATTGCATACCGAGCCACCTAGCGACGTACCAATTGCCATGAGAGAACTCCGTAGACGGGTTTGGTGGAATTTGTTTGCTATCGAGAGCAAGGTCTGTATGAAGCTGGGGCGCCCATTCTACGCAGATGCGGAGTCGACATCGTGTGGTCTGCCGGCTCATGACCACCAGGTCGCGAGTCTCGCAGGCTCGGACTTCGCACTCCTCGACGAGACTACCACATGGCTCACATACTCGTTATATAATGCTCAGCTACTGCTGTCCGCACGCGAGGTCCATACGGCCTTCTATGACAAGTACCCAGAATACTATAGGGGCCACACTGGGCAGGTGATATATGACGACCCGGAAGCGTTGGAGCGGTACGCCGAGTTTCTCTCCATCGCAATGAAGCCTCTTGATAATTGGGCCAAGTCAGTACCAAATGCGCTCAAAACGAAGCGCGAAGGTGATGGTCAACCTCTATCTACCGACCGATCACCGATTGTCGTGGAGCAGTTCGTGCCTCCCTGGTTACAACGGCAGCGTTTACTTCTCGAGCTGCTTTACCATGGCCTTCGATTGAACCTTTACCGGCCTTTCATCTGCTTTCCATCCATGGTAACAGAGTCTACTTCGCTGGGAGACATGTGCCTATCCCACGCTACCTCCGCAGCAGAGCACAGTGTAGCCGTGACACGGATTTTCCATCAAGTTGTGAGGAATACCGACCTCCTCACTGGCTACCACGAAGCCTTCCAATGGCAGTGGAACGCTGCTCTTACGCTCGCCGGCTATTTATTCGCGTATCCAACTAGCAGCATCGCAGCCCATGTCCGCGAGTCGATCGATCTATCAATAGTTGTGTTCGAGGACATTGGGCGCAGCTTCGGCACTTCTCTAGGTGCAGTTGCAGTGATGCGTGACCTGGCGATCAAGATCGATTTTCTTACCGAACTCGTGCATGGTAGCAACCCGCCAGCTGCGACCCTACCTAGCGCACCGAGTGCTTCGGACCCTGCGACCGATCAGTTCACTACCGTTGCCGAAGTAGTACCTTCGGCTAGCGACATTCCCTTTACTCAAGACCCTTTCTCCGGCTCTATGGATATGGCATACTTTGTAGACAATTCGGGTGACTTGGAGATGCTGTGGCCGCCAATCGGAAACACTCCTGACCAGTGGTGGTTCCACGCCCAGCCGCCAGGACTTAACTGCAACAGTGGAGGGTTTCCAGTATGATTTGGACCGTATATATATGAGAATATGCAATGCGTCTTGTTGTTACAGGGGTGGACGGGATGGTTATATTCTACGGCAGTGGTGTTCTCGGCTTTGGATTTAATCACGGGAATGTATCGGACGAGGAAAAGTTGTTATGAGCCGACTGAACCGCCTGTGCCCGTGTCTTAGCTACGCAACACAGAACCTTCATTTGAGTTCGAGAATGCACAGAAAACGTCACCTCTAGTGATTTGTATTGTAACCGACAATTTCCCTGTCGCTGTTAACACACACGTGCCCCTGGTGTCACGCCACAGAACCATGCCTGACATGGCGGTTGGACACGAAGTAATAGTAATTATTGTAGATGAGATTAAAATCATACGATTGATTTCATAATATGGCATGTACAGACACGCATAGTCATTGTGAATTTCAAACTCTGTGTGCTCACCCCTATATTTCCCCTTGGTCAAGCAGCTGGCAGCGGTTGGCAACGTCTTCAACAAACCAATAGATTTCATGAATTTTCCCCATCCACCAACATCGCCCTCTTATCCACCTACGATAATTAATTCGATATTTCCTGTCGTTTCCCTGACTGAGAGGCAAAGGCTTGGAACTCGGAGACTACTGTATACTCTATTACGGAACGTGACAATAGCAAGACGACGTGTTAAACTATAGGTAGGGGTTTCCAAACAGGCGGACCCAATTCGGGTCAACATCCGAAGAAATGCCAGCTTTAACCAAGGCACAGAAGAAGCTGGCACAAGCGGCAGAAGATTCCTTCAATCGCACCTATGCTGTTCAGTTTAGCGATGAAAGATGGCAAGGGTCGCTATATCCGGCGCTCACGGCGCCTACGCGGTACGCCGCTCTGGTCAATCGCTTTGCCGTGGCCGACTTGAATAAGGTCTTCTCCCAGGAGCAGGCAGCGAAACTGCAGGCCATCGTATTCCCCGGAATTACAGGGCCTCACGATTCGATAGCTCTCAAATCATACCAATGGGATGTCTCAGAAGCAGACGCAACGTTCCCCCCACCACAGCCTGACTCATCGAGTGGCCTCATGACGCACTGGAACCTGGATGCCGCATCGCTCCTCGCGGTCAACATACTAGATACCAAACCAGGCGACAAAATATTGGATCTGTGCGCAGCACCAGGCGGAAAGAGCGTCGCGTTATCACAACTCCTCCGCCCAGAGAACTACGAGAGCGCATCACCTACACTGGGGGGAGGCTGTCTTCACAGCAACGAAGTGAATACCGGGCGGAATAAACGGCTCGCCTCCAATCTACAGTCCTACTTACCCGACGCCTTCTTCAAATCAGGCGAGGTAAAGGTGCTCAAGCTCGACGGGACCGAGCCGTTCTCGGTACAGACGCTACCACTCGGCCCCGGCGGGTACGACAAGGTCCTCCTGGATGCGCCATGCTCGAGCGAACGGCACGTCATCCACGCGCACGTGAAAGCGAAACAGGGCGGCAGGGTGGCCGACGAGATGGCATCGTGGCGCTCGGGCCAGTCGAAGAAGATGGCCAAGACCCAGGTCGCCTTGCTCATGACTGCTCTCAAAGCCGTCCGGGTAGGTGGGCGCGTGCTCTACGCCACCTGCTCGCTAAGCAGTGACGAGAATGATGGGGTCGTCAAGAAAGCCATGGAGCTAGTGCAGAAGGAACGCAAGAAGTTGGGCATCAAATGGAACTTCGTCGTGCGCAGTGGTGACCTTGCTGCCAGGGGGCTCGGGGACTGGGCGGAGCCGACGAAGTATGGCTGGCTGGTACTGCCTGACCATCCCTCTGGCGGGAAATGGGGGCCGCTGTTTTTTTTACTGCTTGAAAAGGTAGAGGCGTGATGGTGAGCTTGAGACGACGAAATCAATAGTCGACGGACACTTACTCACGCGCTACGATGGAATAAATATCGATACATAGTAAAAGGGGGCCGGTATTCGATACAGACATGCGAAAGCCTACGTAGCTGAGCTGGATATCAGCGACGAGGAGTCGTGTTTAGCGTTGGGACCATCACCAAGGGTTGTTATTTGGTTGAATTTAGCTTCGAAAACCGTATTGCCCAGCATTACAACGCGCTACCTAGATATCTACAGTCGCAATACACTGGAACGCCAGACATTCGGCACCTACGAAATACTCTAGGCATCCTTAGTTGATGTACTTAGCGGCGATGGGAATTCCAAAAGCGAGTCGCGAGTTCTAGCCAGGAGGATCATACCAATGCCCATTCGCCTCCTAATCTTGAGTAGTAGCGAGCTATCGTTGACTCCAAGCAGTTCTCTTGCCCAACATTAATGAGATTATGAAACTGATAAAATACTGCTACGATTTAACATTGAATGCTGTTTGTGTGCTGGCCGGTATCACACTGATCATGGAGGATGGTGTATAACATATGGGATTTACTGATGCAAGCTTTCATTTCTGAAGGTTCGTATGAAATTGTCTCTTCGAATAATGTTATCATAGACCCCGACAAAGCCTGAGTAAAGCAGCAAGAGTACATATGGGCGTTGAAAAAAGGCCTTGCGGAAGCAATTTAGCATGGAAAAAGATACTGCATACCTACATGTAATAGCATCTTAGGATTTGGAACAACGAAAACTCAACAACGAAAGAGAAGGATGCAGCCTGTATGTGGTCATCCAGGTGGCTTAAGTCTAGGATATGTATGCCTACTTACCTAGTCTCATTGCTATGTTTCTTGCTACCTTTTGGCGTATAACTCCCCTTATTCTAGGCAGGCAGTGAGGGCAGCTGCTAATCGCCTACAAGCTACCCGGTGATCTCGTGATCTCGCGATCTCGCGTTTAAAGCGTTTAAGGCGTTTAAGGCGTTTAAAGTTTCGTAGTCACCGTGGTTATGAGAAGAGTACGTACCTACGTACCTACCTATTTCCAAAGCCTGGTAGACATGAATCGCTAACAACCTGTCTGTAGGTTGGCCAGGTCGTAAGTAGTAGAGCATTTGTTTGCAACCTTAGATCTCAGATCCAGGCGTCCGACTTTCCTACTTTCCTACTTTCCCATTTAACGCCGCGTCGTCTTCTACTCCGTTGAAGGCTATTCATCCCACCTACCACATTTTTCGTTCTGCAAATCCAACCCAATTCAACCCAACCCAACACACCAAATACTATCTTCATCGTCATCTAGGCAAAGGCACAAGGTAGGCATGCGTCTTTATATACTGCTTCGCTTGCCTTTTCCAATGATTTCCTTTCCGCTCATCCATACTTTTGTTCTTGACTGACGTCGCCCTTGTAGCTCTGCGACGCGGCAACGCCAAAAACACAGAGACCAGCACTCGTCAACCACGAGTTCTAGTAGACAAGCACCATCATTTTGGTATGTTCTCATCCCAATGCTAACTATTAACACACTATATCTGATATCTTTGCATTTGCAAGCCCAAGAACCATTATCACGCACTATCTAGAGTGCACTTACTACCCACATTGTTCACAAGTCGGCAACTCTGCTTGACGACACCACCGCACCCATCCCATCACCACACTTTCACCAGCTGACTACATCTCGCAATTGTAACACAAGTCATCTGGTGTGCTAAAACCAGGCGCTCATTCAATATGTCGTACTCTGAATCCGAGACGTTTGAGATTACGTCAGATTGCGATAGCAACGATCCGGGCATCTTAACCGCGAAGCGTGTGCGTCTCGTCGACCTCGAAGTTTCGGAGTTCGGTTACCTGTTGGCGAAGCCGAATGTGGAGGAGTTGGAGTTCTCAAGTTGCTACTGGGACAATGCCAAACTCCCAAAGTCAGAGAATACATCGGTTCGTGCGATTCGCCTCGTGGATACCACGATGGACGAAATGGGATTCAATAAAATCCTGTGTAAAATCCCACACCTGAAATCCCTCGTGTACTTCCGTCCGGCGGATGAGTGCGACACCGGCTTCGACATGATGGGCGGCGAGCTCGCCAAACACGGCCAGAACCTCGAACATCTGGAACTGTGGAACGATGCCCTCATGCCGTTCTACTCGCCGTTTGGATCTCTCCATACGCTGACCAAACTCAAGACACTCGAGATGGATCTCGAACTTCTCATTGGATTCCGCGACAACCCTCGCAACTGGGACGACTACATGGACGGCGGCTTCGTGTCGGAAGAAGAAGAGGAGCCCGACTACGAAGAGATCAACAGCGACGCGGGAGACTGGTCTCTGGTGAAGCTGCTCCCTCCGTCTCTCGAGAAGCTCACACTGGAAATCGACACCCCCAAGCTCAGCGTCTACTTCAACACCTACGAGCGCTGGGAAGCTAAATTCGAGGAGCTTCTCACGGCCGACCAGTTCGACAAGCTCCACTGGGTCCGCGCCGCGAATCTTGACGCGGTGGCGAAGAAGCTCTGCGGCAGACCTGGCAACAGATGGGCCCTCATTGGATGGGGGGGTGACACGATGGCACGAACTCCGCTCAGAACCGAAGCTGAGACGGATGCTAGCGGCTCGTCTGTGACTGATACTAAGACGGATGCCAGCGGCTCGTCTGTGACCGATACTAAGACGGATGCTAGCGGCTCGTCTGTGACCGGTACTGAGTCGGTTGCCGAAGGTTCTTCTTGAACTGGGTATACGCACTTTACGCTTCACAATGTACTCTGAAGCTACTTGGAAGGATCTGAGTAGCTGACTTGTCCAGCCTCACCGAGGGACATCCGAGAGTTATGTCTACGTGTTCACGGAGTCTGGTAAAAGGGAAGGAAGGATCGTTATGCACAACATCTCTGTTCATTTTGCATTGCATTGTCGCGAGTTGGGTCTACTACCTTACTGTCGACGACCACATCACGGAGTTTTGCAGATAAGGAAGGAATGTTTTAATTGCCATGGACGATTTGTGTTCGTTTGCACCTGCATCTGCTTGCATTGTTGGCATTTGGTCACCCACCGTTGTGGATTTTACATTTGGCTTCTCTACCAAGCTGTTTCGTTTGCTTCTTTTCAGTTTCCATCTGTCTGGTTGGACTTTGACACGGAGGATTTAGTCCACGTCTGTCTACTTGCTTTTCTTGCCCGTACACACACATCCACACAAGTTTGGCACCAATATTGAATTGCGCCGCAGTTCATTGCATTTGGTCTACCCAGGCTATTGAGGAAAGATTGGTATTTGAAACCTCGTGGAAGCCGGGTACGCAAAAAGAAAGGATAAGGGATTTCATGTATTGAGAAACCAGAAAATTGAGTCGTTGATTCAAGTGCACTTATCTGTTCAACACCTGTGATTACAGTGATGATTAATCGCTCTGTTCCGCAATGTAGGACTCTGCCTACCTAGCTATTGCTTGATGCCATCTCGCGCCATCTCGACGACTTATTCTATCCCATCTCTTATCCCCTGCCATCAGACCTACCGTAGAGCAAGCACAGACACAAACAAGCACAGGGTACTCTTTTTCCGAACATCCCAACCGAACTAACGACGCAAATACCAACACCTACAGTATTAAGCCTGTAAAATATTCTCGCTCCTTTTCTCTTTGCTCTTATTTATACTGTAGTCCCACTCCTTCTTTTATCTCTCCTTATAGCTACTTTTAAACACTTTATCTCAGGCATGCACCCGTACAGGCAGATGTCCTGGTCCTAGATCTAAACCAAACAGAGCGAGATATACCTAGGGAGAGCAAGCTAGGCAAAGCAAATAACACACCACTGGTGCACCTTCCACCATACCCTCCTACACCTAGATGTTGCCGTACTTCTCAACCCCGTCCACGGGTCTATGTACCTAGGTAGGTAGGTAGGTACGTACGTACTTAGAGCAAATAAGTACCTACCGGCAAGAACCCATGTAAGCAACCGCTCTATGAATTCAAAGAATCAGGTTTAAACTATTTATCTTCCTCACTTATATAGCTCTTTAAGCAACCTATACAACATAGCTGTTATCTAAAATGCCCACTAGGTGTATTAAGATGTATAGCGGGATTGAACTAAATCAAGACAAATTATATTTAATACATCTTTTCCACTTGCATGCACGTATAAACAAACCTTACCTACACATGTAAATACATATTACCTATACATATCAAGCACCTACCTAGGTAGGTACATCATATTATACAACCTATTACCTTATTTGTTTAACAAGGACTTTTAAGTTAAGAACACAGGTTGCACCCTAAGCATCGTCTCCTCCAAGGCAACTATCATAAATATAACATCTTAGTCTACTCCTACACACTCACTTAACTCGCATCTTTCTAGTATTTAACCTATCCACATACCTAGGCCATACATGCAAAACTTGCAACTACCTGAGGCCACTGTCTATCTCTCACCTACATGAACAAGTTTCATGTTCAACCATCAACGAGTCCACCATAATCACTATCAAGTCGCAATACCACCCAACTTCAAACCCACCTCTACGTAGTAACCAAACAGTCCCATCCAACAAAAGCGCTAAATAACAGCAACATATACAAGACTCAGACTAATTACTCATTTCCCCTCCCTTTTCACTAACCTGGGCTACGGCGTACAGTTTCCTTTCCTCTCATGGGAGATATACATATATAGAATGTACATTAGCTTGGCACATGTAAGTATGCTGCATCTATTACTCTAAAATGCACTGCACAGATCTCCTACACGCCTTGTACTCAATACAATACACTCGTACACATACGTGTAATCCCCCATCTTACGCTAGCCCCAGCAAGTAATTACAGTAGTATCGAATCATACGTTATACACATTAAACATGACACATAGGAAGGGAACAGGACGATGATGGTAAAAATATAAAAAAAGATGTTATCCAATTCCGTGCTTCATTACTAACTCCATCCAAACCCAACTCAACCCAACCCAACCCAACCCAAGCTCCATACACAGTGACATCAAACACCAAAGCATACACCATACAACCCGATAATACAACCCAATCAACCAACCGACTGACCAATACAAACACCTCCCATGCAACCACCAGTTCAAAGGCAGAACACCGACCGACCAGACACGCGAACATACACCCACAAGCGATCCATTCCCCAAGAATAAAAAAAGTTGGCAATAACAACACCAGTACTAGTAATAATAGTAATAATAATAAAGAATTACATGCGTGCCAAAAAGTCCCGTGGCTGCTGTCTTCCAATTAGTTAGCCGCTAGTCATTGCATGAAAACGAAAGGCGGGAAAGAATATGATAGAAAAGGTTTCTAGTTAACAACAGAAGATTGAAAGGGAATAAAATAAATACCTTGTACCGAACCATGCTCTACCCACCCGTCTAGTCTAGACCGAAACGCCGCAAGCAAGCAAGGATGCTGCCGATAATACCCCCTTTTGAGGGCTGATTGGTAGAAGATGGCTTGGCTGATCGAGGCCATACATCCATACAGCACTCGTGTATCTTTCAGGCCGTGTACTTCGCCGTCGCCGTTATAGCTTCTTCGCTCTCGTTACTGATTCGATGCATGCTTCGACGCGAGCAAAGGAATCTACTCGGCGGGATCGCGGTCGAGGAAAACCGTAACGCTCCGTACGCATTCACTGTCGGCACACTCCCGCGTGGTGACCTGAGACTTGCTGCTAATAACCCGAGTAACGACACCCCGCGCCCTATCCTAGAGGGATCGGTGGTGGGCGTCCTCGTCCAAGAGCCTCGCGCTCGCCGTGGCCGCGACGCGGGCCCGGAGCTTGCCGTTCGTGTCGCCGTAGAGCATTTCCATCAGCTTCCCCTTCTGCCGTGCGCGGACGCCCTCGAGGTAGACGCCGACGTCCTCGAGGCCTTTGATCTGGTCCTCGAGCGTGAGGGTGCTGCTGTTGACGCTCCGCACGAGGGGGGAGACGAGCTTGCGCCGCAGGTTTTCGAGGTTGGCCTTCAGCGTGAGCAGCCTGCCGTTGTGCTCTACTAGGATGCCCTTGTTGCGCACCGTCTTCTCTCGCACGTTGGCGAGAAGTTCCCGATTGCGCTCATACTTCTTCACTTCGCTGGCTTTGGCCCCGAGGATGCGCGTCCACAGTGAAGAGAGTAGGTCCGCATGCTGTTCGTCTTGGAGACTTGATTCGCGGACGACGAGGCGGCCTAGGTTGAGGAACTGCCTGTCGATGGCCTCGAATAGGCCGAAAAGCGCTAGCGAGTGTTGCAGTTCATTCTCAATTGCTTCTTCAAGCACGGATAAGAATTCGCTAAAGGTACGTTGTAAAGTTTGTTGTGTGTGCTGGGATTGCGACATGCCGAACACGGCGGTTGCTGCCGTTCCAAACTTTGTCTGTTCGCCGGTATTTGGGTCCTCGAGAAGACCGGCGGCACATAAGAAGGTATGAAGATTAGAAAAAGCAGTGGAAAGGGGTGGGTTCGGAAGAGAATGTAGCTGGGAGAGTTCGCGCCGCGCCCAGTCCATTACGATCAGGATGCTGTCAATATCGCCATCGACGTTAGCGAAGAACTTTGTGAGCTCTACAGCGAGAGTCTTCAGACTGTCGGATAATTCGTCAAGCGATTTGACGATGATCGGCGCCGAAGTCATATTGCTCGAGCGCACGCTTTCGCCGAGATCCCACACGGCGACTCCGGTTGCTTGCAAATCGCCTACTTGGGAGACACCATTCTCCGAGTAGTAAATGAGGGGTTCGAAGGAGCGCGCTAGTCCTGCGACTTTCACAAGATCGGGTACGGGGCGAAACGTAGCAGGTTGGAAGAGCAAGCGGGTTGTGGATATCGACATCATGGCCACGAACATAGCAAAGACAAAGCTGGCCCACGACTTCGTAATAGCGCGATAGGTGTTCTGAAAGAAGCTGACAGCGGCATCAATGGGCTCCGTGCGCTGTTGAATATCAGCGCGCACCGCGAATCGAATATCTAAGACATACAATCAGTATGCATGGCATACAAACCCGGGCAAAGCCATATAATTAGCACTCACAGTTGTCTCTGCTGGGACTCGGAGACAAGTGTACCATTTTATTGTGTCTCGGGTTGTCCGTCGGATCTTCAACCGCCTCCTGCTTTATCGGGGTCATGCTTTCGGTCTTCATCTTGACTAAGGTGTCGTCATCGTCCCGGACGTCTGGTTCAGGCGTGCGCCCCTTCTCAGGGCTTAGACTGCCGGTGGGTAGGCGGGTTCTGCGCGCGGCTTCAAAGACGTCGCCTTCGTAGTCGAGGCCAAGCGGCATCGACTTCTTTAAAGCGCGATGGACTAAGACATCGTTTCCGCTGCGCCAATTTCCATACCAACGGTCGCCATTTTCGAGGCGCCGCCAGGCAGGCGGGCTATAGTTGCCGTTGTCGAGCGACATATCATCATCCAAGTTGTCGTCGCTCTCGTCGTGGATGTCGGGAACCCCGACCGAGGAGCCACAGTCGGAACGCGCCGGTGGGTGACTGGGGGTCCTCGGTGGCGGCGACGCTAGGGTCGCGAAGTCGACGTCGTCTAGACTGGCCTCGGAGTAATACATGGACGTCATCGTCTCGCGCGAGACGAACCAGCTGCTTGTCGGCGTTGCTTTGGGTTCTTGAGGTCCTCGCGCTTAAGCTTGAACTTGAACTTGGCCTTGGACTTGACCTTGGACTCGGATCGGAAATGGAAGTTGAGCTGGAGAGGGCTTTAGTGCGTGACGAGAATAGGGATCGCAAGCTGCGACTCGAAGAAGATCGACTGGAGTGTGGTGTTTGCGTCAGCTGCAGGAGAGGTCGTTTGGTCTCGGGGGCGGGCAACGCCGGCAGCTCCTTGTTAAACCGTATCTCTTCGACTTCTTCGATTACTAGTGAGTCGGGGGTGGCGATGGGCGGGGCTCTTCTGCCAAAGCTGGGAAAGCGAATGGGCGAGAGGCTTCGAAGGGGCGCACTGCCAGTTGCAACGACGTACGTGAAGAGGAAAACGAAGAACAGGATAAGCGCAGCCAAAAAGGTGCTGGGAGTGACGTGAAAACTGATGAGTGAGATATGTGTATGCGTATTCACCGATACCAGCGGCTGCATCGAAGGCGAAGGACTCGAGGGACAGGGCAGTCGTCGCAACCTTGTACTCTCTCTCACTCCGCTCTGTTTCTTCCGCTGTCTGTCGGCGTCTGGTCCGAGTTGCGTGTCGAGTGCGAAGGGATATCACAATGTGGTGGTATGGTAAAAAGCAAGGAAATGTGCTTTTGAGTATTGCGCCTTTTGAGTTTCCGGCGCTTACAACTTAAAACGACGCCGCCTCGTCTCAACACTGTATACTATTAAACCTAGATAGTGATAGTGCTCGAATGATATGCGGTAATGCCGACCCGGATTGTATATGCCAAGGTTGGACAATGACCCGACGTATGGAAGAAAGGGAGAAAGTTCTATATTTAATAGGATACGCAGCAGTGCAGCAACTAGTTTCAAGTGACAGCAAGGTGAAGTCGAAGATTGGGCGTTGAGATAGTGGAACTGATGAGCTGTTTATTGTAGGTGCACGCAGACATCCAGACAGCACTGTGGGCAGTAAGTAAGTAATGTCGACTAAAGTGTCTTGGGTGTCTTGGGTCAGGGACCACGAAATCGAGAGGCTGGGAAACCCCGCCCGGGATGTCGCAGGCTGCTCAGCGGGAGAGGGATGCCGCTGCTCCAATCAACCGGCTCGATCTGGGCCACTGTGGTGAGACCAACTGCAAGGGCGACCAGCAGCGACCGGGGAGGGGGGGAGGGGGGATGCTCAAGAGCTTGCAGCACCGGCACCCTATTGGCTGCTGCCGGCTCGTGAAGGTTTACTAGGTATGGACTAGAAGAGTAAGAGCACACAGATACACAGATGACACAGATGCGCCAGCCGGGTGCAGGAATGCGAGGGGCGCAAAACGACCGAACTATCGAAGCTGGAGAGGCCAAAACTAGAAAACTATAGCCAAAACGGGTGCCGGGTGTTTGCGCTCGATGGGTTGTGCTATGAGTGGGCGTCTGGTCTCGACTTTACGACGTTCGATGATTCCGGATTGGGAGGAGGGGTCCTTCGTATTATTATATTCAGACGCCAGCATCCTGGCCGGCACTCCCCCCAGAAGCGATGTGAACGTGGTCGAACGTGGTGAACGTGGTTCATTCATATCATAGCATCAGTTGCCCGCCCAATGGGATAGGACCAGGTCCTTGTCTGTCTGTCCACCACTCTTCGCTGCCCATCTCTGATTGGCGCGCAGCAAATCCATGAAGGTAACGGCACTCCCAATCCACCACTTCAATACCATAGTAGTACATGGTACGGGTGCAACATGGACTAGATAGGTAGCTCCCATGTCAGTGGCTCCTGTCTACTCTGTCTATTGTACTCTGTCTGCTCTGGGCTTGGGCATGGGCAGACTGTGTGGAAGAAGGGTGCGCCCGAGACGGGGACTTTAATGATCCCTCCAACGTTCCCAATGTCCCTCCCCCCCGCCTGCACGCACTTAACGCGTCCCTCCACGACTTATGCAATCAATCAAACGCGCAGATGTGCGCTACCCCGCCAGTCCCGCCAATCCCACCCGTTGCGAACCCCGTCACAGGTGTCTTGGCAAACACCACGCCCTCCCCCAATTGGCCGCTGTCCACTCTTCCTTCTCACATGACGCTTACTGTAAGTCGAGTCTCAAATCACAGAAGACCGTAAACAAACAAACAACACGCAGTACGAATCAGAATCGCCCCAACCCAAAAACCCACACCGACCCCAGCGGTGCAGAGACGATGGTTCTGATAACACCATTTATTTCTATTTTGGCTATATTTGTTAGGTATGGTATAACGTTACCGGCGCCACTGGCTCGCCGAGAGCGATCTCTCATGTCCAAGGGTTACGAGAAAAACCGATCAACCACAACTGAAATTCTGAAATTCACATAGTCATACTCGCAATCTTGGGCATGGCGGAGAGAGCTCACTCTCGCCATAGCGAGCGTATCAGCACGTTAGGTGACACCGTCAACTCCTCTTGGAGCTTCCCATACTTGTGCCACGGAAGACGTCGGGGTAAGAGAGAGAGGGGGGGGGGAGTATGTGGCCGGGCGGGCTAGCCCTGCAATCAACGACATCTGTAAACACGGCTAAACCCTTCGGCTGGCCCGAACTACCACTAGTCTCTATCATTCCAAAAACGTGACCTGCCGCCCTTCGGGCACCCTGCGTGCTGTGCCCTCCTGCTCACTCCACATCAAAAGCTTGCAATAACGAAAGGTGGAGAGAAGGAAAGAAAAAGAAAAAATAAATAAAAGGCATGCAGACCTTGTATAGCAACCTCGAACAAGTAGTTTTGCCTAGTCGATCCTCGCCGTTTCCAGGCTCCGTGCCGACGGGTTGGCCAGATTGTTGACCTGCTTCATCGGCGGTGGCTGGTATTTACTCTTCTTCCGCAGTCTCTTGCGCGCTACCATGACCGGTACGGAACTCTTGGTCACTAGGTAATTGGAGAAGGACCCCAAGAGGGTGCTGTAGCCTGCATTAGCTTGTCATTCGCCGATAGTATTGTCGGGTGTCTGGGTCTGCCTTACCCTTTCAAAGCGCTCCGTCCTCGGCTTCCCAGAATCACAAGCGTGGGATTGACTAGGTCGATGACCTCTGTGATGAGATGCTTCGGGTTCTTGCAGTGGATCACCTCCACAATGACTCGTACCTGCAGCTGTGTCTTGCGTAGCAGCTTGGACACCCTCTCCGTGATGTCGACGGCTGCTCGCTCCCTCTCTTCTTCTAATCTGCCCTTGCCCCTCGATCCCGGCGCCGGCGACGATGCGGCGCTACCGCCATCGGACGCC
The DNA here is from genome assembly GCA_025201785.1 of Xylaria longipes. Classification (NCBI taxonomy): domain Eukaryota; kingdom Fungi; phylum Ascomycota; class Sordariomycetes; order Xylariales; family Xylariaceae; genus Xylaria; species Xylaria longipes. The sequence goes on from MU619749.1 coordinate 126,961, forward strand.
CGTAAGCGCGGTGAGTTTGTCGCTCGACCGAACGCAAAAGAACTTGGACTACCGCTGCCCTGGCTCGCCCGCACGTTGGTTACTTTGGCCAACGCATTGACTGCTGCTGCTTGCTCCTTCATGGCTTTCGGGTCGTCGGGTATGGAACTGCTCGGGTCGGCCGAACCGCTAGTCTCCTCATCCATGCAATACATGGCGAGGAGGGTGTCGCCGTCGCGGAGCACGGTTCCAATGGCCCATTCCAGGGCATGCGTAGACTCGTCGCTCAGATCTGTCGCAACCAAGTACTTCCTTAGGCGGCGGTGTTCTTCCTCGGCCTCTTTCTGGATCTTGGGAAACTCGCCCCGGTAAATGATCCGGATAGAACGATTCACCTCGGGGGTCGAGATAATGGGAGTCAAAGAAAGCTGCAGGTTCTGCGCAGCCTTGATAGCATTCACGTCTGCGTCTAGATCGGGATCGAACGGTGTCTGCGTCCCAGAGACGGGTTCCTGGTCAAAGCTACTGGCTGGCTGAACTACCTGTTTCGACGACTTCGGTTTCGATCTCTCCCCAGTGGGGCTGGTGATAGTTATCGATGGATCATCAAATAGAGACCTGTATTGAGGCTGCACCGCCATCTGCTTGCCTGCTCATACGTTTAGCCTCTAAGCCCTACTGTTCGTATGGGGGTTTACCTACGTTCATCCTCGACAGCAGCCAGCAAACTCTTAGCTGTCCCTCTCGAGGCGGTTCGATCGTCTTCTGATTCAGCTCGTGTCGTCAGTTTCCGGCCCCTTTCGTTTTCCTCGTCCGAGGAATTTGCGTCATCATCGCTCTCGTCTGGTAGTAATTCCCCGTAAGGGCTGAGATTGTCCTTAGCAATTCGTCCATAGCCATCCGAGTCATCTGGTTTCTTGCGAGCTAGCGAAGCTAGACTTGAGCCTCCGTAAATCAGATTTGCATCTGAAAGACGGCGATAGGCGTTGTTCATGTCCACGACCTCGCCATTATCCAACATAAGGGTGTTGCTCTGCGGCGGAGGGCGTTTGGATGCGTTCCCGAAAGGCGAGCTCGACCGAAGGGAAAATCTGTTGTTTGGCGACTTGGACTTATTTTTGCGGAATGCGAAGGAGCGCCCTGGCTCACCTGGCAGCACTAGACTAGCAAGGTCAGATCCGCGCAGGGCCTCGCCAATCGAGCCTCCGCGGGCCGCGCCACCCGGACCACGCTTAGGCGGGAAAGCTTGTCCGACGTTGGTTGGCAGAATATCATGAAACTTGTAAGCAGATGTAAGATCGGTGTTTCTCGGGCTTACAAGAGGCGGGGAGTGGGGAGCGAGGTCCGATACAGGATTTGAAGCCGCATCGGACATGCTGCGGTTGCGTGTGGAATTGTCCAGGACAGGGGTTTTGTAGTGGAGTGTGGGAGATGCATGCGTGCTCGAAGGCGTGGGAAGTGGGCTATCGACGTCCAGCATGCTTCGAGTGACTTGCCGCGATGGTGGAGGGCTGTCGATATCCAGCATGCTGCGGACAGGAGACCTCATATAGGGGGATGGAGATCGCGGTCCGGTTGAGGGTGCTCGTCTCGGCGCCTGTGACATGGACATCAGGTTCTCAATCTCCTTTCGCTCTTCTTCGAGCGCAGACTCGAACGAGATTTGTTTTGGTTTGTTAGCCATGATGTCGTGTCTGTCTGTCTGTCTGTCTGTCTATCTCCCGTTCAAGGTGGTGTAGATAGGTCACGTGGTGAACGCTGATCGCCCGCAGGGAGGCACCTTGGGGGCTTGCTTCAAAGGGACTATCTCGGCTAGGGCCAGGATAGAATCGAGCAATCGATATGATTGCACCGCAGCGCCGTTGATATGGGCTCGCCTGGCACTTCTCGAGCGTACGCGTGGCCGAGCTCGTGTGCTCAGGAGTGACCGAGGTGGCAGTGTCAATATACAATAGTAATGGTAGTACTTAACCGGCGAATACTCCCAGGCTGATGTTATCGCGGAATAATGGTAGGTCGTCTGCAGTGGCAATTGAACAGGCAGAGCATCGTTTGCGGTGTTGGAAAGCCGGGATTGGGACGGGTCAGGTCGGGTCAGGTTGGGTTGGGGTCGGAAGTTGTATAGCCGTTGATGCTCGTCTCTAGAAAGGGGATACTCAAGGCAGGTGAAATCGGTGAAACGGCTGTGCCTCGCTCATAGCTCTTTCCCAGTGGAAGTCGGCTTGACGTCGCCACAGGGATGGGGAGGGAGAGGCCTACTGGTCGAATTGGAAGTCATCAGCATGGGACCGTCATTGCCAGGCATTGGAGTCGCGGGTGACGCATGACACACTTGCTATGAGGGAAGGGGCTGAAGGAGACGGGCACGTCTGGCTTTGCTGTCTGACGGCAACTATTTATTAGCGGGAGGTTCTTACCTAGGTAAGGTACACGATATGTGGAATGCGGTAGGTACATGTATGCCGTGACAAGCGGAGGCGAGAGGTGAGGTCCGGCCTGGCCAAGAGAGGGGCAGGCAAGTCGACAGGACAGCCTCCAAGTTCTTCTGACGTGTAGGTAGTCTAGCGTCCGAGGACGGGAGAGGGTCGGGGCCACGCACGCACACTGTGCTACGGAAGACAACTAACAACTAACTTTTACGTTACGCCGTTTGAACCGTCCAGGATGAGGGGAACTGAGGCAGCCGAGAGGGCTTGTACGTAGTCGCCGGTGTGGAATGGGCGTAATAAAACGAAAACAGGGCTGAGGTTGATGTGTGGTGGACAAAGTGGACCGCTTGCTGCTTGCTTTTCTTGGAGTTTTCTTGGTATTTGTTGATTCCGGTATTTCGTCTTGTTCATCCTGACAGCCAACGGCTGAGTGTACAGTACCTAAGTACCTACCTACCTACCTTGTAGGTAGGTTAGGCGGTGTATTATAGTGCCCACCTACTACGAAAGTGCCTAAGTAGGCGCTGTAGCACCCTGAAACTACCTAGTAGGTAGCCTACGATTGGTCAGGCCACTACCTGGGTAGCGGGCTGGATTAGACAGGGATCCCCATATGTATCGGGTCAGCTACGAGAAGGAGGAGGACACGAGAGGTCGGCAAAATCGGATCAATTAAGCACTATGTCGTGCATCCAAAGCTCGCCAGCTACGATCGACGAATGAAGACTTGTATGCTTACCATATATCTAACGCGTGTTTCCACTTCCGACTGGGAAGCAAACTATCGTCAGGTGGATGCAAGGCCATTCGTGATGTGAATCAAAATCATGCAATCTATCGGATGATGAGCCGATACGAACTCACTAGCTGTCCACAATTGAAACCAACGGCAGCCCGCTACGGCAGGGTTCCGATAATCATACGCAGATTCGGATGGGAAAGACCTACAAAGACCACCTCAATTCTACACACACTGTGGACGAGATGGTTGAGTGCTGCCGGAAGCTCTCTATCGTAACTAGGTAGTTTATATTGCTTGGTCATTGCCTATGTCGTGGACGAATTCGTAAAGCATCATACAAGTCCCTTACACTTCAAGTGCTGGTGACATTCAAGTGAGAATATGAGTAACTTTTCTTCATTAGCAGATCAAGTTCTATCCTCCCACCGGCAACCTTAAGGGGTATTTTGGTTGAAAAACCATGGTGCCGCCACTTTCCGTCCGGTGCGAGGCATCGAGTCCACGAGCTGACCGAGTGTAACCTTGAAACGCCTGACTGAAACCCGAACAACCTGCCCATGCTCTTCCGCAGAGAGCACGGGGCTTACCAATACATGAAAAGACATACGCCGAGTTCCCTCATATGCGCTGGCGAGATCCCGGCCAACATTGCAGGGGGATCAGCAATGACTGAATATCCGCCACTGGGAAAAAAATAAAGAAAAAAATGCACGAGATTGATGTTGCAAACCGCCCTTTGACCACACCAGCCGGCATCATCAATAACTTTTCCGAAACCTATTTGCAGAAATCAAATATGCTTTGAAAATGAAGCATCCAAGGAACCGAAGAGAGAGGCCCAAGAGATTCGTGTCGCGTGGGGCCAGATCTAAGCCTTCTCCTCAGCTTTCTCTTCCTTGATTGGAGCCTCGCTGTCATCCTGGTTCGTCTTAACATATTCATCATAAACAGCCATCGCCTCGTCAACCTTGGCGCGAAGCTGTGCATCGTCATCCACGCTAGGAAAGGTTAGTATGGGATGGTTTACTAACTATCATGAATGAGTACTTACAGTTGAACAAGCTCTGCGTTATCCATCTCTAGAAGCATGCCAGTGATCTTGCCGGCGAGATCGGGCTGAATAGCGGCAATCTTGGGGAAGATAGCCTCGCCCAGCATTTGTTTCTGGTGTCCCGGGTTGCCGGTATGCGTCTGAAGTTGAGATTGGAGGATTGAGCCCTGAGTCAGCTCTTGAGGCGCAGAAGCGGCAGGCGCATTGTTGACCTGTTGACTTGGTGCACCGCGTCCACCTTGCGGGAACTGGCCACCCTGCTGACCGTTACGGTTGTTTGCGCCACCACGGCCAGCCGGGCCACCTTGGCGTGAGTTGGGTGGGTAACCAGGCATAGCACCGGGGCCCTGCATGCCCATATTTCCCGGCATGCCCTGCATAGGTCCGCGAGAAGCCGGGCCGCCTCGGCCGCCTCCTAAAGCAGCCTGTTGTGCTTGTGCAGCCATAGCAGCCATGAATTGGGGGTTACCGGGCTGAGCATATGGCGCACCGGGAGGAAATTGACCGGGAATGTACATGCTGGGAGGCATCTGCGGGGGTATGGCTCCGTTTCGACCGCCTTGCGGGGATCCGTATGCAGGGTTGAACTGACCAGGTCGTCCGCCCTGGACACCTGGCATACCCATACCACCGGGGAATGGCATTCCACGTCCGCCTTGAGGGGGGAAGCCCGGCTGCTGGCCAGGAGGGTAGAAGACTGGGGGCTGCATGTAGGGCTGGGGCATACCGGCAGCTGCTGCGGCCTGTTGCATTCGGAGCTGATTGCGAGCCTGGATACTAGCCTCAAGCTGGCTTTTCCGAACATCCTTCCGCTGAGCCAAAGCCACGTACAAAGGCTTGTTGTTGAACATGCGCTGGTTCATCTCGGCAACGGCCTTGGTGGCATCGTCGGGATTGGCAAAGCATACGAAACCAAAGCCTTTACTCTTTCCGAGTTTCTTATCGGACTTCTTCTCCTTCTTGTCGCCCTCCTCTTTAGCCTCGTCACCTGAGTCCTTCTGGTTTTCCTTGTCCTTGCCCTCCTTCTCGTCGTCAGCTTCGGTAGCAGAGTCGCGCATAACCTTGGCCGAGGTGATAGGGCCATATTCGGAGAACATCTGGCGCAGCTTGTCGTCATCGACCTCGTCATCCAGGTTCTTGATGTACAGATTGACACCCTGGTACTTGTTGGCTTTCTCCTGGCGCGCTGCTTCGTACGATTTGCGCAGCTCCTCCTCACGTTCATGTTTCTTTTGTGCACGGCCGACATAGAGGTCTTGACCTTGGAAGTCCCTACCGTTGAGCTCATCGACGGCCTTAGCAGCACTCTCGTGCGTGGTGAAGTTGACGAAACCAAAGCCACGAGACTTGCCCTCGCTGTCACGAGCCAGAGAAGATGAGGTGACGTCGCCGTACTTCTCAAAGAGATCGCGGAAGTCGTCGTCGGAAGCATCGGTGCTGATGTTCTTGACGTAGACATTTGTGAAGTTGGCCTTCATCTCCTCAAACTTGCTTTGCCGATCCTTCTTGGGGATGTGGTGGCCAACATAGACCTTCTTCTCGTTTAGCAACATGCCATTGACGTGCTTGATAGCCGCAGCAGCGGCCTCATCAGTCTCGTAATGAACGAAGCCGTAGCCCTTCGAATTGCCAGTCTCATCCTGGGCAACTTTGCAGCTAAGAATGTTACCAAAAGCAGCAAACGTATCGTGAAGAGCCTTGTTGTCAATGGCGGCATCGAGGTTCTTGATGAAGATATTGCCCTGTCCGCTCTTGCGCAGGTTGGGGTCACGCTGGGACCACATGATGCGGCAAGGCCGGTTTTTAATCTGGGTGTAGTTCAGCTCGTCGAGAGCACGCTCACCATCAGCGGTGGTGTTGTAGTTGACATAAGCATATCCAAGCGAGCGGCGGGTGACGGCATCACGGCAAACGCGAATCGAAGCCACAGAACCTATCTGGGAGAAGAGCTCGAACAGCATGGCCTCGGTGACGGTAGGGTCAAGCTCTCCGACATAGAGAGAGGCTGAGGCGGCAGGGTGGGGAGTCTGAGCCGAGCTGGGAGTAGGGCCTGCGGTGTCAGGCTCGTCGGCATTCGCGTTAGGAGCGACACTGGTGTCGATGGCGGCGGGTCGCGCGTCGCCACCGTTGAGAGAGGCATTGCTAAGATCGTTGGCGAGCTGGTCAACAGCGCCGGTAGTAGCAGCAGACGACATATTGGTGATGATTGGTCGACTCTATTCAGATAGTCAGTTGCAAGCGGAAAAAGAACGGTAGTTTCAAATAGCACGAAATATACGGATGGACGATGATACATGCAAATTATTTGCACGGGGCGAAGTTAGGGATACAACCACCAACGGCTTACGGAAATAGGTTGGCAAGTCGTCAGTTCGTAAGATAGTGGGCTGCAAGATCGATACAATGATCAAGAGACAACAGAGTCAGGCAGATAGATACTACTATGACGCTGACTGCCAACAAAAAAAAATAAGACTCAAGCGAGTAAATGCAACAACTCACTTCGAGCCAAGGTATTTCCGAGATATGTGAGGAGACGACTCAGGCCGAGAACCGTGCCGATGACGGGTTATGCGTCGAAGAAAGAATCAACGGAATCACGTCCGGTGTTTGGCCGAGCAGAGGGACAGAATTGTGGGTGAGGGAGGGAGATGAGTTGCGTAGGCGATGGGAGGAGAGGCGGGTGTAGATATGGCGGTGGGGAGGTGTGTGGTTTTTGTGATTTTCCGAATTTTTTTGGTGTTTTTGGTTATGGTATTGGGCGAGACCAGGAATGAAGCACGACGAGAAGACCGTGCTCTAAAACTGAAATCTCTTTTGGGGTTTGTGGGCGACGAGACGGCGGATAAAGTTGTCGTTGAAGAAAGAGAAAGGAGAAGAAAGGGAGGGAGGGTCCTTTCACAGCCGACAGAAATTTTGTGTCTTCACCTTCCTAGCACCTTAACCTTAGTCGCGTAGGTACAGGTGTCTATCGCTACTTAGTACCCATGGTTGCTGCTACACTACAGCAACGGGCGGCACTGCTCAGAGGGCCTGGGAGTGCCAATGGCAGTGGCGGCCGCGGCAGCAGCAGCCGGCAATACTGAGTTTGCGAGTGGGTTGCACCACACAAAAAATTTCAACAGGCGGGCAACAGGGAGGAGGAGGTGGGGCAACACTAGCTCGACCAGGTACGTACCCACAGATGTACTGTACAGGCATTTGGAAGATACAGGCAATCCTTCGTCTTTTGACGGGAGATGGACGTTTCACCGCGGTATTGCTCTTTCGTCGAATCGCCATCGGGCCGTGACGGTGCAAGCAATCGTGCAGGCACCCGGGAGGCGCTTCCCCAACTTGCCAGTAGGTATTTAGAGTTGCGGACTATCGGTGAGGTCTGAGCAGCCGCCTCATACAGTAAATAGCGTATGTACTGTACCTGTATGTATGTATGTACCTAGGCAAGCGTGACCTCCCCCATCCATGGATTTCAACATCCTGTGACTTGATTGGGAGAGTTCTACTTATGTGTGTAGGTATTGTAGGGCAGCTAAGAAACTTTGATTTGGGTAACAGGCTGCCTTTCGGCGGTGAATTAATTAAGCTCTATCCGTATCATGTTTGGATGCGACTTAACTGTTCAAGGTTTGTATTAAACATTCAAAAATTCATAATTTAGGTATCAAGCATGATAAAACAACCTTGGAAAGTTAGAACTACAAATATAAACCAACGTTACCCAAGTGCTACCTACGCACTACTTGTGGATGAGGTGAAAGTATTAGTCAGTCAAACAGCAACCAGCAACCAACATTTTTTTCAAGACGATAACTAGCAGTGTGGCGCGACTTAAGGCAGGGAATAAAGATACCTACTTTTTGATCACATGCTCTTTCGCTGGCTGACGGCCATATAACATCGCAAGTTAACCAGAACAAGCACTTCCGTACCTAGTTCAAGCATTGATAAGATGCCTAACCCAGTCTGTTATTGCATTTCAACCGCCTGTCACACTTGTACTAGCCTGGCCAACGTCAATCAATACACCTGCACCTCCTATATCACATCACATCGCCATGTAAGTATTATCCCACCACATATTGCTTTAACTTATCGTTATCAGTTATAACTTATCAGCATGCAGGGAGGTTACGGAGGTAGGTACTGCACCTAGCTACCTACTTACCTAGGTACTTAGTGTAGGTAGATATCATAGGTAGTAGGTAATGTGGGATGGGTTTGCATGGATGTTGCTGCTGTTTACAACCACCGCCGGCAAATGACGACAAGGCACGGGCAACCCCTGGTCCCTTCTGTATGGTCCCGAACAGATAGCACCGCTGTCTTGCCGCTAAGAGGTGGGGTCCAGAGCAGCCCTGGAGCTGACAACGCAGTCGTGCAGCGCTGGGCAGGTGCGCAGGCGGTCATACCACTGGAATGTTACCGAAGCTTCAGCTTGTGTAAGCCTGTAAGTAATGTGAGGTAACCTCTCGAGGGGCATCGACAAATGCACCCCAGTAGCCCGGCGCTCGGGGCGTTGTCCGCACTGCGCAAAACGACGATGCGCACAACCTCGCCTTCCACTTAGGATCAAAACGACTGATCTGTATACCTCTCCCCTCGACATCTTGTAAGACCCAACCTCTCCCGCCCGACTTACTGCTCGCTCCCGTCCCCTCCTAACCCGTCCGAGACACACTGCGAACCCGGCCCATTACGTCAAGCCCACCGTCCACAGCTAACATACGTACCGTATACAGTATACAGCACTAGCACACAGGCTGGCTTGCAACACCGTGAAGGCAGCATGCTAGCTTCGGCTACCACTTTGTGCAGAGGTCCTATGTGCATCCTGTAGTCGAAGCACCCTAACCCGGACTGATCGTTCACCACTCCTCGACAAGAGCCGTCTCCGGATCGCCCACCCCAGAGACCATGTTTCCCACATTCTCGGGCTCGTCTCGCCGACCTCGACATGTCGACCTTAGCGGACAGCGGAACACAAACCCCTGGGCCAGCTCGAGCTGGTCTCCCACGCAGTCCGGTGCTTCCAAAACCGTTGCCCAGGCCCAGGCCGAGCGCGAGAGGAGACATCGTGAACGGGAGGAACTTGCCGCCACCAAGCGTCTCCAAAAGGTATGGAGGGGCCATAGGGATCGCCAACAGCTCCGGGATCTGCGGCGACAAGAGTACGACGCGTTGTACCGGCATCCTCTTGTCCCCCAGAGCGCCCGCCAACGAATAAAACAAGCATTTCCCCTCCTGTTGGCCATTCTGGTGCCGTCCAGGACCGATGACCAGCGCCGGCTAGACTTATTTATCTCCGATCTCCTTGGCCTCTCCTCAACCCCGTCTTCATCCATCGACTTCACCCTATTCAGTCCTGTGGCATGGGACCGGCTGGCTCGCCTTCTTGTAAGAGCTTTAGAGAAGTATGTCTCCTACAGCTTCTTGCGTACACAACGACTTGAAGGACTGGCTCACTAATTGGCCACTGATAGGCGTGATGAGAGCTCATCACAGACGCTCCTTGTTACCACCGCTACTATCGTCAAGAAACGGCCCGCTTCCATCAAACCTGTGCTGAAACTTTACTATGTGGCTCTCGCGAGACTTGCGGATGGAGGTTCGCTTGTCAGCTCGCCCGAAGAACAGGGTCGGACCTTGTTTGGGGCTGTGATCGCCCCATTGGCATCAAATCCAAGCAGTGGTAAGTTGATTCCGATTCAGACTAGTGTTTCTTCCATTATCGCAACGTTTTTGTGATTCTCCTAAGGCGCCGTCTAAGCTAACTTCTCGTAAGGGATCCCTGATTTGGATGCATATCAGGTGTTTGCCTATACTTTCTTAACCTCTTCAAAGCTCGGTCTCCTACAGCGCAACTCTGCAAGGGTCACACAGCTTCTAGACCTTGGCGCCTTATCCCGAAGCATCATCCATTCTTTCTCAACTCCCGAACTTCCCGACAGTGTGACAAGAGACGATTTACTTTGGCTTTTGGCCCATTTTGTGGCGTTGAACAGGGCGGCACCTGTGTCTCGAGATTCTAGGTACCTCGAGGCTTTGTATTTGCAGATGTCATTTCTTGCAGCCGACATAAGATCACGATCGAATCCTCAAGAGAAAGATGATGAGTACGCATCGGACTCTGATAAAGATACTGAGATACGAGACGTTGCGCCGTTATCCGAATATGTGGTCGATCAGCTCCAATTCTTGGTCAACGAAGACGGCATTGCGGACCTTCTGAACCGATTTGCATCGTAAGTGTCGATCATCAGCTCTTTTTTTTTCTCTATAAACTAATGAGAGAAAGCACTGCTTCAACAACTACCCACATCTCTGAAGACACGAGCCTGCTTGCAGGATATACTCTTGTCCTGCTGCGATGCTTCCCTGCCCACGCGGACGATATCAAGATGCGTCTCTTCCAAGGCGATATCAAGATTGTCGATAGTGGCAACACCTCCACTCTGCCGTATGTCAAGTTTTTCTGGCATGCAGCGTCCAAGACGGATATTTTCACGACTATCGTGCAACAAGTGAAAGCCAAGGAGCAACCTGCCTCTGTTCCAGCTCTCCTAAAGCAAGACCCCGTACATGATTTAGAGTGGAGAACTATGCTACTCTTTCTAGAGCTGTACAACTTTCTGCTTCGGGTCACTGACGACGAGGATTTCCTACCTCGTGAGATAGATATAGCTACACAACAGAGTCAGGCGACGCAGAGGATCCGCGCCAGCAACTTGGGCTTAGATGAACTAAAACTTCTTGTCAATTTCCTTAAATATCTAGCTTTCTCGTTGTATTACAATCTGCCTGATATTATGCGGTCTAGACCAACTTCCGAGCGTCTAGATACCATGTTAGGCGTTGGCCCCGCGCGATCTAGTTTGCACGGCACAAAGGATGCCCCATCCGCAATTGGTGGTATTATCGGTATGGATGTCCTAAGCCTCAGAGATATAGTGTCGTCCGCTATGCGCGCATTATACGAACGAGATTCAAGACGACCGTTTCTTCCTAAGGACTTTTGGCTTATGACTTCCAAGTTTGACATGGGTGTATTTATCTCTGCTGTCGTATTGGAAGAAATACGAAATGATGAGCTATCCGACGAAGATGATGAGGGAAACAATGACGAGGACAACCCTTCGACATTCTCTCATAATTTCGCCGGGGACTGGCTTTCCAGATCAACAGATCGCCGGCGACTACGAACAACACACTCTGAGGAGTTTCGGAGTACTATCGGGCCAAAGCTCGAGGTCCTCCGGAATATGCCGTTTGCCATCCCGTTTGAAGTCAGAGTTCAAATATTCCGGCAATTTGTTCATTTAGACAAATCTAAGCGACGGGGTGGTCATGTCGACCCTGACCGATGGCGACTCGCCATGTTATCTGGTGAAGATGGCATCAATGGCCCAGATGCTCTGAGGCAGTACCTGGGTCGCCATACTGCCATAGTTGGTCGTGGAAGAGTGTTCGATGACGCATTCGATCAATTTTACTCCCTAGGTGAGGGGCTCAAAGAACCCATTCAAATCACATTTGTCGACCAGTTTGACCAGCCTGAAGCTGGTATTGATGGCGGTGGTGTGACGAAGGAGTTTCTCATAAGTGTCACAAATGATGCCTTCAACCCGGAACGCAACGATAAAAAGGCCTATTTTGTCTCAAACAATCAGAATCTACTATATCCAAATCCATCGATCTTTGATGACATGGCTGCAAGCCTACGCAGTCAGGGTATTGTGGATGGTAGTAGCGACTATAGAGATGCTATGAGCGACCTAGTGAAACGCTATGAATTTCTCGGTCGTATAGTCGGCAAATGTATGTATGAGGGAATTCTCATCGACATTTCGTTTGCCGGCTTTTTCCTTCTCAAATGGGCTTCTTCGGGGCAGAGTACCTCGACAGATTATCGAGCGAATCTAAACGATCTCCGAGATCTTGATCCCGAGCTTTACCAAGGATTGATGAGCCTGAAAAATTATCCCGGGGACGTTGCAGATCTGTCACTGGACTTTACCATCGCCGATTCGGTCTGGGATCCGTCTGGCCATCGACGCACTATTACTCGGCCGTTGAGAAAAGACGGTGCTAACATACCAGTCACCAACAAGGACCGTCCACTCTACATATCGTACGTCGCAAATCATCGGCTAGTCGCACAACAATACAGACAGACGAAGGCTTTCCTTCGTGGACTGGGCACGATCATCAATCCTTCGTGGCTGTCCATGTTCAACCAGTCCGAGCTCCAGCGCCTCATCGGCGGTGACAGTTCCGAGATCGACGTCGAGGATCTCAGGCGGAACACCTCCTACTCCGGCCTCTATGCCATAGGCTATGATGGCCAAGAGCACCCCACAATCCGCTTCTTCTGGGACGTCATGAGAAAGTTAAAAGACTCGGAACGCAGAGACGTCTTGAAATACGTCACCTCTACGCCAAGAGCACCCCTCCTGGGCTTCTCGCAGCTGAAGCCCCAATTCAGCATCCGGGATGGTGGCACCGACGAGGAAAGACTTCCTAGCACGAGCACGTGTGTCAATTTACTTAAGCTCCCGGTTTACAAGTCGGCCGCGAGGCTAAGGGCTAAGCTGCTGTATGCTGTGCAGTCCGGCGCAGGCTTTGATCTCAGCTAAGGCACTTGCCCCAATTGAGTGCTTCCGAACGTTCTCTTCAACTTCGGGTTCGCATCCCCACTAATCGAATAAACGTGGGCGTACGGTGTTTGGTGTAGTGGTGTTATAGAATTGACAAATTATCGATTATGAAGCGAATGAATTATGAAGTAGCATGGCAGTTTACCTCCTCATCTCGTCCTCTATCCCGGCGATGGTGATATTGGCTGGGAGATTCGTCGGACGGATTACGGCGATGATGCCAGCTCAATACGTGGTATAAGAGCGCCATCATCGATTACACTTATCCATCCAGAGCGGCAGATCACGTGTCTAAATTGGGGGAAACGGGCCTTGTCTTTAGCGTGGGCGATGGCTAGGTTCGTATCAAATCCTCGATACGTCGTCCTGTTAATGTGGTGGAGACAGACTGGTCTGAGGGTATCTGTGTTGGTTGGTCCCGACTGCGTGGTAGGTGTGTGGGTGAGTGTTGTTGTAAATGTCATAGTTAGTCGTCTATGTAGATACACTAGGCAATTAAAACAAGCATGTTCCGAAATATTCGTCGTCCGTGGTTGGAACGGCTGGTAGGATAGATTTCTGCTCAGGTTAGTGGTTTGATTGTGATTGAGTTTGCTGTGGTGATGTTGGCGTTCATCTTATATAGGTGAACTTGAGGTGTCCAAAGTCTACAGATAGTTTCCTTCTGGCCTTGCCGATTTCCTTCCCGCCGTTGTCGTTATTCATCAGTGTGTCTGACAATAGGTGTGGCTGGGAACGAAATAGTTGCTTGGTAGTCTGGTGAGACTGGCTAATCTAGGCCTCTAGCCCAGTGTATGGGAGCAACCAAAGATGAAGCACAGCACGGCATGACTTTTATAGAAAAGTTTTCTCAATAAATATAAATAAAAACGTTGTAACAATGATTGTCACGTTTCAGGCCTACATACAACGGGGCTTCTCTCAACTGTGATATGCCGTCCAGTTGATGAGTGGAAAACACAGATAGGCACTGTGTTGGATTGAATATTCGCTATTTTGTACGATCTAGACGACAACGATTCCACCATTTCGATTCTTAGAATGCTAATCGTATAGGCCACTCCATCCTTCCATCCAGTCTACGTAATGGAGATGCGTTGGGGAAGCATGAGCATGTCTGCGTCACAGTGTCCCCATCCATCCATCCATCGTGCTCCTTCTTAGTATATGAACATGAAATCTAGCCGTAGACGAGCTTGAAGAGGTCGTTGTTGCAGAAGACACCCTTCTCGTCCATGGAGATGAGGAAAGACTGGGTGAAGTTCATGGGCGCATCGCCTTCGGTCAGCTGGCGACATGGTTAGCACGCGAAACTAAGGCACATGTACAGGCGATTGGGGATATGCTGAATATCTCACCTGGATGAGACCAGTGACGAGAACGATGACGAAGCCGCCGGGTACCCTCTGGGCGTTTGTGGTGGTAATTTGGTGTTTTGCGGCTTTTAGGAAATCCTCCTACGCTGGATGTTAGCCCAACCATTATCCTCGGGCATGCGTGGGGTGAAATTGTCGTACAGTCCACTTCGTCCCGATAGCCTGGACTCCCTGCATTGTGTTGGACTCGAAGGTGAGAGTCGAGTGTTCTCGCTGCAGAGCGGTTAGCGGGGATGGCTGCTGAGACGCACGGCCGAGGCCCGTCTGGGGGGCTCGCGAGGAGGCGGGGCGCATACGTAGAAATATTCGACAAAGCTCTTGCGGTCTGCCTGGAAGTCGGCATAGTACTTGGCCGCAAACTGGGCTGCGGGCGAGCCGGTCAGCGAAGCTCACGAGACATGCGGGCGGGAGTCGCGGTGAAACACGCCGCCGAACGCGAAGTCAAAGTCGCGAGACATACCTGCAATCTCCTCGGGCGCAAGGCCTGTCGCGCGTGTCAGTACATCAGGGCCGACGGGGCGTGCGCGGGCATGTAGACTCACTGTCCATGATGAATGTGTTCGAGCACGAAGCTACCTTTTTCGAACGACACGAAAAGTTGAGGATGTGAAGGGGAGAGTTGCTGGGGCGAGGGACAGCCTGATGTTGGGTTATTGTTATTAGCGACGCAGGTGGAAGTGAGGCTGCTGTTGTTGCTGCGCAGGGAGAGTCGGCAGGGAGAGTGGGATAGGCCTGGAACTTTCTAACTTCTACCTAATCTCAGGTAGACTAGGTACCTAAGCTGCCAGGTGGGCGCGGGTCGAGTATACCTCCTGCTGCGCTGTGTGCTGTGCCGTGCTGGAGGTACCTGCCACTTGTAGAGGGGCACTGCAGTTGTATTGAATGAACAAACCCCCACCCGCAGGTAATAAAAACAGCTGAGGTGGTGGCGGGGTAAGTACCTAGTAAGGTTGATCGGTCACAGTGAATTTCATCGGGCTTCATTAGGCGCCGTAGCTTCCCTTCTGCTCCTGCATAACTCACACTGGTTATCCCGATATGCCATTTACGGAGTATCCGTAGTCTTGGTATCTGAATAAACATATAGAGGATGCATTTGAGCATAGCATTACTCCTTTCCCGAGGTCCATCCCCGGCCCCGGCCTGCGGTTACGGGTACCTAGGTAACAATCACCTGCATACGACTCTGCCAGCGTGATTGAAGCTGCAATATGA
The DNA here is from genome assembly GCA_025201785.1 of Xylaria longipes. Taxonomy (NCBI): domain Eukaryota; kingdom Fungi; phylum Ascomycota; class Sordariomycetes; order Xylariales; family Xylariaceae; genus Xylaria; species Xylaria longipes. The sequence continues at coordinate 142,407 of MU619749.1, forward strand.
CGTCCCCACCAACTTCAACACAGCAGATGTGTAAGTCGCACAGTCCCCTCATCGAGACAAACCTCCTCTTTTGGGAGTCACTATTTACCTTCGGGCATTGAAAAATGAATGCCGTCGAAGGCAATTGATAAAATGCTATTCTCTTCTTTGCACATGAATGTGGTCACGATCTTTCCCGGTCCTGTGTGTAATTCATCTCGAGCCATGTACATGCTGCACTCCCTTCTTCAAGGAAATCTGTGCTTGGAAGAACGAGGCCGGCTAAAAAATATCTTGACTCTAATCTATTATTGAAAACCCGACTTCTGAAGCCTTCCCGGCCGAACTATCGGAGCCGGTGCGGATCGCCCATCATGGAGTCTCGTCAACGCGCTTCGTCTGGGGCCAACCACAATGATAGTGACGAAACTGGCGGGGAGAATCTTGTTAGGAGGACACTGTCACGTCCATTTCGGCACCGTCGAAACAGCCGGGCTAAGAACCACGCTCGTTCTGACTCTGTCACTTCCTTGGACAGGGTTTTTGATACGCAGGGTTCAGACGAGCCATCTATCCCAATCGCTAGAGCCCCTTCTTTGACCTCCGACGAGAAAAACTTCATCGAGAAGACGCATGGCATAGAGGAGAAACGAGACGGGTTTTTCGACGCCGTCTTTCTTCCTCCCGAGGACGTCGATCACCAAGCTCTCATGAAGCATGCTGAGGAGACGCTGCCCCTAGCGTTCGGGAAAAAGAACCCTCTCTCCTTGACGCATTTCTTTCCGAGGCAGTGCCACGAGGCTTGGAGCGTCATTCGTCGAGTTGTCACTACGAGATCCGGGATTAAGTTATTGAAGTCATTCCTCAGCTTCTTCATTACCTATATTCTCTGCCTCATCCCTGCTGTGCGAAAGACATTTGGCCGCTATGCGTATATCATGGTCATATCCGCTATCCTCAACCACCCCGGACGAACAATCGGAGCCCAAGTCGATGGAACGGTGCTTACCATCCTCGGCACTGCGACGGGACTTGGTTGGGGCGCCTTTGGGCTATGGGTTTCTACCACCACGGCCACCGCGCGAGTTAGCTTCGGTGCCGTTCTCGCAGTTTTCCTTTTCGTTTTTATTTTTGTTATTGCGTGTCTCCGCTCCTACTACATCCGTACATATCAGATGACAATCTGTGCCGGTATTGCAATTTCCTACACTTGCCTCGCAGAAACATCGGGTACTGAAGTGTCCTGGATAAAGCTACTCGATTATGGCATCCCCTGGCTTATTGGTCAAGTTGTTTCGCTAGTTGTATGCAGTACTGTGGCTCCTGACGCCGGATCTCGTCCACTGGCCGTTGGTATCCATCAAATCTTTAGTACCATGCTGGTAAGCTTTAGCCGCCCTCGTTCTAGGTAGCATTGTGCTAAGCTACCTAGGATGGTATCCCACCCGTGCGAGATTCTGTGAGAACGCGGAGGCGACTAGCCCAGGCATTTGTGAGCATGTCTCAAGTCCACAGAGACCTAGTGATCGATTTCTCTATCACCAAATTGAGTCCGAAAGATGCTTTGATGCTTCGCAACTCAGTTCAGACTATAATTCGGACGCTTTGTAAGTATCTGATCGAGTTATTCTCTTGTTCCAGCCATACTCGTTCGTAGTGATCATGATCTCAGAGGTTTTCATGCTGTCTAAATATTGACAAATCACCCCTGGGGGCTATTACTGACCTCGAATGTTGTAGTAAGTCTGAAGACAGAAATTCGACTGTCCAAACCTCCAACAGGTGATGTGTCTAGCCAGCACAACTCATCTCATCAGGAGCTTGCCGAATTCGTCATCGAGATAGATAAGAGCTCGGAGATGTCCAACCAGACTAAGGGGCATAAAATCGTGGATTTCGTGACCGATAATTTAGCAACTCCAACCGAGGATCTACTACACTCGGTTAAGTTTGCCTTGAAAACCTGCGACGCGGCCCTAATGGATATGTGCGGACACCGGCGCTATTTGGGACCCCCGTACACCATATCAAGCGATGTACATGGCGCCTTGGTCAATCTGCAAGAGCACATCGCTGCGTTCAATACACGACAAGAACAAGTGTTAGTTAGTGACAGACTCTCACACGCCTATTCGGGATTCCCTGAGGTTCTCAAAATCTTTGCGTTCTGCCGTTCAGTCCACCAAGCGGCTACTGCGGTTGAATCTCTCGTGACTCAGCTAGACGAGTTACAGCATAGACAGCCTAAATACCCCCAATTTCACTTGCCTAGCTATCCAATCCGGAAAGCTATCCATCGAACCAATGCTCAGGTTCGCCATGATAGGGGTGGCGTTACAGCTGGTAAGACACGATTAATCGCACAAGACAGTCTTTGATATACTAACTATAGTAGGTTCATATTTTAGAAGTCTCAGTGATATCGCTAAAATGATCAAAAGGATCAAGTCTCGAGAGTTCCGTCCGGTGTCACAAAAAGGAGCATTGGCTGATGAATTCCATGATGCCTCTGTAGCTTCAAAGACAGCCGACGACCTCACCAACGACTCTAGCTCTAGAGAAACCCGCCTCCGCCACCGTATTTGGACTTTTCTTCATCGGCTGCAGGGTTTTGAAACACGTTTTGGACTCAAGACGGCCTTAGTCACCTCCCTTCTTGCACTACCCGGGTATTTAACAAAGAGCCATTCCTGGTGGGATCGCTATGAAGGGTGGTGGGGTGTGGTGATGGGTTGGTTGATAATGGGACCTCGGTAAGATCTCTATCATCTGTAGTGATACTTAAATTAACAAAAGCTTCTCTAGGACTGGCGGTAATGTTCAAGATCTTTTTACTAGAGCATTCTGTGCAATTCTCGGCTCTCTGTGGGCCGGCTTAGCGTTTGCGGCCAGGGATGGAAACCCCTATGTCATGGCAGCGCTCGCTGCAATCTTCGTATGTATTGGTTTCGGTCTCATTCCAGCCTCTATTGCCCTCCTAACTCTTCTTCCCCGTGGGTACAATTTAGCCCGCGAAGTTAACAGAGCTAAACACTTATACTTGATTCAACTCGCGATACTCTAGAAGAGAAACAAGTGCTTACTCGTTTTTTTACAGATGCTCCCTATGATGTACAGGTACACTCAAAGTACACATCCTGTAAGTAAACCAAAACTCTAAGTTCGACTATAACTAAGAATATTACAGAGGTCGGGATTGGTCGGTTGCATATCTTTTACCATTGTATCCCTATCAGAGTTGACCCTATCGGATGAATCCTTGTCACAGGTGGCTGAAGTAGGTAGACCATCTGTGTCCCAGATTGCAGCCACGAGAGGGGCCGCAATGGTCTTTGGGGTTGTTGTGTCGGTCATTGTAAACTGGGTTCTTTGGCCGTTTATTGCTCGCCATGATCTTCGCAAGGGACTAGCGTCGATGATTTTTAACTGCAGCATAGTCTACAGAAGTCAGTAACCATTGGCCTTTTTCTAACACCGCGGCGTCTAATTGCATATCGCAGGTACTATATCGAGATATGTATACTATGAAGAGGGCAATGCACCCAGAGACCAAGACATTGAAAACTCCGAAATTCTTGAGGGACGGTTGCGAGAAGGATTCGTTAGGCTCAGACAACTCTTGGTAGAGAGCCCCAATCCAACTAAAGATGAGTATTGAATGCTAACTGTCCTAGGGCTTAACGCGCCATGAAATACGCTTACGGGCCCCCTTTGATCCTTTGCCATACTCGGCGCTGATTAGGTTAGAATTTTAGAAACTCCAGTTCCCTTTTTTTTTTCTTGTTTCTTTTCATCAATTACTAAGTCTTATTGCCTTTGTAGCGCATGTGAGAAGTTCTTTGATCACATTGTCACAGTACGACAATGTTCTATATTCTATCATCCGAAGTTCATTGGAGGCAATTCCGAGGCAGCTATGGACCTCCTCGGTTACAGGCGCGATGAAATCGCAACAATCCTAACTATTCTCTACGTTCTATCAGGAGCACTACGTGCTGACAGACCAGTACCAGTAAGGTATTCCCTTGGACTCCCCTCTTGGTAAGACTAACTGTTCTTTTCACAGAAATATCTTCCAAACGCGGCTGTCGCTAGGAAGCGTCTGCTGGACCAAATGTTTCGGCTTGAGAGAAAACATGCTGCCAGAGAAAAGTACAGCAATGAGGAAAAGCGGCGGGAGATTAGATTGGGACAAATCTACAATTATTCGTTCAACGATAGCTTGACAGGCTGCGTCGAGCAGGTCAAGCAGCTTGAGAAGTATACGAAAATAATTGTTGGTGAGCAAGGGTAGGTTGATACGGCTGGTTTTAATGATCTTTGCTAACATGATCAGGATTGATTGTGACTACACAATGATAAATAAATAACGCTCAGACACTTCAACTATCACAATGAACATGTTCCTTAGCAGCCAAGTGTTACCAATATTTCCTGATTTTCCTGCTAGGATGATTGGTTCTTCGTGTGATCTTTGTTGAAAGTCATGGTTGTGAGCTTGGTAAAAGCTGCTATTCCTAAACCTCGAATGACTGCCCAGTCATTCGTCCATTATACCGTCATTAATGGTTATTCAGCTTCCACGTTGCCAATCTATTGGTCAGTTGGCAAGATTATATTTCTTGCCAAGGCTCGGTTACTGTTCCCCACTCAACGTTACCTCGAATCTCATCGCAATAGACGGCATCCAACGCCATTTTCACGCTTCAGTGTAGTTTAACGTAGCGGAATGCTAGCAATATTGCAGTTGAAATAATCTAGCTCACCGCTGAACCCGAATTGACGGGTTTGCTAATTGCGTTAGTTTACCTTGGCCCTACTTGGATCAACATCCCACGATTGGAAGGTCCCCAAGTAATAGTGAGGGGAATCAATGGTCATAACTTATTTTCGTGGAGAACACATATGTGCCTGTTTCCTTGACCTCATTAAGCGCACTGCTGCTTGGGCTGAATATACTATTATATTTCTCCCATACGTCTCGTCTCTTATCCTGCGTTGTCCCAACACGGTTTATTAGATAATTGCATAATGTTAAAGACATCAATGCTCACCTTGCTTTCGCTCACCGCGACTTCGCTGGCCTGGGAATGGGAATGGGATAAGTCAAGTCAATGGGATCAATGCCATGAACCTAAGACAAGTATCAACTATACCACTATCGATGGATTCTTTCTACAAGACGATCCGGTTACAGATCCCAAGACGTTCGATTATGTATGACTACTCACTTTCTCGGCGCTACCGCGCTAATAAAAAAACCTGCTGATGAGACGTTAGACAACGGTGAACTACGGTCTCATCAACAGATCGTATCCCACCGATAAAGAGTTCGACCGACACGGAAAGAAGACACAATGGCAGCGTTTCGGGCATTACGTGGACACTCTGAACCGTAAGGCCGACAAGAACACGCAGTACAAAGTCTTGTTCATGGCGCGTCACGGTGAGGGCTACCACAACGCTGCTGAGAGCTACTACGGAACCCCCGCATGGAATGTAAGTTCCCTCCCCAGCATTTTCCCGCCTGGTAAGTGCGATTAGATAATACTAGTAAAATACTGAGCAGCCATACAAACAGTGTTACTGGGGTCCCCTAGATGGAAACGGCACCGTAGTCTGGCGAGACGCCCGTCTTACAGAGGCAGGAATAGTGCAATGCGCGAAGTCGCACGACTTCTGGAAAAACGCCCTGGCCGCGGAGAAGATACCGGCACCGCAGACGTACTACAGCAGCCCGCTGACCCGCTCCGCGACGACGGCGAACCTAACGTTCGGCGGCCTCGATCTACCGAGGGACCGCCCCTTCGCGCCCACCGTGAAGGAGCTGCTGCGCGAGGGCATCTCGATCCGCACGTGCGACGAGCGCTCTACCAAGACGGAGCTCGCGGCCCTGTTCCCGAATTTCCGCTTCGAGCACGGCTTCGCGGAGACGGATCAGCTATGGAGGGGCGGTGAGGACGAGGGCGAGACGCCTGAGGCGGAGTTCGCGCGCACTAAGATCGTGATGGATGATATTTTTACGAATGATGACAGCACTTGGATTAGCCTTACCACGCACTCGGGCCAGATCGGCGTCGCGCTTCAGGTTCTGGGCCATCGAGCTTTCAGCTTGTCTACGGGCCAGGCGATACCTGCGTTGATTCAGGCACGGAGGCTGCGCGTCGATCCCCCGGCTACGACGACTGGGTCAGCGTTCACGTCTGAGGCTACGTGCCTTGCGCCGCCTGTCACGAGTATTTCGGGCCAGGGATGCGTGTGTTCTTCTGCGCTTGGTTCTGTCACGGCTTCTCCCACTCCGACTTTGGCTTAGTTGGTTGTTATGTTATGTTACGTGGGAGGGCGTAGTATAACAGGGGCAGGTGTTTCAATGAATGAATGAATGAATGAATGATATGAGGCACATAAGTACCTACACCTAGCGCTTTAAGCCATCCCTTTCCCGAAATAGAGAGAATTAGAGAGTAGTTCCCACGCATAATCTCTTATGGCTGACTGATTCCCTGTGCGAACCCCGGTATTCTGGAAAGCGGCCCGAAGACGGATAGAAGGTAGGTAGGTAATTTTCTCGGCCGTGGATTGCCCGCGCCGACTTATTGCCATATCTAGTAAATGAAGTTGCGTTACATCACGGATTATCTACGTCTTTGTAGCGCTAGGCATAATGATACCATACTGCAATATACCAAAGTTCAACATATATATTTACTGCAATGATTCACTAGTCGGCGGTAGCATGAACCAATCGCGCCGGATCATGCATACTCCCAAGCTTATGTAATAATTATGACTCCAAACATCTTCAATAGTCCAACCCTCACCAAGTAACCTTCCGCTCCTACGTCAGAAACAGGCCGTCAAGGCCTATCTAGAGGTGACCGTGTAAGCAAGTCATGAGTCCCGGCTACGTGCCGTCCCGCATGAGAGATAGATTACGAATCGAGCAATAACGCATTAGCTAATGCCTGACAACCGCGATGGCTGGGGTAGAAGCTGCAGGTGACGTGACATTTACCTCTTCCCAGCATGTCAGCTTCCTACCTCATTAATTAATTGCCTGGTCTTAGTGGGTAAGGTAGGTATTCGGTTTGATATCGCTAGGGCAGAGTCTTGATTGCATGCTTCCTTGGCATATGCACGTTAGGCCCGGTTGAGAGGAAGCCGGGCTCGGGTCTCCATGTACTTGGTATCTCATTTATTATTTTTCCTGGGTCTCTTTACATGGGCACCTCCGTTCAGTGTGAGTGTGAGTGTCTCGAAAGATGAAACGCACTTGCCTTTTCGGCCCTAATGTTTACGACACGCTCTCATTTGAAGTATGAGTATTTATTCTCGGTTTATAGACCAACCTGCCTCGATGGGTTCCGGGTCATTGGTACCCGCCAGGAATAGTATCAACTGCCGTGAGGGAGGACGGCGGGTTAAGCCTAGAGTCTTATTCAGAGCAGGCCCGCTTGGGCAACCATTTCGTCATCTTACACCTTGGAACTATCAGGTACTGGTACCAAAATTGTCATACCTATAGCCCTCTATCGCAGGCGTATTGCTGAGGCGAACAGGGGCAATGGGCGGGGCTCGCAAGAAGAATCTCGTTTTCCAGGACGGGACATCCCGTCGCAGTAGGTTTAACGGCAGTAGTTATGTGGCCGAGCCGGAGGAATGGTTGAGTTCCTGTTTCAATATTGCAACCAAAGATGTATTGTTCGTGGAGATATGTCGGACTATCTATGTATGTATGACACCTGGTCATCCGGCTACTATACCAGGGAGTAGGTATAAGTGCAAAGAGAATATATATGAGTAGAAGCAGATCTCTTCCCTATCGAGAGTGTCATGACACATCGTAGACCTCGCAAGGCGTAAACCCCAACCCACGACGTGGGTTACGTTATCTGCAGGCATGCGTTTCCCCCTAGTCGCGAGTATCCTAACCTTCATATCAGGAATTCACTGTATCAACTTCCCCTTCGAAGCAACGGTGCTTAGAGAAGACGAAATCGGCAACTTCTCCGCCATCGCATTCGGTGATAGGGCTACCGCGAGCCCCGTATATGACGGGCCGGAATGCAAAGTCTACCCAAGCACGGCCGCATGGCCTCTCGAAGCAGAATGGGTGCGGCTGAATAGTTCCATAAATGGGGCCCTGCTCAAGCCCGTCCCGGCCGCCGCGGCCTGCTATGACGGTCCTTTTAAAGATGCTAATCAGTGCAACTTCTTGCTCCGTAACACGAGCTCCTCGCGCTTTTACATCAATGATCCGCTCACGGTCCTCACGACGTGGCCGGAGGGCGACACGTGTTATGCCTCGGCGAACACGGCGGGTCTCAACTGCACGCAGGGCGGGTTTCCTAGCTACGTTGTCAATGTCGCGACTGTGAAGCAAGTCCAGGCCGCTGTGAACTTTGCACGGAACAAGAATCTCAGACTGATTGTCAAGTGAGTTGAAAGCTTCTCTTGGTATTTTGTCCTTTACGCTAGGGATATCATTGGTTAGGTATGAATCTAACGCCGGTGGCGATAGGAATACGGGCCATGACTTCTACGGGCGTTCCTCGGGGTTCGGCGCTCTGAGTATCTGGACACACTGGCTGAAGCAATTTGAATTCCTTCCCGACTACACTATTGGGGAGTATAGAGGGATGGCTGCCCGTGTTGGTGCGGGACTTGAGAGCTGGGAGCTGTTCGCCTACATGGCGCAGCACAATATGACAGTCTTGGTTGCTGGCCCGTATACTGTTGGTGCGTACGGGGGCTGGATAACAGGTGGTGGCCATTCGGCGTTGGCCTCGACCTATGGCATGGGAGCGGACCAAGTGTTATCATTGAACGTTGTTACTGCTGATGGACGTTTCGTAACGGCGGATGTGAATCAGAATACAGACTTGTTCTTCGCATTGCGAGGAGGCGGAGGGAGTAAGCGCGGTTTTTTTACTCAAACCGACCTATATATCTCCCCTCAGCAATGACAATGAGCTAATGAAGGCGGGCGTAATCTAGGCAATTACGGCATTATAATCTCGGCCATCGTGAAAGCCCATCCGGCGACGTCACTCCTCAGCTCCTCGCTTAGCTTTTCCGTCCAACCGGCCCGAAACGCTCCAGCCAATGCCACGGAGCCCTTCTGGGCGGCTTTCGACGAATATCACAGGTTTGGGCTCGACATCGTCGACAACGGTGGCACGGCATACAGCTCGGTGACGCGCATCGCGCCTCAATCGGGCAGCAATGCGCCTCCGGGGGCCAGATTCTCGACCAGCATCGAGATGCCAGGGATGTCGGCCGCGCAGCTCACTGCGTTCGTGAAACCGTTGCACGACCGCATTGCTGCACTCGGGATGGACGTCCCCGCTTCCAGCGTGACACAGGCTTCGAACTGGCAAGATGTTCGCCATGGCGTCGGGGACACACCGGGCAATGGTGGGCGCTTCTCCAGCCGGGTCTTCCCGCGAGTGAGCTTTGAGAGTCCAAGCCGCTTCGCAGCTACGCAGAAGGCGATCCGGAATACCATCGAAGCCGGCTACATGTTCCACGGGATCAACATGGCGCCTACCCTCGATGTGGCGGGATATCCAGGGGGGAGCAGCGCAGTCAACCCGGCGTTCCGTACTGGTGGTAAGTGGTATCTAGGTCAACCACTTTCCTTATATCGGTCATAGGGAGCATCCACGTCCTGTCTCAAGGACCCTGCATATTCCCGAAACCCACCCGCAGATTCCGCGCTGAAGGGATGTCACTAACTCCTGATGCTGCAGTCATGCATGCAGATGTCTTCGAGGGCACAAACATGCGGGGCCTCTCAGCGCAGGGCGTGCGAGATGCACACGCGCGATTCAACGTGTATATGAACCAGATCCGACAGGCTACGCCCGAGGGCGGGTCGTACGTGAACGAAGCCGATATCGAAGAGCCGGAGTGGCAGAGAGCCTTCTTCGGCAATAACTATGCGAGGCTCATGGAGGTGAAGACGAGCTGGGATCCCTGGGACTTGTTTTATACGCCTGTTGGTGTCGGCAGTGAGAGCTGGGTTGTTAGAACAGTCGATCATGGAATTCCTACGCAGGATGGGCCACTTTGTCGAGCCCAGTCGTGAGTGTCTCTTTAGCTGCCAGACGGCAACTAATTGACATGAGGAAGATGACTAGGCTGTATTACAAATGCTAGGGGGGTCTGATGAGACATTGGAAGGATGCAACTTGTTCCTTAGAACCGATACGCAGGCCCTCGTAGTTGACCTTAGTATACTTTCATCATCAAAGCCACTAGGATACGTACTATACCTCTTTCTTCTTCTTCTTTCTTCCCAATTGTTATTATCTGAGAATCATGATTTAGCTCAGACTTCATTCCTAAGAAGATTAAGAATAACGATAGTCTCAATGTAAGAGGACATGTTGAGACACTTTGAGCCACGGATCCAAGGGACTGGTAGCTATGACTCTCCAAGGCAATGGATTTAGTGCAAGTTGGGAACTATGAAATCCAGCAATCGTAAACATATGAGACGAGTGCTCTCTTCTGAGACAGAGTTTTTAGAGATAATGATATTAGGACAAGCTTGACTCGGCTATGTTTGCTCCCTGCCTTTTTGATTGGAAGCAATCAGCATTGAAGGGCTGTTGGTTACCGCCCATTGCCTTAGGAAGCCCGACTCGATTTTGGGTAAAGCTATGACCAGGCGTGCTTGGGGTACAGTATGGTGGTGGTTATAGTGTTAATGAGGTCCCTAGTAGGTAATGCAGTCTATAGGTATGTAGTTAACTAGCGGAAGTTATTTTGTAGGTACCTGGTGACATCCATCTGGGCCATTGCCAAATAACATAAGCCACTTACCTAGGTACTTACAAACAATCGCTGTAAGGGGGTCATTTTGGTAGGGCATCATGTGCCCACATGTGAGGCTCCCCGAGCATTGCCAAGGGCTGTGATTGGCCCATCAGTGTGACCTGTGCTTCACTGAGGTGCTCTGGAGACTGGAGGGCTGTTGGTTGGGTACGTACCGGGCAGAGTGCATTTCATCCTCCTCCTCCACCACATGATCCATCCGCCAGGCTCTATCCATACCTACTTACCTACCTCTACCTGCATATTCTCTGTCAGTTCCTAGCACTTTACACAGACAATCTCAACCTAAAATTTATGCAACCATCACCCTACAACCTCAGCGCGGCATATACTGCCCGTCCCGATTAAGCATTATACACTCCGCCCATCGCCGCAGCCACAGTGCCTATCTTACCGAGCCTCAAACTCAGTTCCCGTCCCGACTGCGTACCATCCCACTGCACTACTCTAGCTCGACGCATACGCGGCACGCAAGCATCTGACGAAGTGTGACCTAAAGCAACGCACAGAGCGCCTCACGCCGACCATTGGCCGGCTCTTCACCGACTTCCCCGACGAGGCGACAGGGACACACCCCTCCACCTCGCTCTCCTCCGCCGCCGACGACCCTCCCCCAGCCGACCACACGACGACTACCCCAGATACCGGTAGTATTGCGGCCTCGACCTCCATCAGCCGGGCTCATGACCTCAGCGCCCAACGAGCTCCTCAGCCCACGCCACTTCTCCGTCGTCGAGTAGCCTGCAGTCTGTGTGGTCTGTGTTTGTCTGCTCGTGTGGCTTTCGCTTCAGACAGTCAGATAGTGGGAAAGCCAATTGCCGTTCTGCGTGATCTTGCGAGGGGTTCCAGGGGATTCGCATTTCACGCCGTCCCATCGCCCGCCGCCCACTCCCCCTCCCCTTCTTTCCCCTCGATTCCGTGACCACCACCCTCATGGTCCCTCCGCCCACCTCCCATTCACGATCCGGAACCTTTTCGCCTGTTCCTGCCCAGGGTTTGCAGACGGGCTTGACACATTCGCCCCATCCGTCACAGACCGGTCCTCTGAGTGCTGGTGCAAGCCCGAGTACGAGCAGCCCGACCACGGGTAACAACAACTCCCTCACCAAAATCGTCGTCGCTCAGGTCTACCTGCTGCTGAGCTCCATCAACAAGGACAAAGACCGTGCAAAGTGGGAGCTACAGATCGATCAGCTGAACAAGGTTAGTGCATATCCACTATTGCTTAACGTCACAGCTCCCTGCGCCTCGCTATGGTGCCGTCCGGACTGCGCCCGCTAACCTTCCGTCTTCACACGTGCTAGCTCCTCGATGATCACGGAATGGAAGTCTTTTCTCGTTACTTCACGCGGCTAGTTGCCGGCAATGCCGCTCAAATATTCCCGGGCCTAAATAGGCCCACGGCCAACTCCGGCAACTACTCGTTGCTGGTGGGCGAGATGGATAAGATCTCGCACGATCTCGATCAAGCATCCAAGATAGCCGAGTCCATCGAGACTGCCAATGAGGATATCTTCCGTGATTTTGACCTGTCGACCTTTATGGAACACTTCAGACTTGACGCTCTGGAGAAGACTATTCTGGCACTGGCCTTCAAGTTCGGGTCGCGGTCAGACTTAAAGACAAAAGGTTAGGCTTCCGGCAGCTCCATCCCGCTACATCTTGCACTCCCGCTGACCTTGTTCTTCTGCCGCAGCCGATGCCATTCTCTCTACTAATTTTCCGACCTTCGTTAATATAATATCGCGGCCCAATTATGGCGATCATTCCGATCTCACTGCATCCGCCATCGCTACTATTGTCGACCGTTACATTCAAGGACACCCACCCAACTTCAACTCTGCTGCTAAGCACGAGCTCAATCATAAGGTGCAGTCACGGTGGTCTCACTCCGACCACGCGCCGCCAATGGAGGTACTCGCTGCTTTGGACCTGATTCGGGTATTGAGCGAGAGACCCCCTAGCGCCCTAGCTCTCTACATCCAAAAGACAGGGACCGAGTTCACCCGTGATGAGGACACCTGTCTAGGCTATCTCCGGAACCGGCCTGCTAATATCCAATTGAGCGAAGAGCAAGTGTCTGCTGCCTTGACTTATACTACCGTTAGCATCACCCACCACCATAATCCATCCGTCCTGGTTGCCGCACTTCGTCGGGTTCTGCCCCCAACCTTCAGTTGGCAGGAAACTATCGCCTACTTTGATCAGCGCGATGTACGGGTGTCATCTGAGCAGTTCCTGCGGCTATATAACGCCCTTTTACCAGTCGCCCAAGCGAACGAAGATCATTCACCACCCTTCGACATCCAGTGCCTCTGGGGCGGGTCACATTGGGACAATCCTGAAACCCAGCTATCTTTCATTTGCGCCTTCGCCTCACTAACCCCAGACGACCTTGATGCGAGCACGATTCCCGGTCTCCAGCCAACCTTTACCCTCGACGACTACGCTCAGTCGCCCCCGGAGGTTCGTGAACGAGCAGCGATAGCCGTCAAACACCCGCTCGTTTCTGGCCCTGCCCTATCCGCTATCTTCCAGGTCGCGCTCCACTCTCTACACGCTTCGCAAAGCACGGAGGCCAAGCGCCTATTCCAAGAAGTTGTCGTTCCTAATCTAGACATCTTCATTGTGTCAGCCTTCGGTGTGCCTAAGCCGTGGCCGCCCATGGCTGTAGACACACTTGCGTCCCTGTTTGAAAACTTCCTTCATCGCCGCTCCGAGTATCACGAGTTCGTCCTGGATAGTCTGTGGAGGAAGGATAGGGACTGGGTAACTCAGAGACTAGTTGATGCCCATGCCATGAAACCAGCGGATCTCCCCCTCATATTTGATCATGTCATGAAACATGGTTGGTTGGATGACCTCGTCTATCTCGCCAATGGCTTCGGACTTGATCTCGCATCTCTTGCTCATGCTGAAGGCCAGCTGGATCTCACGCAATGGGCCCGTAATATCGCAGAGAGGAGTCCTCAAATCTCGCCAGCCTTGGTACAGTTCTTGCTCATCAAGGCGACCCTCGAGATAAATTCTCAGAAGGCTATGAATGGCCAGATGCCCCAGAACACGAGCACTTCGCTTCACCTCAAGACTGTTTTAGCATTGCTTCAGATACTAGAGGATTTCCTTCCGCGAGGTCCGATCCCCGAGCTTATCATGGTTCAGCGTGCATGTATCACTGCCTATCCCAGGCTAGTCAATTACGGAGAGGGTTATGATGATATTATTGATGCTAATGGAGAAACCGGCCACGGGCTTCCCCAGGCTGCCGTCGTCAAAATGGAAGAGCAGTACAAGACGATGTACAGCGAAGAGAGCGAAGTCAAAGTTGTCGTTCAGCGGCTCGAAGCATACAAGCATTCTCGAGAGCCCCTCGAACAGGATATTTTTGCCTGCATGATCCATGGACTCTTCGATGAATATTCACATTTTTCCGGTTATCCTCTCGAGGCCTTAGCCACCACTGCCGTCCTATTCGGCGGCATCATCTCGCATAAGCTCATTTCAGAATTACCACTTAAGATCGGGCTTGGGATGATTCTGGAAGCGGTTAGGGACCACACACCAGAGGACAACATGTACAAGTTTGGTCTTCAGGCTTTGATGCAGTTGTTCTCCCGTTTTAGAGAATGGCCCGGATTTTGCAAACAACTATTGCAAATTCCCGGCCTCCATGGAACGGAGGCTTGGAGGAAGGCGGAAGACGTGGTACGCGAAGACGAAGAAGAAAAAGCACGGACCCAGAACGGGACGGGTCCAGCCAATCACTTGGCAAGTGATGCGATGGTAAATGGCTCTGTGGAGACCCCTGACGCTCACGCGCCTCCCTTCACAGCCATCAATATTGACCCTCCAAAGCTCGGGGCTATTTTCGAGGATCCTGTCGTCGATGTCCAGGACAAGATCCAATTTGGTCTCAATAACTTGACCACAACATCACTTCAAAGCACCTTCAGGGAGATATGCGAAATCATGGATGAGCGTCATCAAAAGTGGTTTGCAAGCCATCTTGTAGAGGAACGCGCAAAGATGCAACCCAACTACCACCAGGTCTATCTTGATCTTGTAAAACTCTTCCAACACCATGGCCTATGGTCCGAGGTCCTCAGGCAGACATACATAAGCGTGGCACGGATGCTGAATGCAGAAAGCACAATGCAAAGTTCCACGGACCGGACACATCTCAAATACTTGGGTGCTTGGTTAGGGCTTCTCACACTAGCAAGGGACCAACCCATTAAGCACAAGAACATTGCCTTTAAGCAGCTCCTTATCGAAGCTCACGATACTAAGCGCTTAGTTGTTGTCGTACCTTTCGTGTGCAAAGTGCTTATCCAAGCTTCCAAATCGAGTATATTTCGCCCACCCAATCCTTGGCTGATGGATATCATCCATCTTCTCATCGAGTTGTATCATAATGCCGAGCTCAAGCTCAATCAAAAGTTCGAAATCGAGGTTCTATGCAAAGATCTCAATCTTGACCACAAGAGTATAGAACCCTCTAGCGAGCTTCAAGATCGCGAACCCATTGATGACGTGGGTGGTGAGCTCTCGGTCCCAGAGCTTGAGCAATTCGACAGCCTCTCTCTGAACGGTTTGCCTGGCACCGTCGCCCCCGGGCTTTCGCCACAGACTCTACCTGTATCCGTCCCAGAAGTCAGTAACCTACTATCCATTCCGCCAACGAACGAGATGGTGGTAAACACTGCCCGACTTCACGAGATGGTGCGAAATGCTGTTACCAGAGCGTTACATGATATAATCCAGCCGGTTGTAGATAGATCCGTTACGATTGCCGCCATCAGCACCCAGCAAATGATTCACAAGGACTTCGCTACAGAACCTGACGAAAACAGGCTTCGAACGGCGGCAATCAACATGGTTAAGGCGACAGCCGGGAGTCTTGCTCAGGTGACTTCTAAGGAACCTCTTCGAGCAAATATTTCTAATTACCTTCGAACTGCTGCAAATGATCTGCCACAAGGCTTGCCAGAAGGCACAATTCTAATGTGCGTCAATTCAAACTTGGATCTCGCATGCAACATCATCGAAAAACAGGCAGAAGACCGCGCCGTTCCAGAAATCGAGGAGATGATCGAAGGTGAAATTGAGGCACGGCGACGACATCGTCTACAACGACCCAATGAGCCATATGTGGATCCAGGTCTCACTCGATGGGCCATGACTATCCCTCACCCCTTCAAGCTCGGTCCAAGTACTTCGGGGTTAAATGCAGAACAAATGGCCATTTATGATGATTTCGCCAGACAACCAAGAGGTGCTACCCAAAGCAGCAGCGCACATGCCGCCTCTGCCTCTGATACAACCAGGCTCATCGCTAATGAGGTGCTTTCGGATCAATACAACGCTGTGCCAAACCTACCCACGCCTGCCGAAACGCCGTCTCTGCAGCATTTGAGTGCGCAGTTGCCATACTCCCATATGCATGCAGGGATGGCTAATGGTCGCCCTTCAGCTCATCCCGGCCAATTAGATGCCAGAGTCATTGAAGAAAAAATCTCAAAACTGCTAGAAGAGCTGAAACATATGGCGGACACCACCCAGGAGATTCATTTTAGTGACGTTCCCAAGCCACATGACATCCTCGATGTAGTGGATGCGTTCACGCAGTTCATCATCAAGACCTCTCAGAACTCGGACGGGCCCGCTGTTCATGCAGCAGAAAAGATTTGTAACCTTCTATTCAGCAGGTACAATCATAGTACCTTGTTCATAGAGGTCCTCGTCCATATCCTCGAGTTGATATTAAAGATATCCTCTAGTTCTGGCTCGAACTTGCACGATCGTGTCCAAGTCAGCCTTTATAACCAGCCGACTCAGAACATCCTCCACATGCCCCTAATATCTGCTTTGCTTCAAACGGACCTTCTTGACCTACATAATATTGACACAATCACCGCGAAGGCCCTGGACCAACGAGAAGAGTCGTCCTTGGAGTTCTTCGGGGAACTCTTGGATCTCACGCTCTTCAGTGAGAGGCCGGTCGCATTGGCCGCTGACTATGTGCATAGTTTCCTAGCTGCATGGGACTGGATCCTGGAGGATCCGAGCTTCGAAACAGGTCAAAGGCTGAAGTCGAAGTTACTCCAATCGGGATTGTCGAAGCCGCAAATGGACGATACCACGGAACAAGGGGATTGTTTCGACTACGTACTAGAAGAGTGGGGAAGAATATTGTCGAACTCGAACGCAACTGATAAAGTACTGTCTGGCTTCATCAGGCAATTGCGTGGCAGGGGAGTTATCAGCAGCCTGGATAGCTTTTTGTTGCTCTTACACAGAGGCCTTGATGGCTCGGTCAACCACTATGAGCAGCTCATGCATGCTGGAGGCGTTAGTAAGACTGAGGCCTTCGCATATGTGGATGCACTTGTGAAAATGATCGAAATCTTCGCCCAGGATAGCACAGCCGATTTTGAGGATCCGAAAGACGGTCCCGTCACCGTTATGCGAGCCGTGCTAGCACTTATCCCAGTTGTCCTCAACCATCACCACGTTACTCGAGGGGAGCGATTCAACGCGCGCGTCTTCTTCCGCTTTTTTGCGATGCTGATGCACGCCATCGATAATATATTTGTCGATAACCTCCAGTCCTATAGAAAAGATGTTCTGTTAGATCTAGCTGAGACTCTCTTGCGCCTTAACCCAGACCGGTTTCCAGGTTTCTCTTATTCCTGGGTATATCTTATTGGACACAGGCAGTTCTTGCCCAACTTGCTGTCACTCGAGGGAAGAGCGGGCTGGGCGCCGTTCACCAAAATCATGCAGTCACTTCTCAGAAATGTGTCTGAGCACATGAAAGTGATTGATATCGTGGATGTCGTCAAGGACTATTATCGGGCAGTTATCAAACTCATGGTAACACTCACACACGACTATGGAGATTACGTGTCAGCCAACGCCACTCAACTGTGTGGCAGCATTGCGCCCCATGTCAGGCAATTGAGAAACATAGTTCTAAATTGTAACCCCAGGTCGGATGCTGCGGAGGATTCTGTCGCTCAACTCTCGGAAGCGGACACGATCGTTCTATCCTTCTCAGCACTTAAGGAAGCAGGCATGCTACATGTCCTCGAGCAACTCATGCAGGCAGGCCCATCTGAAGACGCTATCGCGCACCTAACGCATGCTATTAACAAAAGTAATGGGAACGAAACCATCTTCGGATATGTACGTCTTACGGTTGACCCGAAGCTCATCGACGATATAGTGGAGTACGTTGGCGACCATGTAGTCTCTAGATCTCGCCAAACAGGACCATTGTTTGTTCCTGGTTCTGCTGATATTGACACTCTGTCGCTCTTGGTGCACGAGCTATCACCTGAAGGCCGCTACTACTTGTTGAGCAGCATCATCGACCGATTGCGATACCCGGGAGCTTCAACTGAGTACTTCACTCACGTTATTCTCGAACTTTTCGGCCAAGACATGAATGATCCGGAAGAAACAGATATCCGTCAGCAAATCGTCCGAATTTTGCTCGAACGATTGGCCGGATACTGGCCGCAGCCATGGGGCCTCATGACCGTCATCATTGCGCTTACCAAGGACCAGAAGCGTATGTTCTTCGAGCAGCCTTTTATCAAGGCGGACCGTGAAGTAAGTCTCCTAAATATAACCCGCCTCTTTAGTGTCCGTTCTTC
Organism: Xylaria longipes; assembly: GCA_025201785.1. Classification (NCBI taxonomy): domain Eukaryota; kingdom Fungi; phylum Ascomycota; class Sordariomycetes; order Xylariales; family Xylariaceae; genus Xylaria; species Xylaria longipes. The sequence goes on from MU619749.1 coordinate 160,889, forward strand.
TAACCCGCTTCAACAGATTGCAGACCAATTCATGGCTATAGCAAGGCAGGCACCATAACTGTGCCACAAAGCAAGACGTCAATGAGTCAGCCTCGACCCGTGAATAGGCTATAGATCCGTTCATATGACCGCGCTTCACTAATATGCGGTACGAAGAGAAAAAAAGTCACGACTAGGGACGTGGGCCTAAGGGTCGCCACATGTGGTTAGCATAAGGGCATGTATTTGGCGCCAGAGCGATCGGAACGGGCTAAGTTTATGATTGAAACGGCATTCTACGGCGTCTATGGGGTATGGCTAAAACCTTGTATGCTTGTACTTTTCACTTGGGATTTGCGTTTCAAGGCTTTTTTGGGCGATGGCCTAATAGCGTGTGTTCCAGTGGTGTATTAATATATAGAACTGAGTGGACAACTACCTTTCATCGCTTTGCGGGGAACGCGTTAGTTTCCGCGTTCGGCTCATGAAGGGAAAGAAAATAATGTGCTGCAAAGCTTCTGCAGACTTTGTGCTTATTATTCATTCCCTACTTAAGATTACGTGAACACAACTTCGGACTTGACCAGTGTAACGAGGATAGCGGTAAATTAGTAGTGGCGACTAGACGCAGCATGTTTTCACTGCAGGCGCAGGAGGGGAATTGGCAGCGGTGGTAAAGATTCATTGTGCTCTGGGCCGTAACCTTGCATATCTGCGCAGATAGCGTACCAAGTTCCCAGCAAAATATTCAACAGCTTCGACTATTAGAATAGTATGTACCTAAGGTCACCGTTAGGATTAACCTAACCAACGCCCCAGACACCCAGGACATCGCGAGAGCCACCTCCAGACGTCTCGCTAGCCTTCTCAAGCTTTTTTATGCGTCTAACAAGCAGACCAGTGCAAATAGGACCAAGGATGGTGCAGACGAATATAGCCCAGGTTACAACAAGGAAGAGCTCTGAAGCTTCGGAGACGTTTTCATCCGGGCGGCGGAATACTCCTTGGCTCTCCGCCATTGACGAGATGAGAAATCCTATCTCGCCACGAGCAACCATGGCACAACCCATCACAGCCGCTGGGTAGAGGGAAAGAGGCTTTGGAGGCGTAGCCAGCTCAGAATTCAGAATAGACGAAACAAATTCATTCGGACGCGCCCCGACGGAGGCTCGCGGCGTGCTCAGCTCCATACAACATGGCGTCTGAGTTGGTGGATTCTCATTAGACTGGGGCTCGTGGGCTCCTGTCGACTTTGTCGTAGGCCTAAGACTCCAGGGCCGGATCCTGGACACGGTCTGGCCGTACTTGGATGACATGAAGGAAGCCACACTCCGCAATACTCCAGACGCGGATATCGGGAAACGCACAAGCCAGAGGCCACAGACAAGCTTGCCGATGATCATGAGGATGCTGTAGATTATGCCGCGCCACACGATCTCGCCTACAAATAGTTGTGATGTTGGGATAGAAAATCCAATTGAAGCCTTGATTGGTCAGTATTATTGATCGGCTGTGTTAGGGTGCATTACATAGGCGAAAGTACTGACGAAGAAAAACGGTTTGAGAACACGATTCACAGCCTGTGCGTAATATGAATCAAAGACGCTCGAGGCTATGCGTCGTGGTTCAGGAATCTCTTGACCTAGGGTACCCGAAGACGAGCCCTCGCCGGCTGCTTCGGGTTCCCGCGTATCGGGGTCTTGCGCCTGTCGCTCTGCCGACGTTGACGTTTCCGCAGAATGGGTTTCGAAACGATGCTGCGGGCCAGAAGAATGCGCTTCAGAATCGCCCCGTTGCCCGTCCCACCAGCTCACTACCACGCCCGCGAGATAAGCAGCGAGCAAGATGGAGGCGCCGGTATAGTCGGCCGCCACGACCAGCAGAATCAAAAGTGCTGTCTGAGCGATAAAAGCAGCCTCCCGGGAACGGACCCAGGCCGCCGCTTTCGCCTTCGCAGTTGCATTCCCTTCTATTTCTCCTGCCTCCTTGCTATCCCACCCTTGTACGACGTGGCCTAAAGCCCTTCGTGCGGGCCGTAGCACATAACGGCACACGAGAGGCACAACCACGGCGAATGCAAGGGAGACAAGCACAGGCCGTAGAATCGTCGCTGGTTCGACTTTGAATCTAGAGTCAGTAGTTATCCTCAGATGGGAATTTGTAAGGGTCTTGATATCCTAAGCCGCTTATACGTGAATTACTGGGACGGGAGACTCGTCACTTTGGCATTGATCAAGGTATAACTGCTGATATCACTTACTGCCGCTGTTCTTTGTTTGTCCAAGACTAGTGATAATACGGACCATCACCAGCCCTACCACATCGTCAAGAAGCGCAGCCGACGCCAGAACAGCGCCCAACCTCGTACGGCTCAGCCCACTCGCCTGCAGCACGGAGAACGTAGTCCCCAGACTCGTCGAGCACAAGGCCGCGCCGGCCGCAAAAGCCGGCAGAAGCGTCGCCGAGCCACCACCATCCGGCGTTCCCAGGAACGGCCCAGGAGTCGCGAAAAGAGCAAAGGACAGCGCAATGGGGACCACAACGCCGGTGATGGCAACGGCGACACTGAGCACGAGGTTCTTCCGCAGCGCGGAGACGTCCGTCTCCACGCCGCCGGCGTACACGACGAGGATCAGCCCGAGGTACCCCAGACCAGACGCCACGCGCTGGAAGTCGAGGGACAGCCAGCGCGCGCCGGGCGAGCCCCATGCCGCGCCGACTAGGACTTGCCCGACTAGACCGCAGGCGAGTGCGCGGTCGAGCACCGAGCTGATCCCGTTGAGGGCGAGCAGGAAGGTGGACGAGATGAGGAGTTCGGTTAGCGAGGGCTCGTGGTAGGGTAGGTATGATGGTGTGGTCATTGTTACGCCTGTGACTTGACTTCTACTACTATACGATGCTCTCTACCTAGACTAGGTACTATCTAAGTGTAGAATTGGCGCATAAGTAAGGGATGGTTCCAGCGGCTTGGCAATGATGTAAGGCCGGATAGCCAAGTCGCTTATGGAGCGCATTTAATTGTGTCGGATGCGCCTCTCCAAGGTGACTCTTTTCTAAGTATATGTGGTATGTGCTTTTCCCTCTCTATTGTTATTGCCCCTTTGCCATTATTACGGTCGACCAGTCGCCACGTCACGCGGCTCCGAGAGACTTCGGTGGTTGTTGGGGGATATAGGGGCAGATTCCAGCTACCATACTACGGTTACCAACATAGCTTCAGGAAAACGGGATTATGCACATAACCAGATCCACCTAATCGGAGCCCTCCCTGGAGTGGAGGCCCGACGCAAAAATTTAAGAGGCGCACGTTAACAATTTTGAAGCTTCTGTGGGGTAGTGAATCCCCACTACCTACCCCTACTTCCCCTACCTACTTTTATCACTGCAGTCGTTATAGGACCGTTTAGTCTTTGCTCAGGCTACTATAGAATAACAGGTTATATTCTAGGCTAAGATCATTATATTTGCGATTCTGAAAAGATGAAACATCTGAAAATACTGAAGAATAATTTTACAATTGCTGGATAATGTGCTTAATAACGTATCCCCGGGGAAAGTATAATGTTGAAGGCTAGATAGGCAGGTCTTGGCTCCTGTCCCATTCTGGATTCAAGAGCCTAGATTCAAGAGCCTAGATTCAAGAGCCTAGATTCAAGAGCCAGGCCATGCCATCGAGAGTCACCTCTTTGAGTCTGGGGGTAGCTGGCTCAGGGAGTAGTGATACCCAACCCGTGTGCCCTACACCCTCGAGCACGGAAGCTCTGACTTGCACTCCTTCCAACTGCGAGAGCCACTTTGCGTAGATAGTAGAATCGTCACGGAACTGGTCAAGTTCCCCACCATATATGAAAACCTTGGGTGGATGATCTCGAGCAGCCTTGAAATCGGATAGGTTTAGATTGATTGGCGAGAACCAGGGAGAGTGAACAAGAAGACGAGATTCCAGATCTTGACGCATGGCATCGTTCATGGCCTTGTTTTCGAGGTCCTCATCTCTGGATTTTAAAATATCTCGATATTGTGCTGGGAGCATGGCTTCGCTGACCAAGTAGGGGATCCCTGAGAAGATTCCAGTGATAGGATTCTGGAGAGGAGTCAGGCCGGCAAAATCCTCGACCCCAGCCGCGATTGCACCGGGTATGGTCGCGATAACAGCGGCGGCAGCGCCACCCGCGCTGAGACCACCAACCACGAAGCCGCGCCCCGGATCAACACTGGCTCCAGCATCTTTCAATACACCATCGTTGAGATTCTTTACATCAGACAGCCATGCACAGACCTCCCAGGCGATTCGCACGGGTGCTGGAAATGGTTGCTCAGGGAGCTGGTCGAGAGTCGGACAAGCCACCACGCAAGAGAAACGGTCCGCAAAGCCGCGAGCAGGCGCCAAGAGCAGATCGGGACTGCACATTGAAAAGCCACCACCGTGGAAGTAGATGACTAGCGGACACTGAACTGATGACCTTGGCCACACCACTTTTGTCCTGTTCGTTTGACCGTCGGGCAGGGGGATATCGATCCACGCCTCACCTAGGTGAGACGGGCACGGGCCGAGTTGTTCGAGACCAGCAGCCTCAGTTTGGGCCATGGCTGCCCGCAGCTCTTGTATGGAGGGTATGCTAGGGTCAGATGCCATTATCGAAGCCGGTAGGTCAACGTTTTCGTATTCGTCGAATATTCACACTTTCAGATAATGATCAGAATTGGACGGTTGGACGGTGATCAAATAGTGATAGAAACGTGTTGAGCCGATATGATTTTGATTGGCTATTTTTCGCAAGGGGAAGGTAGAAGACAAGCAAGGCGAAGCGGTAGGTTATTGCTTCAAACACCATTTCATCGCGGCCCGGATGCTACTTTGAGTATTCGGGGCGGGCTTACTTCATTACATACTCTAATGATATATTATTGCTGCCTTGCACGGTCAGATTCCGCCAGGTTACCTGTCTAACTAGTGGAGTCACAACCAGTTCCTGTTATGCACCTTTACTCCAAGCAGCGGGAACCATTTCTCAGTTCGTGTAGGCATCCAGGTTTCCGCCAGGCATCCAACCTTTTTGCCGGATATCCACATTTCCGCTAGGCATCCAAGAATCTGTTCAATATCGTTAACTTGAATTAGCAACCAAATCGAAATGCTAATGAGCTCCATCTGCCTCCCGGCTAATCGATTGATTTCCTGAGTGGGCGACGTCGTGTGTTTACGCTTAGAAAGCACAACCCCTCTGCTACCTGGTGGGTTGTTACCAATAGCTGCATCCCCTATTCTGTCACAAGAAGAACAACGAGCAGCATCAGCGCTCACTACGTCTATCGTATCGCCGCCGTCATTTCTAACGATCCATATCCGAAAAAAACGGGGAGCGGCATAAATGCCGCACAAACCCAAAACAGATCCAGGACTTCCGTGTATATATATATATAAGTCGTTGGGTTACTTAGAAGCTTGTTAGGATTTGCACGTGGAAGACGTAGCTCTTAACGAAAACAAAGAACGATCCCCAATAAATACCATATGGTCATGCGTGCTCCCAAAACACTCTATGAATGAGTCAATTTTCTGGTATAAACGGTAGTTTCTAACCCTTGGTCTCTTAGAGTGCTCACGGATCACGCAAATTCAGAGGTAATTAGTTCACAATCTCTCTCAACTCCCTGGAAGGACCTTACTGATTGTCACACGGACCCAAGGGACTGGGACCAGGCCTGACCTAGGTCAGGGCCTAGGTCAGCCCCTTAGTCTGGCGAACCGCATATTCGTATGCATATTTGTGATCCTGTAAATAGTTATATGATCGGGTAGCAGAGCCTATGGATTATCAGAGGCTTCCCGTCTTGTCCCGTTGCCTCCCGTATGTTCTGATCTATCAGAGACAGCAATACGAGGGCGCGAGGGCAAGGGGAAGCAAGGAAGCCATGCGGCTGGCCTAGATAAAGCTATTCGCATATACAGCCTGGAGTTCGCCCGCCTGGCTAGATAGGGGACCAAAGATTCAGAGCCCCCTTGATCGCATAGATGATTATTATTCAATCTAAACACTTCTCAAGCCCTTGAACTCAAGCCCTTGTAACACTGATCGTCAGCGTGCCTCTCATCGAGAGTCGACCTCGAGAAACGCCGCTAGCTGAACAGTGGTGTCTACACTACGGTGGACGAGGCACTCAATAAGCGATTTGAGGAGAAGTTCCCTAATAGTCTAGTGCTGATCACTCGTAATAAACACATAGCCAATGGCTATTAGTATACTCGAAACAGTCATTATATATACAAGTCTATTGTGCTTATATAATCCAACTCGTATCGTATTGAGCTTCTACATTTGCAATCCTAAAATGTGTGGTATAACCACGACTCTTCTGGCTAGTTGAGACCTTGAGATTACGAACGGGAGGCGTGCATCAAACCCTAGCGTCCCATTCGGACAAGATGCACGTATAGCGTGCTCTGGCCCCCAACTCAGCATTGCAGCCAACGATGGTGAACTGGGGTATGTGCAGCATTCAGTTGGGGTAGCTTTTTCTAAGCTCAGATTTGCTCTCCCAACCGAAAGGGTCATAAAAGTCCTGTTAATTTCAGGTTGAGCAGGGTATTGGTAGTTAATAAAAGTGAGATAAGCATAACATCATAGGCCGCGAACCACACAGATACAGAGCAATGTCAGCTATTACTGTTCTTTGCGGATGCGGATCCGACTTGCTCGATAGAAAAGGGAGCCTGCAGTATGGTCTGAGTTCATCTATTTGATACTTATGGCAGATGCATTTCTTTATGTCGAGAATCCAGATCATGTCTCTGGTTGGCCTGATATGGCGAAAGGGCTTGGTCTAGCATGGTTGGTCTAGGAGGGCGCCGTAACGATCCATACGTGGCTGGCACCTATCACTAACAATTAAGTTAAGAAGTAACGAGCTTGTGCCGTGATGTAGATTAGGCACTGGCTATCGCGGTAGTTCCCAACAAATCAATAACTTCATAATATGTATTGATTCACCGCGCTCTTATGGCGATACACATCAATCACCTCATCGTCCATCTCCCCAAAATTAAGCTCTCTTCGTCTTCATTCGTGTTTCTACTAACATCAATATGGCTGCTGAAGATATAGAGAAGACCCCTGTCATTGAGCCAGCTCACGTCAAGGGCAACGACTCCGAAGATGACAAGATTCACGAGTTCAAAGAATCCGTGGGATATGCGGTCGACGTAGACAGCGGAGAGGTAGATGATAACGTCAAACTTGCTAACGACGGACGGACTCGACTAATCCCTCAACCGAGTGAGGATCCCGCTGATCCGTTGAACTGGTCCCAGCGCAAGAAGAACCTGATCTTGTTCATTGTCGCTTTCGCCGCCCTCCTGCCCGACTATGGCTCTGCAACGGGAGCTGTCACATTGATCCCGCAAGCCAAGTATGAATCAATATCTATGTCAATAAGCATATGATTTCATGTGATACACTAACACATGCGCAGGGAATGGAACATGTCCCAGGATGAGGTGAATCATTCACAAGCCGGGAACGTCTTCATGCTGGGTGCTGGCGGGATCTTTGGTACCTAAATCCTATCATCTATAGATGGTGAATATCGAGACTGTCTGCCTGCTAACGAGACTTCTGTTTTCAAGTCGTGGCCTTCAGCGCTTACTTCGGACGCTTACCAGTGTTGTTCTACTTTCTGGTCGTCGCGCTGGCTACCGCTGCCTGGTGCGCCGGGGCCACCAACTTTGAATCCTTCGAGACCGCTCGCATCCTCAACGGCTTCTTCTCTACCGTGGCGCAGGTCAACGGCTTGATCTTCATCCAGGACGTGTTCTTCTTCCACGAGCGCGCCCGGAAGATCAACATCTGGGCGTAAGTGTTTACTTACCCACTTGCTAGGCGATTCCCAGTCATGCTGACGAACTCACTAGATCTTTCTTCATCCTTAGTCCTTACCTTGGCCCGCTGCTTGCCGCTTGTAAGTACCATTGACTATTATTCTCCCCCCCCCCCCCCCAAAATAGATAGTGAAAAGGTCCGTTGCTTGCTAGCTTTGTGTAGGGAGGGCACCGTAGATTCGTGAAACTACTACATATTTCTCTCAGAAATTTGCGTTACATTACTAATTCGTAACATTGAAAAGTCCAGATCACGACGAAACCATGGCCGACTCCTTTCTGGGTGTATACCGCCGAGACAGCCCTTGCTCTCGCGCTAACCGTAGTCTTCCTCGAAGAAACCTACTACGACCGTAGGATTGTCCAGTCTGAGCAGCCCGATCGCGGTACTCGTGTCACGAGTCTGCTGGGAATTGCGCAGTGGAAGTCGAGAGGCCGGCGAAGCACGTTCTTTCAAGCGTGCATGAGACCTATCCGCGCTATTTCCAAGCCTACCGTGCTGATATCTTGTCTTTATTATTTCCTTGTAAGCCAAACCTTGAAGTTCTCTGATTTAATTTGGGAATCTTCCCTAACGTTACTATAATGTCTATCATCTAGACGTTCGCGTGGGTTGTAGGCATCAACACGACTCTGTCCATTTTCCTCCAACCCGTGTACGGGTTCGGCCCGAAGCAGATCGGCTTCTTCTACTTCACGCCCATCGTGGCCGTCGTCATCGGCGAGATCGTGGGACACTGGCTTCACGATCTCTTTGCGAAGCATTACAGTACGTGATCCGAGCCCTTCACATCGCACCCCTCAATGACAATTTCTCTCCGAGCACGGCCAATTGCTAATTCGTCGGCCAAACATACAGTACGAACACACCAGGGCCGCTTCGAGCCCGAAGTTCGCCTCCGCGCCATCATCGTCGCGCTCCCCTTTACGCTGCTTGGCCTCGTGCTACTGGGGCAGAGCCTAGAGAACGAGTGGCATTTCATGGTGACGTCGGTGACCTGGGGGCTCTACGTCTTCAGTACCATGATCACGACCGTCGCTGTGTCGTCGTACAACCTCGACTGCTACCCCGAGGCATCGGGCGAGGTCTCGGCCTGGGTCAACGCCTCCCGCTCCCTCGGCGGGTTTGTGGTGAGCTACTTCCAGGTTACGTGGGCCAACGCGCAGGGAACCAAGGCAAGCTTCGGCATACAGGCCGCCGTGTGCGTGCTCGCGTTTACGCTCGTCTTGTTCCTCATGCGCAAGGGGAAGGCCTTGAGGATCTGGTCTGGCCCTTTGCACTTTGCTACGGCTTGATTGATTTGTCTGTCTGTCTATCTGCTCTACTCGCTGGTTGATGACTATACTTGCTATAAGAAATACATGGGTAGTGAGTAGACCACCGAAGAGATGTCAAATGGAAAGGATTGCGGGTGTAGTTTAATTGCTTGTTTCATTTATATCATGCGTCATTTGGGAATAATGCGGTCATGAACCGCACAGTTGGGAGGACGCAACAAGCTACCCCGGATCATGGAGGGTGTTGCGGCCCGCATTGAAGCGGGTGAATATTCCCTGCATAGAACCCCGGGATCTATTTTTGTATAATGGTAGAATTTTAGTCCCAGGCAAGGGACTGGGAATGAGAGGACCAAGAGTTGGTCTATGCTTGCTTCCATGTTTGCAAGACACAGTGCTCGTGATGTACTCCACTTCTCCCGGTGCTCATTGCGTTCTGATCTAGCCGGATACCGTTGACGGGGAAGCAAATAGCATGTGCTATTAACCAGGGTGGTGGCTGCTGGGCATTCACGGTTTCTTCTTTGGTGGAATCCGGTGCCGGGCACCAAGTGAGCCATTGTATTGGGTGCCTCACCCGGGTAATCGGTGCCATACCAACTGTTTTAAATACCTATAAGTAACTCCTTTGCCTCTTCATCCAGTTCCGCGCAATCTTGATTCCTCTATCTCATAAATTCATTTATGTTCCTCCTTTGCCTCACGGGTAGTGGGATACATACGCCTGCGTCCACCAAAACAAGAATTTGTATACTATTAATTATCCGATCTTGCTGTCCTCTCCCAAGTCTACCCCTTCGTTGTTTCATCAAGATGTGTGACCCTAGAGACATGACCGAGATCTTTCAAGGCGATCGAGTTTGGCAAGAGAATAAGGATCACGGGTTAAGCAATAAGCAACTCTACTACTCCTCGACCGCATACACAAATTATACCGGATCCATTGGTCCTTACGGTTCTCCTCAACCTATTCAACAACGAACAGTACAAGCACTTGGATAGTTTCAATCACCAACAAACTATACTAATCGGTGAGGGTACGACCGTCGCGGGCCAGAGCACCGAGGATTTCGCGACCAGATCTCGCGTGTCTCTTTGCTATCAGTGCTGTATTAAGCGGTACGTTGAATATTCCGATTATACCTTCATCAAAGAGCCTATCTAGATACATATTATGCACATTTGCGCTCTGGGAACCTAATGTTCCTCCCCCCATCACAAGTAAAAACATTCGGATATCGTCAACTGCACAAACAAAAGTTAGCGAAACGTTGTTATTCAGACACCTTGATATCCTTGTTTCCCTTTAGCATCATATTTCGTGATCTATGGTCCAGACTTAGCTATAGCGTAACATGCTTGATTCAACAGGAAACTTTGCTGACGTATGCTACCTATAGGATCTCATTACACACTATCATCAGTACATGTGGAGAGTCTTGCGGCAATAACACCTGCCGACGCACCTGGGAAGCCCGACTAGAGTTTATTCCAGTACGTCACTCCAATTTATTTCTTACTTTATTCTTATATTGCTCCGTGGCTTATGCAGCTCTCATTCTTCCCGAGAAGAAGAAAAGCGTATCGAATTGCAATATTGAACACTCAGTTCGAAGGCGTCTGCCTTTTCACCCGTCCCAACCCCAGCACGTATCATGTGAAGAAGACAGCACTCCGGGCCGGGCCGAAAAGTCCCAAGAATCTCCAGGTGCCGGCCAAGACAGACCTTACAGAACGAAGGGACACTCACTACCTAAGTAGGTATTGATCATGGCCGCGAGTAGTACTTTTCATCTCTTTCTCAACCTCCCCACCGAGCTACGGCTACAGATCTGGGCCCTGGCAGCCGAAGGCCCGCGCATCCTCCATGTTCGCATCGAGGACCGCCCGGTTTGGACATCAGCGACGGAGCTGGAACACGACACGGTCTACTCCTCGCCAACGCCACCGCCCGCCGTGCTGCACGCCTGTCGAGAGTCTCGCCAAGCCGCCCCATACGAGAGGTCCTTTCTCACGTCGCCCGGCATCGCCGAGGCGAGATACATCTGGGTCAACTTCCAGCAGGACATGATTTGCCTCCCCGACGCCGACATCCATAGGCTTGAGCCGTACGGCGCCGTCATCCAGCGGCTCAGGTTCACCGTGCCACCCAGCGACCCAGCACTGTCCGGGGGCACCGACGAGTATTGGTTTCACTACAGCGAGGAAATACTGGAGCCGTTCACAGCGCTCAGGGAGCTGCACATTTCCATTCCCGAGACTTTCCTGCAGTGGGGGTCGATAGCTCAGTTTGTGCCATTCCTGCCTCTTGGGCCGGAGAATGTCAGGTTCATCGACCTCCACACGGGCCTGTCGCTGAAACCGGACCAATACGCCATGGCATATATTTGGTCTTGCCAAGACGGGGGCAAGGTACGTAACATGGATGACATTGACGAAGAGCTGGAATTTCATGCCAGGTCAGGTTACACGCATTTCAATCTATCGGAAATGGCAGAGATAGATTGAGGAGGGCTACTACTACTCTCAGGCGGAGCAGCGGATGAACAACGCCTTCGAACGACATGATCGCCACTGCTGCTCTGACTGCCGCTACGACGCCTGCACGAGGAACTGCAACAAGTCGAGCGGCTGCAAGGTCGGGTTCGATTCTTGGGATGTCACGTGTCCCACTACATGTGCAAACGGGGGCCGGGGTATCGACTACTCCAACACAGACGTACCCAACGTGACCTACACCCTGACGGACTCGGATGGCTTCTACTCCGCGATCAGCAACGATTACGGCGTCGACAATGACTGGATCAAGTTCGGCAACATTGATATCAAGGCTACTATCGGGTGCCAATTTGGCGAGGATGTCAAGGCGTGTAGCATGATGTACAACGACTGGTTCTGGAACTGGCCAGGTTGCTATCCGTACGGGCTTAAGGATTGCCGAGGCTGCTGGCGAGGCTGCCATGCTGGCCTTTACGGTCGTCCAGGACCCCGACAACGTGTTTGGGGCCGTGTTTAGCACGCTTGCGGGTGTAGGGTTGAGCCGTGGACCAAGGCTGCTACGGTAACGAGCGGAGGGGTCTGGGTGAGGAAGACTCCAAGAAGTTGGGCACGATCCATGATGATCTAAGCAAGATCAACAACATCCGGGGTGGCGTCTGTAGGCTGTAGTGGTAGTGTTGCCAAAAGGCCATAGTGCTTGGAGTTTCAAAGAGCTTATTTATAACATACTTACGTATAGACGGTGGGTTTCCGAACCCCATAGACCGGCAATCTTCCATGAATTGAGCTTCCCTTGAATATTATTAGATTCCTACAAGACTCTGCTACAACTGCAACTGTGTTGGGCAACATAAAAGTATTATCTGATCTACGGTGCTTTGTAGCCCGCAGCTGGTTGTTAGATGTCAAGATCCCGTCATGGAAAATAGCTATGAGTTGTGGCGAGGGAGAGAAATTATCACTGTCCTCTCGCGCTACTGCATTATCCTGCACTATGTTTTAACGACTTGGCCGCGATCCTTCACGAGCCCGGTACGTTCTTAGGGACCACTAACCCAGAGAACGACGACCAGGCTCATCAAAATGAGGAGCCTCCCCGCCGAATCTATTACGACGTGAGCAACTATCGCTTAGCAGCTTCTGTCTTTATTAGCATCATTAGTACTTTTTAGAATACTACCGAGAAGGAGACTGACAAGGAACACGGTCTTACGGGCGCGAATAAGAGCGACCTGGTACGTCTTGTGTCTGGTCCGCCGACAACACGCTACTAACAACTGATAAAGGAGAAAAGAATGCCATTCCCTCAGCACGTGGAGTTGTGTAGTACCCTCGCCCTATCCAAGCACCCATATCGGTACCCGAGCGAGTTCTACCCGGGGAGCTATAGACCTTTCGCAATAACCAGCTCCTGCGTCTCCTGCTCAGCAACCGTGCCTGGAGGGGGGGGAATAGTAAAAGTGTTTATTCCCTCCTCGTTGTTATAGTAAAGAACCATACTCGAGGCCTGATCCGGAAGTTCACTTCGACGACCCCCTTACTAATAGATAACCCAACCAGATGCCGAAGGCAGCAGCCGACGCCTGCGAGGAGTTTCAGGAGATGCGCGACAATATCCCTGACGCGACTTCTTATGGGTCTTTATACCTTGAGAATTCACGATAATAAGTCTAATTACTACGGCGACGATAGCTATGGCTATGAGCACGGCCATCTAGGGCGGTGATGGTATGAGATAGGTATGGTGTGGCAATTGTTTGCGGGCAGCGAAGCCCTTTCAGAGGGGATGAGTGAGTTATTTGGGGATTCCAACCCCGTTGGAAGGATGGGATCTGGGATAAGTTGAGTAGCGCATGTTGTGCTTGGGTTGTTTCATAGGCTACACGAGGAGAAGCCATTGTTGGTTGGTTCTGATGATGTGGCTACGAGACGGGATAACACCAAGCGCTATGAATAGGATGGGATTGAGCGACTGAATAGATACCCTATAGAGATGTCCCGCCAAGATAATGTTACGCTGGCTATACTGTGATATAGGTAGATAGTTCTAAATGTCCCTCTGCTGGCGCAATATTGTCTGATTCTTAGCCATATCTCTAAGATGGTGGTGGTGGTCTCTTGGAGCTATGTAATTGATAGTTTACTCGGACTACTTTGTTCCTCTCCTAAACTGCTGGCTTCGTAATGCACTTGTGTTTCTTTTGCGTATCTCATTCATCTAGCAAGGTCTCAATGCACTCTTTTCATCGTTTATCCCCTATTCTTTCTCTTCAGAGATCCGTCTTCGGTGTAAGCTAGAGGCATTCTCCTCTTCTCCCAAGATCAGTAAGGCTCATCAGCTCACGCTCGGGTCTAGGGCAATATCTTTTCACATGCTCTTCCGAGATTATTGCTTGTTTAAGGGTCTGCTGTAAACAACGATAATCATACACATACCGGATGAGGCATGGCAGGAACGGATAGCGCGAAGGAAGCTCAGCATGATCAAGAGACCAATAATTAGCGCCCGAAGGAATCGAGCGGAAGTAGCCTTGTATGCATTTGCTAGGTCGGTTTGTTGTCTTAAAAGCTGAATCAGTGTCAGAAGGGCGTCGACCCAAATGAGACATACATAATTCCTGCGTATCATGTTATAAAGATCGCACAGGTGGGAAGCTGAATACACCTGATGTGTAGTGTTTGTTCGTCATGAACCGAGCGCGCTTTGTCTAGAATGAATGCTTCCAGGAGGCAATATCATTGAGTGCATACCAGTACTTGGTAGGAATAGCTACATAGTAATACTTGTAAAGCAGTGGTGTAGTATAGTGCGTGAGTAAGCATGTGGCGTTATGAAGCTTGATTCCTCATTTGAAGTAGTGTAGGTATCTAATTGAGGTCTGATTGAGGGGCGCCTTGCCATGTGTAAGTGGACCTCGGGAGTTGGATGGTGGCGTTTTAAGTTTGCTTACGAGCGATTCAATAGGAGAAAGATAAGTAGAGGTGTACGTACCTTGACGCCAACGAGGTCTACGTGAGGCTGAAGTTGCCTATTCCCTGGCGAAAAGAACCCTGAAAATCGTTGCCGCTCGGGATGTTACCGTGAAAATGGGAATACACCAACGACTTGAGCGTGCGGAGGTGCCGTAATTACCACCTACCAGTAGTAGGTAGTACGGTGGCAAGATGAAATAAGCACAGTAGGTAACGAGACAATCCCTAAATCCCTTCATGGGGCAGCGAGGCTAGGTAGACTAAAAACCGTGCACTGTGAACCAGTGCTTACGGGCGCGTAGACTGTACACTATCGGCGTTTTAATGATGGGACATCCACGCTTGTGGATCGCGCATGTCATATTTTTGATCTAGATCAGCTGCTGCAAAACATCTAACCTATTTGATTCCGTCGGCTTGCTTGCAAGAGGGGTCCTTCGATCCAGATAGGGAAACACGGGAGTGCACCCACGCCTTGGTCAGAATTGGAACTCTGCTCTGACCCCTCGGTTGCAGCGCAGCGCAGCGCAGGCTTATTGTGGTGTTTAGCGGAGCGGTTGTCCGGGCAAAACCAGCTGGAGCGTTTGAAGGGCCAGCTTGGCTTAGCCGAGCCGAATTGTGTCTAAGGCAGATCTAAGGAATGCCTAGACGTCAGTCTTCCGAGTCAGGTATTCACGGATCCCGCCCTAGGGTCCTAAGCGTCTAGGCGTCCGCGTGATGTCTTGCGACTGTCCCCGTCTGGCCACTGAGAGCGTCGGGGCAGGCTGGTGTCTTGAGTCGAGTTGCGTAAGAGATCAACAACAGAGTGGCTCCCGTGCGTCAGAACTTCGGCGACGGCAGGCGTTCACGCCCACGCAGATGGTCAATGCAACAGTGTCAGTGTCATATCACCACTTTTGGCTCCGTAGCTGACGCTAGAGTCAACAACCCGACCAAAGATCTCAAAAAGCGGAGGCGTATCCCAGATAGTATACGTAGTGTGCTAGACTTCCTGGTTGGCGGGTGCGATGCTGGAGAACCCTCCCTTCCCCCTTGATGACATGCGTGTGTCTACTATGTATGTACCAACTGAGCTGATGTGCATTTTGGGCGCATTTTGGGGGCAGTTTCTCGCGTCCTGTCTCGCGTGAGCAGATTGACGGAACCGCAGAATTAGGCTAAGCGCCCCGCCATGGTGGTTCGCGGCAGTCTTCCGGCCAGTGCTCTCCGGCTGCAACACGCTTACTTGGTGGGGTTGCCTACTTGAGTACCTACTGCAGTGGCTGTTTTCCGCCTCCTAATCATGTAGTATACACCAATATAGTATAAGTTACCTGCCGTCGACAATCGTTGCTATTGTGAATTGGAAGCCTCATCTGCTGACGGCCTTGATCGCCAGTAAATCTCACCCATATATGTATATATGTATAATATCTGGATAAGACAGAGATAAGAAGTCTGGTCTATCGTTGGAGTGCCCCGTTCAGACCCGGTTCCCCGTTGCTACTACCTATATATACTTACTAGTACTAGGTAGTAAATGCTTACCGCAGGGAGTACCTATGTAGGTATTGGCTCGACGTGCAATCGGAGTTAACCGGCATCTTACATAGAAAGTATGTCGATAAATTGTCTAGGAGTTAGGCTATCGTTACTACACTACAATTCAATATCCGTCATATTGAGTTCCTTAAAGATAGGCATGGCATACTAAAGGTGCAACTGTTGACTTATGATTTCTGCAGGCGTGAGGGACAGCAGAGAATGAAAGGAATGGAAAAAGGAAAACGAAAAAGAAAAGAAACCCGGACCCTTGTTTTGCCCCTCAAGCTGCGCTCCACTTAGCTTTTTTTTTTTTTTTTTTTTTTTTCTTTCCTACTTCCTGCTTCCCATCGTCGAGGCATTTTTCTAGTCCTACCAAATTACATTTGAAAAATTCATGCCAAGTGACTTGTACCACTCCATTGGCCTGCTCTGCACAGATACCCGAAGTATTTCTCAGATCGCATTATTGCGGTACATGCTTTCGCGTCACAGCCTCTGAGTCGGCTGGGGGAAAAAGCACCTGGGCACTTATCGATAGCAATAAGACATGATGAGACATGCGTTCGTTATGTACCCAAGTATCTAAGTGCTTCTTCCAAGTTGTATGTACCTCGACTCGTTGCTCACTGGCGGAACTCGTGCTGCAAGTCGGCTGCAACTTCTAAGTGGGTGTTACCTCAGCCCCCTATCCCTTGTATATCCTTGTACATGAAACTGGGTCCCTAGTATATTTCCTCTTTAGGATGACGCAGCGTGGATTGAGCCAATGGCAGCAGCGCAACTTGTCCTGCACAGGAAAACGCCCAACAATGCGCATCTCGAGGGCATGCATGTACACTACTAAGTACTTTACTTTACCTATTTCAAGTTGTTTGTCTGGGGCGGCCTGCCTGCCTGCCTGCCTGCCTGCCTGGAGGTGTATGCACGATGCTTCGTTCGCACTGCTTACCGCCTTTTCCCATGCCCGACCGCCTACCCCCAACGCCATACTACCTAGGCTATGACATATGGACAGAGTAAACAAAGACAAGGGCTGCGCGAGTCGGGATGGGGACAACATTTGCTTTCCATGGTCGCCGGTCCGCGAGAGTCTACAGTGCTCTTAGCGCGCTACCAAGTGGGCGACCGTTTCCCATCGCTTGCCGCTACGTAGGTAATCAGACCGAAGACCGTGCCAAAAGGGGTCCTGGACAACTTCAAGTGCGCGGGCGAGACCCTGAAAAAGTGAAAAGAAGTAATTTATCAGGAGATGAAAAGTGAAAAGTCGCAGAAGCACAACGCAATGGGCACTAAGAGAGGCTACTTGTATCTACGTGAAATCGCCCCAACGCCCATTGGCCACTGGCTTCCAGGTGGGCAGCTACACGGACGGGGACCATCCCTGCAGCGAAGCAGGGGTGCAAGGGAATACTTTGCCGACAAGTCCCCTTTCTTCGGGGTCCCGTACAAATTTGGTGCAGGCTGGAGCGACTGAACCGGCGGGTGAATGTCACCAGGCTGGGCGCTAGTGACCCCACCGACCAAGCAGATTTATTTTTTTATGGTCCTGTTCGTTCTGACACCGGATTTCGATGCACTGGGGCACACAAGCTTCCTAGCGTATACTAGCTGTACGTACCAACGCAGCTCCGTTTGGACTCTGGGGACCTCGATGCTCGCGTCCATGCATGTCGCTGCTGCTGCCGCTGGTAGTACTGCCTACCTAGTATACTCTCTTTCCGCCACCCACCCATCCCGTCGCCATTCCAACCCATTTCTCTGTCTCTCCTACTCGTGTATTCGTGCGTCGGGACGGTGAGAGTCAAACAACCTGTCTGATTCCCCCCTTCACCCCAACCTGCCATCATCGACGTCGCTCTGATCGTCACCTCACCCCCTCTCGGTCGTCCGTTCTCCATCCCTCGAAATCCGATCTCGCCATAGGCTCTCCCCAGTCTCCCCTAATAATACCTACTCGATACTTACCGTCCAACGTCAAATCTAATACAATAATACGTACCGTCCTACCGTTGATCCTCTGCCTATCGTCTCTATTCCCTCATCTCCTCCCCTTCGCATCATAGTCCTCGTCTATCGGTACTTGCTCGACTTGAAGTTAGTTGCGTAGTTTGGATCCACGAGACCCCCGTCATCCGTGATTCATGCGCCATTCGAGTATCAGATCTCCAAGGATATACATAGCGTAGTCTCACCCTCTTATGCTTCTCCCTTCTGGTTCCGCGCCCGTCACCATGCCTTATAACACCCGTCGCAAATCGTTGTCCCTTCCATCCCTTGGAATACACGTCCCTGTCCACCGTTCGTCATCAAACGCCAACAACACACAAACCAACACGACCACGAGACCGAGACCTTCATCCGCGGGGTCGCCCCGTCCCAGCAAGAAGCTGAAGCGATCTCATGAGGACTCGTCCGCGTCTTCTACCACGGCTACTCCCGCGCCCAGATCTAAGAAATGGGTCTCGATACCGACACAGATGCCGTCGCCGCCTGTTCATGACTCTATAGAGACAGACGACGCCGATCTTGCCAGTGTACCGGAACTCAAACCCGTCGACCTCGACGGAATAAACGACGAGATTCTCGAGGCTGTTATTCTTCGGTTACAGCAAACACGGAATCGCCCGCACCTCGCAAGAGAACTTGCCACTATATTGATGGATAAAGTCGCGATCCTCCAACAGTAAGTCCCGTTTGTCAATGCTTGTCGTATCATGTCTAACTTGGCGTACAGGTCCGCAAACCCGTGTGCAATCATTTCATCACGAATCGCTGCATTCATCAAGCGTTCCGGGTGGACCACTTCTGCCCCATGCCCTTTGGCGAAGGAGCTCGAGTCTATACACCCAAGGCGCACATACTATTACCTCGCAACTTCCCCCCATCTCCCTCTACCGAACCCATTTTCCACGCAAGAAAGTGCCCTCGTCACTCCATCGCTATCGAGCTCAGGCTCTACTACTGAGGATACCGAGAATGATCGGAGAAGAGAGCTCAGTCTCTCACCCGAGGTCGATCTCTCGTCTCCTGAGTTTGATGATATGGAAGACGACTATCCCGTACCTGGAATATCCATTGGCTCGGCCTCTGGGCGTCACCGACCGCTCCATGCTCTGTCGCGCATCCACAGGGCGGAGGAGCCCCCTCTAGAGAAAGATGAGAAGGAGTTTACACAAACCGCAGACGGTTTGCAGAAGCTCAAAGCCCGTGGAGAGTTGCTGTCTGCTACGCCTGTTGACCAACTCGGCATAGATGATGGCATGCAGAACGAGCAGCTCTTCGGCGAACCCCACCGCACTTTCATCCCAACCTTCCTTCCGCACATGGCTTTTATGACAAGCCCAGCTATGCGCCCAACTCTAACAATACCGGCGCCCATCAAGCGAGATGGCGAGGCCGAAGGCTGGTCCAAGTTAGACGCCCTGCTAGATTGGGATAGAAGTCCCGAAACCATTGAGCTAGACGAGCTCGACTGCTTGCTAGACGAATTTTAATATCGCTATAATGTGCCCGCATTATTCCTTTTAACACATTCTTGTTTTGAGTCATACCTGCATATTTGGAGTTCTGTACGATGGGTTATGTGTTTCTTCATTTCCATTGGAAGGAGTTGAGGTTACGTGGTGGTGCTACGGCTGCGGAATGGAAGCGTTTGTTCTGTTTACGGGCATTCGGTTGCTGTCATTTTGGCCGGTCTGGGAGAAGCTTTGTGTACGACTATTTAGAGAGAAATGAATTGCGGGCACCCAAGGAGTGGTGCAGCGCATCCCATAGCCCGGACCGTTCAGCGGGGGTAGAATGGGTTCTTGATCGGTCGAAGAATCTTCCGATCATCAGACATGATTAATGGAAGACGAGACCACCTCTCTAGTGGAGTAGCAGAAGAAAGGAGAGTACTGGGCGACTTGCACAGGATACGCAGAGTTAGACCGTGAGATCTGCCTTTACTTGGCTGGGTTAAAATAAAAGGCGACCTGGGAAGAGAGAAGGCAAAAAGTTTCGGGTTCTCCAATTTAGAAAGAAATACATACGAAATCTCCAATCATTTGCTTGCTTTCATGCTTTCATGCTTTCTATATATGCTCGTCTGCTAATGATACAGGAAGTTCTCAAGAGACGTAACGAGGTACGTCTTATGGGATATAGTTTACAATTATGATGAGTTACAAGTAGATGATTACGTCCTATGTGTTACAATGGATCTCCCAGTTCCTATCCAATCCACCGTGATTCGGTCAGACTCGACAAGGACAGCCGAACTTGTTCAGTTTCTCTTCTTGGAATCGTCAGGCTTCGTCGACAGCGGGGATGGGAAGAAGGAAGCCCAGCCAGCCACTTTCTTCTGCTCCTTCGTCCTCTCGTCGATCTTCGCGTTGGCATCCCTCACACGCAGCTCCACGACCACGTGTGTGCCAGCCGTCGCCCACCCGGGGCGCTCGAGACGCACGATCTCAAGCCCGGGGATGCGACGCGCCGCCGCGTTCACGATGACCTCGATGTCCCGGTTCCACCAGCACCCGAAGCGCTCGTGGTGGGCGCGCGCGCCGCGGTCCAGGAGCCCGTTCACGAGATCCCAGATGCTGCGCCCATGCTCGAGGAGGACGATCCGTCCCGTGTTGGGCTGCACTGAGGATGCCATGAGAGAGAGGAGGGATACGGGGTCCTGTACGCTGCAGAGGCCGAAGGTCTGTAGTATCGTGTCGTATTTCTGGGGTGATGGGGAGGATAGGGCAGGTGGTGCGGGAAGCGCGGATTGTACGTCGGATTGCAAGAGTCGGATCCGGTCGGAGAGGAAGGAAACGACGTGACCTTTGAGGTTCCCGCCGTTGCCGTTGTTGGCAGCTAATATGGCGAACGACGGTTTCTTGGGAATCTCACCGGCCATATGCGGGACGACCTGTCGCATCCGCCGAAGCGCGATGTCTAACATGCCAGGCGAGATATCGACGCCTGTGAAACTGAGGACCGCGCCGTCGCCCTCCTGCGAGATCTTCTCCCCCTTACCACCGCCCTGGCCCGGGATCCAGCTGGAAGATTTCGCCTTCGCCCTTTCGCGCTCCTCGGGCGTGACGAGGGACTGAGTCACCTTGTCCCAGTCGTAAAACTCCAGGTTGCGCCCCGTGCCAATCGCGACCTCGAGCACGTGTCCCCGCGCCTCGGCGGCTATCTCTCGCCGCAACCTCGTGATGCCGTAGCGCCACTCCGACTTATCAAGGTGCAGGTCGAACTCATACGGCGACTGGATGGACGGGCGGCCCGTGGGCGCCTCGGGCTCGCAGCCGAGCGGGTAGCACGGCGCGGGCTCCTGCCGCCAGTACATCGTCAGACTCGCCGTGAAATACCCCAGACAGCCCAGGGCGCTGCCGAAGCCGAGGATCGCGAGCCACCGCTCGCGGACGAGGTCTGCGATAGGTCTCTTCTCGCTCCGCTCCTGCTTCTCCCATTGCTGCTGTTGCTGCTGCCGCCGTTGCTTGGTGAGCGGGTTGAGATCTCCCTTTGGTTGCGTGGGCTGGTAGGGGAGAGGCTTTGAGGCCGGCTTCTTGCTGGGATTTGGTGCTTTTGATGAGGCATGCCGCCTTATCGAGATAATTCTCCCATGACTTTGACTTCTGAAACTGGTGACTTTCCTCATCACCTTGTAGTTGCGTGTGAGAGCCCTTGCTGCTGTACACGACGTACCGCCATATAGGGGTTGCATCGTGACGCGCCAGGCTTAGCTAGCCGCGTTGTCTTGTCTCGCCTTGCCTCACCCGCTTCCTTACTCACACCCCGTTTCTCACTTCAAGCTACAGCTAGTTGAAGATCTACGTGAGGAGGCTAGTTAGATGCTCTTTCCAGCATTCACCGATCCATCATACGAAGATCCGTTGAGTAGCCTATCTAAAGGATTAGATGATCTGCCTTCAAGACACGGTCCAGTAGCGACTCTCCCCGGTTCGGCGAGGGCTGAATGAACGTCAGTCACTGGGGGCTGATTCGCCAATGGCAGAGGTAGACGTTCGATATGGGGCCCGTGACGCAGGCTGAGTGACGATCTCCTCTATCGTCGGTGATGATGGAGGCTTCTCCAAAGCCTTGTTCCGCAAACTTTTAGCGTAGATCCGGCACAGTGCAATAGATTTCTTGGGGATATATAGATACAGTGTTAACTGGTTAAATTTGTCACTGTGTTGTCTGTACCGCCACATGGTGATTAGCCAAGCCACAAGCGCGTCGAACTTTCCAAGGTTCCCGAACTCCTTGAGGTCCCTTCTAGGTAGGTAGGTACCTACCTTAGGTAGCTACAGCATATATGCATCTAAACGTTACACGTTATCAGGTGGGCACCTCCTCCAAGGGCTGCCTGCAACATCGAAATCCAATGACCTGACGGGACCTCTTCAGCGGTTCTCCATGCAGAAACGCGTCCAGTCGATCAATTCTTAAGCTGTTGTCACCGCCGATGAAACCAATAAGATGTCGGCCCAGCAAGATCTTCAAGATCTCATTCGGCTGATGACCGTGGGGATGAAAGTCCCGATCAAAGATGCGCTTTCACGCGTAAAGAGTCTCCAAACCAAGAACCTCCGAAGTATCCAACAAATAGCGGAATGTCCGCTCTCAGACGTCCAGTCGGCTATATCCGATGCCAAAGCCGCGAGATCTCTTCAGAACGCGTGTAAAGCCCGCATGAAGAATCCGACTGCATCAGCGGCAAGCAAGAGGTCGGGCTCTGATCTCGCTGCGGAGGCAAAGCGGTTGAAGCCTTCTAGTGATACAGGATATCCCGGCGGTCCTGAACCCGTAGAGCCCGGAGAATATGAGGCGTCGTTAGAGCTTCCCGCTGAGACGGATGAGCAGGTTATTGCTAGTACTACTCTGCTGACCAACAGGGCACCCCTCGTCCTGGCCTTTGCCGTTGAGCTCTTGCGCTACACGATGCCAGAGCAACCTCCTTCGAGTCGCTTGAGCTTAGCACAAGCCGTGGTCAGTGCTAATTCGAGAAGCAAAGCTGTCTCTATCGGTCTTGAAAAGGGCCTTAGTGCCGACGATGAAGGGTGGGGGCACGGCCAGCCGAGGGTTAGAGTAATGGGCCGAGAAGTCACAGTTCTGAAAAGAGGTGGATATCAGTGGAAGGGAGAAGAGGAGATTGGGCATTCCAGCAATCTTTCTGCCGACGTGAAAGAATCAAGCGCAACCGTGGCGGGCAGCAGTGATCAGGATCGAGAACTTAGTAGCAATACGGCCGGCCACGCAGCCGGATCATGGTCGACTAGTCAACCAGTTACTTTGAAGCAATCGACATTTGTTGTGCGGGCTATTGCTCTCACCGAACCTTCTAAGCGCCAGTCAGTCTTGCAGTCGCTTTTCGCAGCCATCCCGTCACTCCAGTCCGCAACACACAATGCATGGGCTTATCGGGTGAAAGTCCCAACTAACCTTTTTAATGCTACTACGATTCGAGAGGAGTCTTTCGATGATGGGGAGAGCGGGTGTGGGTCGTTCTTACTCAAGAACATGCAAGAAATGAACGCTGTCGACACTTTGGTTGTGATGACGCGTTGGTACGGCGGAGTCATGCTCGGCCCAGATCGCTGGCGAATTATGCGTAATTGTCTTAGGGAGTAGGTCCTTTTATATTCTATAAAACTGGAGACTCGAAAAAATGAAACTGACTTCAGGATTCTATAGTGCTCTGTCGGAGCGTCTTCGCATCACGGGAGATCAAGCTACACTGGGAGGCGAAGCAGTATGGGGATTGGACCTCGAGGCCATGAAGAATAAGGCTGGCACAGCTGGCTCTCCATCCAGTCGGTCGTATGAAGCCGGTGTCGTTGGCATGCCTATACATCGACCAGAGGCGGCCAAAGCGTATATCTTCAAAAGCTTTGCTACCCGAATCGAGACACTTCAAAAGGAAGAACGGAGTGAAGGACTCAGTCCGCATGGCGAACAATCTAGTCTGCTAAAGGCTAATATGTCAAAAGTGCCTCCGAAAAAGAAGACTGTTAAAGCCATGGAACTTGAGAAGGAAGAAAACGTTGCCAGACTTCTTGGTGCCATTCGGATTCTGTATGAAAGTTGGGCAGATCATTTGAGTGCCAGTGACCTTGATCGGCGTGCGTGGAATTGGTACGTGGCCGTTCGCCCTGAAGTTGAGAGTGGCCCTTCCGGCTGGGGTGCCAAAGGACAACTTAAGCTGTCTGATATCCTCGCACTAAAGAGGAAAGACGTATGATTTAGTTGTACTACCTCTATCCTTAACAAGAACACATGGAAGTTCGTTGAGTTTACTTCAGGGTGGTTAATAACCGCAAATTGCCTAATGTCGTAAGTGGAAACCGCTTCCTTTGTTCGATAAAAGTTATACTTATATACACTGTTGTAGTCATCAGGCATCCTAAGAGCTCTTGCAGGTATATACTACAAACGTAACGCCCATTCGACGAGCCGTTCATCCTATTCCGAGGGCCGATTTGGAGCCTAGAACCCTCGCCAGCTTGTGGCCGATGGTCGCGATCCAATCGAAGCTGATAAACTCGTCCCACTCGTTCTTGGGGTGCCTGTTGAGGCTGTTCTAGGAGTAGTCGCCGTACTTGCAACGCTTGCTGTGCTTGTGCTTGGCCTCCTCCACGATTTGTTATTTAGCAGCTTCTTTATCTCTCTCGCTGCGAGTCCTGCATTATTCGCGGCATGGAGCGCTGTTCTACCACAGCCATCACGTAATTTAGGGTCGGCACCGTATTCCAGCAATAGCTTAACAAGGCGAATAGGGCGAATAGTTGCCCCTGACTGGGCCACCGCGTCGATTGCGCTTACTAACGGAATGAATTGCCCAGGCACACCTTTATTGGGGTCGGCACCTCGTTTCAATAACTCCTCGGCCACTGCAGCATTTGGTGTCAGCGTTGTGGCATATCGTGTCTCCAGATGATGAACATGATTCCATGCCAAAATGAAAAGATAATGCGGAGCTCTCTGGGACAAGTACTCACTTATTTCATTGCCTTGCTCGCATGCCATACAGAGAGCTGTCTTGCCAATGTAGTCAACATTATCGATAAGATTGGGACTTCGATCTAATATCAGTCTAGCGACGTGAACGCCGCCGCCAGAACTTCTCTGACACTTGTGCAAAGGAGATCTCTTCTTATTGTCTACTACATTGACGTCGGCTTTTTTGTCCAGTAGCAGAGAGCACACCCGCTTATTGCGTGTGGTTGCCGCAAGGTGTATAGGTGTTGCGCCCGTACTATCTCGCTGTTCAACATGCGGAATATTCAATAACATACTCTGCAACACTTCAAGATTCTCGTGCTGAATAGCTAGGTGAACCGGGGTGCTTCCCATCTTAGGATCGTAAACGTCAAATCCAAATTGTGGACTATGGACATCGAATCCCTGTTCCATTGACCATCGGTACGCACCGCTGAGGTCGCCATTGCCGCTGAGGCTGGCTCTTGGTGACAGCTGAGGTGATGATCGATTGGTGCAAGGGGTTTCTGCCGGCCACTGCAACACTCGGAGTCAGTTATCGCCATTTGGAGCGTGTTATGTGAGGGTTTCAGAAGATTCTTGGCACTATCTCGGCTCAAAGAGGACATCCCGTGCTCCGAAAGTTACTAAAATAAGAAAATGGTTCCGAGAATTCCTTACCTTTTCATCAAGGAAGTCCTGGATGCCTCGTGCGTCATCGATTAACTGGAGTACTTGCAGACTTTTGATAAGCATTTCTGCAGACTCGTTAACGAGATTTTTGTCCGGAGGGTCTGCTCTTGTCCGACCAAAGAAAGCACTTCTCAGGAATTTCTCCGATTTACGAAAATTTCCTTGTCTCACGCTGTAATACGAAGTCAGCATTGCTACTCATCTTGAACGCAAATCCTCTTAGGGTTACGGCAGAGGCAGAGTGTTCCGGTGAGGCACTAGCTCAACTAGAAAGGTTCGCCCTCTCCGCAACCGACGGAGAACAGAATGACTCGATGGATTACTCACTAGAGGTTGCCGAGTTTGTGATATAATCTCCATTTCCGGTCAGTGTCGTCCGTTTCTAACCGCTCACACTCGCGTAGCAGCTCCTCTAGAACTTCTTCTGCCTCATCATCTGTTTGCGTAGTATCACAACGAAACAAAATTTCCGCAAGCATCTCCCTCATATCTTCTAGCTTCGCGATCTCCCCTGCACTGCCATACTCTTCACTCTGTCTGGCGAGCTTCTTGTTTAAGCGCTTACGTTTCTTGATGCCACGTCGCTGATATTCTGCAGCCTGGAAAAATATCTCACTTTGCATGAGTTGGCGTACGATCTGCTGGTTGTTTTCGAGGGTGAGTTGGATTACTTTGCGACTCACTTCGTCCAGTTCCTCTTCTTCGGAGTCAGATTCGTCGTCATCGAAGGTTCCTAGGGTCGTCCTGCTTGTAGTGCTGTGCAGCGAGATGGTCAAGCGCCCGTCGATCGAGTCGTCGTCAGGTATGGAGAGGGATACTGCCGCTGTGACCTCACTATCACGTGTTAGCAGACATCTTTCGTAGCAGACATGATCGAGGATATCGGGGCTTGCAGAAGGCGCAAGCGGCAGTAGGGACTCCTGACTAAGCAGCTCCCACCCCAAGACATACTATGAACGAAAAGGAAAATTTAAAGAATCGTACTCAACCGTTTCGCGCCACTCTCGTTTCTCCTCGTCGAGAACACTCCTGGCGTCCGCTTCAGGAGAGGATGTGTACAACTGTGGATTCGGTGTCGCTGGGAGTTGTCGCATTCCGACTCTTGTCTCAGTGCGACCTGAGAATAACTCTGTCGCACGAATAGCCTGATTGATTTTTTGCACCTCAGCAAGGATCATTCCCTGCGACTCTCGATTGATCCATAATTCGCCAAGAGACAGTGTTAACAAACTCAATTGGAGGATCCTGGTGTATGAAGTGATATGGTGTACGATCTCTTTCGGACGTTCCCCCTTCAACGACTTCTCTATGCTAAGCTTGAGTTTTTGAATAGGAGTCGTCTCGTCTTTGAGCTGTGGAAGTTCCTGATCCAAGTGACCGAGCGACTTATGACACGATTCTAAAATGACGTTTATTCGATCGTGATGTCGACGCTCGAACGATAGCTGTCGTGGACGCTTACGAAACGTTTCGCTAATATCGTGCAATGCGGCCTCTAAATTATTCACTTCATCATATAGCTCATGAATCGATTCTACTACAGTCCTAGTCTGTTCAACGAATCGATATATCGATTTCACGAGGGCGCCAGCGATAGTAGCGATTTGTAGGGCCGAAGAAGCAGTTGAGAATGGGTCCATGGTAAGGTTTATATCTAATGTTCAAATATCAGGCTCGATATTTTATATTTCGTCCTATTATTGTTTTTGAACGGACTGAATGAATCTCTGCCATAGGAGTCGGGGTTTTCTTCGCATGTAAACGTCATTGTTCTGGATCGCGGTACTTAGAACTGTTTCACAGGATCTTGGATGCGAACCAGTGCCGACCGAGAATATGAGGCATACAACAATACCATTGAGAACCTGTTTTCTTGTATTGATCACTCAGCAGGACCCAGCCCCGTGTTTAGGCAAGGCTTACTTATTACTCGATAATATACCACATATAGAAGCATCCGGCAGCTTGCGTAACCCCTGGGGAAGCTTGCATATTTGGTGGCGGCGAATGTGGTCAAATGGGCGAGCGAAGGATCTTGGGCTGAATTCTCTGCGCAATATTGCATCACGCGTCGGACGATGTAACCTGGAGGGGGAGGCAGGCCGATCTCAAGGCAGACTTCAAACACAATACGGCAACTATACGCATTTCTGCCGGCACTGACAGAATTCTCTCCGCCAATTACATTTGGTGTTGATGAGAAATGAGAGGTTTCGATCATCTGCACTCCTGAACACATCACTTGACCGACGATTCCTGCGTTCCTGACACATGCCCGTCTATTGTATCGAAACTGCGCAGTGAGGGTAAAGCCATCGGGCACCGCAGGCGTACGTCAGCCATGTTTATCGTATCTACGTATTGACTTACGAACGCTCAAGATCCCAGAAATATATGACCATCGCCTAATTTTGGATGATCAGGCATCCTTCCTATGGTCAAGCACGTAATCACTACACACATGCAGGTGAGGTCGCCGTAGCGCCAATGCGGTCATCCACCTTGAGGTGGACTACAGCCTTGTACTGGCTTCCAGCAAGCCTCGATCATTATAGAGGGAAAATCAGATAGGCATAGCCCGGTCCAGATCGTAATATCGCTGCCCTCCGCACAAACGCCGTCGAGTCTACGCTAGCAAGACTCCTCGTTGTTTACTCTA
This sequence comes from Xylaria longipes, assembly GCA_025201785.1. Taxonomy (NCBI): domain Eukaryota; kingdom Fungi; phylum Ascomycota; class Sordariomycetes; order Xylariales; family Xylariaceae; genus Xylaria; species Xylaria longipes. The sequence goes on from MU619749.1 coordinate 189,328, forward strand.
CACAATCAACAATTATTTTTCGCCGCTATAGTCTCAACTTGATATGCTCGGGATACGCAAGGAGGTGATTTAATTCAAAGGTCCACATCTCCCGCCTGGCAAGACTGAGCCAGTCACTATGGCAGATAGGCGAGGTTCTTCCTTGAGCCACACCATGCATGTCCGCGACCCTATCGGACCTCCTCTGGGTCTCAGCCACAACATCGAGTTAAATGTCAGAGCCTCTAGCGTATCAGTACCTCAAGATTCGTACCAAGTTGAAGGAAACCGAAGACGCAACAATTACCAAGTAATTATCGAAAGTCCATTAGGTGTGAACATCCCTAGGCTCCTCTGATTTAGTCGTGTGAACCCTGCTCACGCTTCCCAGCCCGTCTCACGGATGAGGAACTTGAGGAAGATGCCCGTGATTTTCAGAGGGCATTCCTCCCACGTGTGAGGGTTGAGCGGCTGTTGAGGGCTGTTCAGGTAGCGAAGGATATCAGGATCTACGATTCAGTCGCGCGATCCGAGGATCCCGACGCGTACAAGAACCTACCAGTACAGTTGACAGCAAAGGAGAAGATCGCGTTGAAGAAGGAAAAGGACTCCTTGCCTTCCGAACCGACAATGCTTATCGTGGTTCTTACCGTATCGCTCGCGGCGTTCCTGCAAGGGTTCGTCCAGTCCTCCATTAACGGCGCATCCCTTTACGCAAAAGAGTTCGGCCTGGAAACGGTGAGGCCGGAAATGGGCACCTCGCCGTCAAAGCCAATGTCTAACGAGTGGAAGCTCGGCGCTGTTAACGCTTCGCCATTCCTGTTTGCTGCGCTGGTGGGTTGCTGGCTGGCTTTGCCCATCAATGATCGTGTTGGCCGACGGGGTGCAATGGCGGTCGCTGCGTGTTTGATATTCACTAGCTCACTGGGCTCTGCTTTCTGCAATACCTGGAAGCAGCTTTTCGGCGTTCGCGTCCTCAACGGTATAGGTCAGTTCGACCCCAGAGCTGTCCACTTACACTTCAAACCCTCAGATGAAGTCGTTACCATTCTCTAACGACTCGCTAACGATCTAACGACAGGCATGGGTATCAAGGCGGTCAGCACTCCCATATTAGCTTCCGAAACTGCTGTTGGGTATTGGCGAGGCACGTCAATTCTCGCCTGGCAACTCTGGTGAGACCAGCTATCTTCATTTGAATGAGAACAGAAAAGGGGCGCTGATGCCATTAGGGTCGCTTTCGGTATCGCCGTTGGATTTGCATTCAACCTGCTTTTCTTCACTGCTAGACATGATCCGACAATCAAAAGCTTAATACTAGGAGCCCCGTTCGTGCCATCAATATTTCTTCTAGTTAGCCTCTATTTTTGCCCAGAAAGCCCACGCTATTATATGCGCCAACGAAGCTCCCATTTTGACCCTGAAAAGGCATATGGTATCCTCCTCAGGCTACGAGGCTGCGAGGTAATCAACCCGATCAACCAAATTACCACCGGCAGGAGACTACCAGACTAATCAGGATCTTCAGCTCCAAGCACTTCGGGATATTTATTTGATATATAAATCCGTCCAGCAAGAGGAGAAATCCCTTGAATCGGATGAGGAAAGCCCAAGCCGCGGCGTCCCTCACGGACTCATTGGGTATCTCAGAAATTATATAACCCAGTACAAACAGTTATTCACTCGGAGACGCCTCAGGAATGCTCTCGTGAGCAGCTCGATTGTTGCTCTAGCCCAACAACTCTGTGGGAGTAAGTTCATTGCCTGAGGAACGTCCTAGCAGTTGCCAAAGCATTCCGGACTTCACTTTCTAGATGCTATTCTAACGGCTCATAGTAAATGTGTTTGCTTTCTATTCTGGTAAGAGCCAAACCAATCCTGAGTTCCGGTTAAGGTCGGTCCGGGTGTTTGTAGGATCACAGGGCATTTGCCGCTCGAGGTTTTAATGTCCAACTTACTTGATACTCTACTTTACCCTTGGAGATGTCGAGTTGATTTCCACGGCACTATCGCTTAAACGCTCTTTAACTTACACATTATTAGGGCCTCTGTTCAGTGGACTTCTGCATGATAACACAAACAAACTGTTCCCCTTGGTCTACAGCCTGGTATTTGGTATGTCAAACCCAGACGACCCAGGCAACCCTACCCTGACCGCCATGCTTACAAACCCAAGGCGTCGTTAACTTCATCTTTGGCCTCCCGGCTATCAGAACTATCGACACGCTGGGACGCCGCAAATGGCTCGTGCTCACATTGCCCCTGATGTGCCTTTTCATGACTGCAGCGGCTCTGTCAACTTTGATCCCAGAAACCAAGACTCGAGGTGGAATAGTTGCTCTTTTTGTCTTCCGTCGGTCATATTCCCAGGGTAGCGTCTAGAATACGAGCTGACAATTCGTTTAGTCTTCGCGATTGCTTATTCCCCAGGGATGGGTACGTGATGCCTTCAGGGCAGCGCCAAAACAACATGCTAATATTAACCAGGCCCAGTTCCCTTCACCTTAGCATCTGAAAGGTCGGTCGCTAGTTACTCTATCCAACCCCTGAAGCGCAGATGCTAACTAGGCGCAGCTTTCCATTGTCACACCGTGAGGCGGTAAGTCGCCAATCACAATAACTAATTACTGACAAGTTTATCTACTTACTCTCCGGTTAGGGATGCGCGTTCGCCGTTGCTACGAATCTCGGTTTTGCGGGACTCTTGTCAATCTTCTTCCCGAGGTAACACTGTACCCGTAGACCTGATCATGAGAGTATCTGCTAAGATCTTGACAGTATTTACGCCGGGCTCCACGACGGCGGAACACTGGGGCTCTTCGCAGGGCTCAATCTCGTCGCCTTTGCTCTTGTGTTCCTGCTCGTCGAGGAAACCAAGCGCCGGTCGCTGGAAGATCTAGACGCGATCTTCGCCGTGAGGAAGAGCAGATTCACGCGTTACCAGGTCGTGGAGTACCTCCCTTGGTTCCTCCGGCGTTATGTCCTCGGCCGCCACGTTCATAAACCAGAGCTATATCTCGATCTCATATGGGGCGATCACAGCGATCCCGCTGACCATGGCGGTCAAGGTGACGACATGGCCGAAGATGGAAGCAAGCACGAATCCAATAAGGATATTGATGCGGGCGGACAAGGTCTGTTCAATCAGGGTTCGCCATTCGACACAGATGGAAGGAGGGTGGACTTGGACGATGACCATTGGTGAGGTCGGATGCATGTCAGCAGCCGCGAGAAATGTGCTCGCATCTTTGTCGGCAATGTCTCGCATAGCTTTAGCCAAGAGGATCCGAATTGCGATTTCAAGCTGCCACTAAGCCAACTCCAGATTAGCGTGGAACTGTCGAGGTGCCTTGGCGGAGTGAGATTGCTCCGGCGGGTCATACTCTCCTAGCCCCCCGTAACACCTGTAAGTGCCTACCTAGGTACCTGACAATAGGGGGTTTTTACTGGGCACAACTACGTACACAGGTAGCTTGTCTTCTAATTCCGTAGGTAGCATCATCCTCAAGGATGCATCCCTCTGCATGCCGCGCCACCACCAGCCTGCTGTTCACATTGTTCCGTATTGCCGTTTCGACATGGGCGGTCGGCGCAACTCCAACGACCAGCTCGTTTGGCCGTTCAGGAGGTTCGACGAGCTAGATCGAATGAAGCCCAGATTATTCACAATGTCAACTTGTATAAGAACCCTTCCGCGTGTCTCGATCAAAAGGTAAAGTAGGTAGATAGCATCACAGCTTAAACGAAACAACAGCACACACAGTCTTGTCTCATCGAATCCATACCTATCTCTATCTTATTGCTCGCTCCTTGCTTCTATCCAAGATGGCTATTTCAATTCGCAAGGTCGTTATTTCCGAGTTCGGCGACGTCTCAAAGGTCAATGTCGAACAATCAAGCATCGAACCGCCCAAGTCGGGCGAGGTTCAGGTTGCCCCAATCTTCTCGGGCTTCTCCGGTGCCGACATCAACATGCGTCGGGGCCAGTACCACATGCAGAGGAAAGCTCCACTCACGCCCGGCTATTGTCTCGCCGGACGGGCGAGGACCGACGGAACCCACATCAGGGCCGGCGACTTAGTGGCTTGTCTCACGGTGTACGACGCCGAGGCGGAACTCATCAACGTGCCGGAGAAGTACGTCATCCGAGTGCCCAACGGCGTCACCCCGGAAGCGGCAACGGCCATCGTCCTCGACTGGGCGACGGCATTCGGCATGGTCGAGAGGGCCAAGGTCACCAAAGGCCAGCGCGTCTTCATCCACGGTGTCAGCGGCGCCGTGGGCTACGCCACGATGAAGCTGTGTCAGCTGCAGGGTGCCGCCGTCTACGGCACGGCGTCGGAGAGGAACCACCAGGTTCTCCGAGACCAGGGGGCCACGCCCTTCGTTTACACGAACAAGGACTGGATCAAGGCGATGCAGGAGCTCGGGGGCGTTCACGCCGTCTTCGACGCGCTCGGCGCCGACAGCTGGGAGGAGTCGTACTCCATCCTGCCACCCTGCAGCGGCGGCAAAGAACAGGGTCTCCTCGTCGCGTACGGCCAGAACCAGTCGGCGCTCACGGACGCTGACTCGTCTGGCGGCGGCCTGAAGCCCCTGGCTAAACTACTCATGAAGAATGCCAAGATCTTCTCCAACCGGAGTACGTGTTTCTACTACATCGCGCGTGACCAGGCGTCGTTCGTGCCGAGCGTCAATACGCTCTTCGATATGGTCAAGGATGGGAAGATAGACGTTATTATCAAGAATATCTGGGACATGGAGGACATCAAGACGGCGCATCAAAGCTGGGCGTCAAGTGTTGGGATCGGTTCGAATTTGATTCGGATCTCGAAGGAGTAAGATATGAGGAGGTCAAGTGCACTCATCACATACTGTATGACGATATTTCCTATTACATATGTACTTTATTGGGCTGTAGATAGAGAGTCTATGATGATATAACGAATTAGATCTGCAATACCGACAGTCTTCTGTCTAGCGTCTCACTTTGGAGGCCAACATGTAATTATCTTCGGCGTCTCTAGGAGCAACTCTACTCTCTTATTGAAGAAATGCTCGATTTAGTACCTCGGGTTTCATCCCGAAATTCAAGTGGTAAAGGCTGTGTGTACTTGATTTTTAGATGACCTGTTGCTTTTCTCTAGCAGTCAGATAAATAATCGCTTTACCAAGAGCCACGATGTTTGTTGACAGTAACTATTTAGTTCAGCGTTTCAAACTGTTCAATATACGTAGATCACACATACTCACCGGTGCTGCCTTTGTAGAAATCACATCTCTCTCCCTCTCTTTCCTTAGAGACGATACTTTGGCATAGCCCGATGCTTACTCCGGTGGCAAGAATTTCCAGATTTCTACATTGTTTTATTAAGGAGGCAGGCGCTCTCCGAATATCAACGTAGCATGTGACATATCTTTCATTATCTCTATGCTTAGCGCGGCAGCGGCGAGGATCGGATCGGTATGAGCTGGGGTCCGTTTCTTCCGGTTAGAGGTTCGGGAACCGGCTTTCTTGACTGCCGGCGCCTTTTTCGCTATCGCTATCGCTATCGGGACCTCGTCCTCGCGAGCACGTAAAGCTTAATATAAATGTAATGCCTAGCTAAAGTAGGGCCAAGAGATGACCCGCGTCAGCGACCATCAATGCAGGTAAGACTAGGTCGCCATAGTAAGGCTTAGAGAGGTGTTGGCTTCAGAGTTAAGTGATGTTCGTCTAGCCCCGTAACATTGAAACGCCGTGTGCGATTGCAACAAACACGTACTAGCTTCAACGAAGCCTGTCCGGGCGAAATTACCAGAAGTAAGGAGATTAAGGAAGGATAAAAGATAGGCAGAAAGTTTTATTTGGAGTAGAGGAATCCTAACAGAGTTCCCCTCGACAACTGCCCAAGTAATGCTTGCTTACATAACCTATAGTCAGGTAGCCAACTGCCTATAGCTACCTACTCAGACGCAAAAATAAAACGCCCATGCCTGTTAAGTTCCAAGCCTGTTAAGTTCTAAGCATGTTTACTCCCTCACCTTATCTCCTCACTCACCTTAAACCTAATAAGTGTTTAAATAACCCTTAAGATTTATTAGTAGAATTGTACAAGTTGTTAAAAGAAACCGGGGGAGCCGGTCTGGTTCCTAGATAGGTCACTTTATCAAATATCTCTGTTTCTCCTTATAGCATACAATGTTGATTCTATGGCCAGCCCATGGGACCAGACAATCGTAGAGGCGATTGCGAATGCTCCGACTATTACAGCGACGCAGCCCCATCCAATAGGCGCCCAACCGCTGTCGGCACTACAACTAACTAATATAGTACAGCCAAAACAGTCAGGACAGCTATCCTATCCAACGCAAGATATTATACTTAACCACACTCGCCTCGGAGCAACCGTAAAGAAACGAAAGCGGTACTTTCAAGATAGCTACGAAAGAGCGCAGCAAAGCGCCAGTATATACTTAGCAAAGCGTGACCTGCCACATCAAGCGCAGAACAACCCCACAGCAGTAGTCTCCTACCAAAAAGACGTCCCGACGCCAACAACCGAACACGCGATGGACAGGAAGCAATTTATGAACCCTAATGACAAGGCAGCGGTCGCGCTGCGCAATAAGTATCCTATTAGGTCGATTGAGCTATTTCGAATCTTGTGTTCTGCTAAAGGCGTAACTTTATGCTACACTGACAGACGGTCGAACCACACACATTCTCGTACCCACAGCTACCTCAGGAACCGCTGGCGACTTGCTACTATAGAACCAAGTGCCAGAGCTTAACCCGAACTACAACCCTCGAAGTAAAGTTGTACTGTTAAGTCACAGGTATAGTAGGATGCCTGGCGATATTTTGAAATAGGCCGACATTTGGTCTGTTATCTACAGACTGTATAACGATGACCTAAATAACGTATAACAACAATATTAAAACAAGAGTAAGCATTTTACCATGTGGTAATAAGCCCGAAATAGCCAAAATAGGTGTTTGGCCTGCAGCTGAGCTTCTCTTTGTTGTTGTTGCGCCATCTCCGAAAGGAAGGACGAGAGCAAGCTGGGCACGGATGTGCGATATGCCTCGAGCATTTGGCGAGCTCCTCTGTTGTAATAGCTTTCGATAGCATAGCCAGGTGGCTCTGGTGGACGGTGAATAAAGCGCTGGCGCAATAACTAGCTCGACATGTTGAACATATAAGGGGCTTTATCCTGTTTTGGATCGTTTTACAGTACCTCTCCATGTGTTTTTTTTTAACTTCAGCGTCTTTAGCGGTTGTCCAGCTAATCATGATTTCAACAAATCTTTTACTTCTTAGGAAAGTTGTTTACTATAGCTAGCTGTTTGTTCCTTGAGTGGATCTTAACTACTTCATCACCCTTTACTTGTCCCTTTATATCGTAAAGGTTTATTCTTGAGTTTCCCTCATAATGTTTAAGGCTATTATTCTAGTATATACACGAGCTAGTAGTTTTACTTCAAGTTAGTAATTTAGTTAGTTGGAGAGCTAAGCAAGTCTTCACCTGACCGCTCGGGAAAGCAACAGGTCCTCTAGAAGCCAAGTTCCCATTGCCTTTATCCCATGAATTTGTGATAAAATGCCTCACCGCGCACTGGATGAAGCATCTATCACCAACAGAATAGAGCTACCTCGAGACGACAGATACGACCAATCAAACCCAAGTCTTGAACGTAAGGCAAAAGACTAGAGACGGCCGGTACCCCATATCTGGACGTATAGATCTAATCAAGGCAATAAGACAACGCCTTACCCCGGATAGGAAGCCTAGTAGGCAGTTAGCAAGTGTTGGTTCGGGATAATTACGGGGCCTAGAACTTCTGGCTCAACTATGCCGTTTGGGCAAGAATCTCATTGACATGTTAGGTTACCGCACTCGTAACCTGACCTAACCATCGTTGTTCACACAAACTAACGGAGGATTACAAAGTTTATGATTAAACCAGCCCACGAAGGCTAGAGTTACCAAAAAAAAAGAGAGAAAAAAGAAGGGGGGCTGTCATCATCAAAGACTACGTTGACACATCGTCACTAAAAAGTAAACAGCCGGCCTCGCACATTAGTGACAAATGTCTTGTCTAGTCTATTCATTTATTCCCCAGGTCCCTACAAGAGTATGTCTATGAAGAGATAGGTTGGAATCACCAACGAGCGAGCCTCAGATCCTAGAGCTGGGTAGGTATATATATATATATATATATATATAGGTATTCATTCAATCATCCACCCGAAAGACGAGCAAACTAGTCTAGGTAAACAACAATGCACCATTCGACAAAGCACATCGTCTATCGTACCCATCATTCATGCTCTCTGTATCCCTAAACCATGATTTATCCTTATCCCTATTTGCTGGTCTGTTAATGCAAGACATCTCGCTTATAATCCCAACCCCAGACGCAATGCCAATGCTCTCGGGAAACGAGAAAATTTATACAACTTAACTCCCGCTCGCTCGTTAAAAGCAGTCAATCAACTAACTTAATAAACACCTCCCATCATCTCGTTTAGAATATCTCTCGAGACGGGGTTATTCTTCAAGAGCGCCCTGCCCGTGATATTCCCCCTCTTGGGGCCCGGTCCTTGACCCGGTCTCTGATTCTCCTTTCCAGCAAAGATATTATTCGTCCTCTTCACAACCCCCCCAGCGATGTTGGAAGCCGCCTTCTTCTCCTTCTTCGGGCTTCTCTTCGTCGGGGAGACGCCCTGACTACCACCTGGCGCGGTGAACTGCGTCGCACCGTCCTCGAAGAAGTGGGCCTCGAGCGCGTCGCGAGGTAAATCGTAGACCCAATCGCGATCCTCCATGAGGCGGATGAACCTGCTGAGCATCTCCAGCTCTCCGCTGCCCTTGAGGGTGTCGCGGCTGCCGACGACGAGGAGCTTCGTCTTAGCGCGCGTGAACGCGACGTTGATGCGGCGCCAGTCCTTGAGCAGGTCACCGATGCTGCACGCCTCGTTGCTGCGGACCAGGCTGAGGACCACGATCTCCTTGTCCCTCCCCTGAAAGCGGTCGGCCGTGTGTAGCTCGATGCTGTTTCCGAAGCCGCGTAGACCATGTTTCAGCAAAGACAGCTGCGAGCGGTAATGCGTCATGACGCCGATCTCGTTCGCGGGCACGCCTACGGAGAGGAGGGCATCGACCAGCTGGACTACGATGCGGGCTTCGGTCGGGTTGACAATGCGGCTGCCTTTGGCCTCCTCCCGTGGTGAGGGGAGATAGTCCGTGTTCACAAAACGAACGCGTGCCTCGGGATCGAGGAGGTTGTGCAGCCAGCAATGATCACTGCTCCAATTGGGGCAAAACGATCTTGGTGTGCCGGGCCGCATAATAGTGTTGGCATCGTAATGCTTCTGTCGTAAGTGACTCATATGGGGGATGGCCAGTTTCTGGTTTCGTAGTTCTTCTGTGCCACACTTCAGTCGGCCTTCATATATGAGAGTATTACTGAGTGTCATAACATCCTCACACATGCGATATTGGTGCTCGAGGTTGACGACGGAGTCAGGATGTGTATCCGAGAGCAATTTGAAGAGACTGATATCTAGTCCTCCCACTCGGGCCTCCTCGTTCTGAACGAGTGGAGGAAGCTGATTATGATCACCCACCAATACGAACGTCCGCGCCAGCCGTATCGGTCCTAAGCAAATGGGTAGGGTGATCTGCGACGCTTCGTCGACGATACAGTAATCAAACGTACGTTCGTTGAAAACAGGGTGGCTCACTCCCAAACAGGTGGTTGCCACGACTGGGGTGTCGTGCCAGGCATGTCGAAGTTCCTCGAAACTGCTCATCGGCTGGTTCGCCAGGATGGCAAATTCCTGGACTTCGGGATGAACTTTTGCTGGCGCTCCAAGTCGGAGGACAGGGAACTGATCCGTCTTTAATTTCAACAATATGTTATCCACAGCAGAGTGAGTGTACGATGTTAGAAGCACGCTCTTCCCTTGACTAACAAGCGCGCGGATGATGTGGGCAATCGTAGTTGTCTTACCCGTGCCGGGCATACCGAGGACAAGAGCATAATTCTGGGCGCTCATGACTTTCTGAATAGCTCGTCTTTGATCCACGTTAAGACTGTCCTGTCCGGCGATTGAATACTGTGTTGTGGTTGCTTTGAATCGAGGTGGAACAAGATCAACCACCAACTGCCTGATCTCTTTCGAACCAAACACGCCGTCGGCCATGACTTGAACTAGGTTGTTTCGTACAGTTGCCATGCCATTACTGAACTCGTCCTTATCTAGGCGGTATCGTACAGGAGCCTCTTTGATCTTACCTTGCGACTGAGCTAGCGCTGCACCTTCTGGGACAACTTCCATGATGCTGGCGAACGTCTGGTTATTACTTTCATCGAATCCGGGGCGTCGAATACGCGCATTATGGAGACGACGGTCAACAGCAACGGAGATTCTCTGCTTTCGTACGGAAGTGACATAGCCGAGTGCGAGTGCGAAATGGCCCGTCTCATCTGAGACCACAATTGGTTCTCCTACTGCCAGCTGGGAGTCGAGGAAGGAGAAGCTAGAGCTGCTGTTCTCTTTGACGAAACTGTAACGATAGCGATTGATCTTTGGACTGTCACTTTCTTCAAATGCGGAACCTTCTTCGATAACAACGTTGGAAAAGCAGCGCCCAACCTTCTCGCGTTCCGTGCTGGCCATAGTCCACAGCTCTCGTCGTAGTTTTTGGCTTTCTTTTTCTTCCTTTGTCAACAGATCTTCCCACTTCAAAAAGAACTCTTGGTGGGTCGGGGTTAGGTGTTGGACCACTTCCTCGAATTTTCCCTTGACACCGCTTGTTTCGGCGTCACCACCATCGGCGAGCTTGTGGTAGATGAAACACGGTACTTTGGCATAGCACTTGCCACAGGTATTTGCGCTTTTCTTCATCGGTGGAAGCTGCACGCTCCGGTCCCTCACATAGCACGCTAACTGATTGCGTTGCATAATCATATGCCGAAGCTCGTTGCGTATCGTGGGAATTCGATATGTCTGTGAGGTCTCCATATAATACAAGACGCCGTAAACAATCTCGATATCGTACCGATCTGATAATAGAAGATTATATAGTGCCGTCTGCGCCATATGGTTCGGTGTCGCATTTTTACCCGTTTTCACCTCGAAGGGTACGGTGAGGGTCCGTCTTTGGCTGCCCTCTTTCATAGTGACCTGAACCGTTGCATCAATATTACCCTTCAACCCATACATCGGCGACCACACATGTTCCTCGACATCAAGCAACTTGGTGACGCTCATGTTCGCCTTATCCCCATTTCGGCCCTGAACTATGGCGTCAGGCTATCGAGCGGTTAGTGGTGGAAACTCGGACAAGGCATTGAATGGTTGCATGCACTGACCTTGGGAAATGCAGAGACGAATGATTTTGCCCAAGCTCTTAGCTCGGGCATTTTTGACTGGAGATGGTTACGAGCATCATTGATTGCAACTTTTATAGTATACAGATCTTCCACATGCTTCTCGGTAATCTTATGGATAACTGCGTCCAAGAACTCAGGAGCCCAATTGTTCGCCATCAAGGCTTCTTGGAAAATTTCGTGGAGTAGCGTACCATACACAAGGGGTGGTGTCTTGTCACTGGTTGCCTTCACACGATCTTGGAGGACAGCCCTCCGCATGCATGTGAAACTATCCGCAATGACTGTAGCAGATATTAATTGGTCGGGGTGAAGGATTAGAATGTTTTGTGAGTTGTCTATGACGCATTGCCCGGACGGTTGGAAATCGCCAATGATGTGTACATATGACTTCGGGCTCGCTGGCGTCTCCATCCAGTCTCCCCTAAGGTGAACCATCTTTATTGTCTTTTGTCGGTCGACTTCGACCAATAATACCTAAAATTGTTAGCAACGGGCGAGCAACGTATCGTCTAGTGCTTACCTTTTCTGGCAATTCTCTTCCGTGATCGTCTGTGTACGTGCTCTGTAAAACCTGGGTTACAAGGTAGCGTTCGATGGTCTTAGGTTTTTGAGATTGCTATTAATCATATTAGAAAGTAACTAACACGGCATGGCGGTCGCGACTTACATACAGACGGTACTGATCCATTGGGCTGCTTGGCCGATTGCGTGGCAGCTATTTCGGCGGCTTCAAAGTCAAAATCGCCACCAAAGTCGTCCCCGTACATATCCTCTGCTGATTCATCAAGGACGGGTTCTCGGGGAACTGCGCTCACGGAAACAGGAGCCTGAGATACAGTCGTATGTTGGTCGGTGTTACAAGCAGAATCGATCTGTGATAACAACTCTCCGGCATCGGCAAATATATCGTCATCAAGATCGGCGAATTCATCCGATATTGTATCTGCACCTTCGGTGGTCATATTCGAATTTGCAGCCTGTTTTGGGGCAGGTGTTTGCGGTCGTGGTGCTGGGGGTTTTTGCACCAGTGGAGGATTGATATTGACATCTAAGCCCAGTAGCGTGTCGTCGTCGAAGTCATCATCTCCATAATCGGATAAGTTATCAGCTGTACTGGTCTCCTTCGACACATTAACAGCCCCTGGAAATTGACGAAGCGTAGATTTCGAAGGAGATGGTCGCCGCTTTGGAGATCCAGAGAGATGGTCCGCGGGATTGTACCGCCTCTTACGGGGCGATGGCGATTTCAGAACGTCTAGTCGTGTCTGGGCAGCTTTAGATCGATTGAGCTCGCCCGTCACGCTTTCTAGCAAGGCATTGACCATGGAGGATTTTGAATTGTGGCTTGGGCTCTCTTCGACGGCAACGCTCAGGGCGGGTGCCGTCTCGGACCTTTCCACGCGGCGACGCTTCGGCCAGTTCGTACCGCAGCTAATGGCTCTTCTCAAACCCGCCTCGCCACGGCCCACGCCTACTGATTTCGGCTGGGGAGAAGATGAGACCATGAAGTTGGCCAGAGCCGGGTTGGCTGCTCCCAGGGGGGTAGCTGCGGTGGAGCCGCTCAGAGAGAAGCGATCCCAGAGTTCGACGGAGGGGTCTGCACGGGGTGACTTGAGAGCGGCAGACAGTTTTCGGACGTTGACTTGCGGCGTCATCGACTTGGAGCATGCTGCGGCGGGCGACGACACAGGCGAAGAGCTACGGGCCCTCTTGGACCCCCGTTTCCGTGGCATGGGCGACACGCCGTACGCGGGTTTGTGTCTCGTGTCCCACTCAATCTTCTCCCGTGGACTGGCATCTTCGTCCTCTTCCTTGGCGTCCGGGTCGCCGATCAGGTCCTGCCAGGCCAGGCGGCTCACGGGCGTGCTCAGGTGTTTCGTGGGCTCGGACGGCAGGTTGGACGGTAGAGATGCTGCTGCGGCGGCATCATGCTTGACGGGGTTGTCATTCTCGTCGACCAACGCTCGCTTGATGGGCTCGTCGGTAGGAGGGTAAAAGTTGAACGCATTTAGTTTGTGTTTGGTGGCGTCGGCAACGCGCTCGAGGGGCCGAGACCGGGTATTTGGTTGGCTTATACCAGAATGAGTTTTGGACTTGTGCCAGCGTTGGCGAGTCTGTATACGCGGAATTAGAGGTGGCTCGGGGTGCAATTGACCGAGTAAGAAGGAGGACATGTGATGGCTCACCTTGAGGGAGCCGTTCTGTTCGGAGAAAGACTTTTGGAGGGGCATGACGGCGTGCTTCTTTTGCTTCTGCTTCTTTCTCTTCTTCCGTACAATTGGACCATGCTTTTTCTACCACAGAACCGAGAAGAAGGGCTAGAGATACATTTATAGAGAGGTGTAGGTGGCATGCGAAGACAGCGGGGACTTGAGAGGCAGGAAGCGAGAAAAGAGAGGTGATTGCCCTTGGCGTATGTTGGGCAAGGTCCAAGGTCCAAGGTCGCTATGCTATGCTGTGCTGGGTCATTGGATTGTTAAAGTGCGAGCTTGGAGCAACGCGGTCAGACGCGTCGCGACCTGCTGATCGACCTGATTGACCCGCGGCACCCAAAAGTCAATAAAACATGCCCAGCCACAGGTGCCACGGGCAGGGACCACGAGCCACTGTATGGCTGTGCGGTCCACTCCTACCTAGGTAGGTACTTAGTACCTAGGAGGTAGGTGCTAATTAGATGACCTCACGGGATGGCCCGAGCTCCCGGCTCATTCACCTGCCCATCGCTCATCGCTCATCGCTCCTCGTCATAAGTCACTCACGCATCGGACGGCAACCATCGACAACACTTATACGATGGGATCAAAATAGAGGAGAACTGGAAACCCATGTCATCTGCCGGAGATCCGAATCGCCCATTTGGCGAGGGCGACAACGATGACGCCCCTACCCATAACCGGCCATGGCCATTCGTGGATTCCTTCCTCCAGGGTCGCTTTGAGCGCCAATACCTGGCAGACGGCGACACCATCGATTTTGACAGTGTGCCCAAGCTGCAGTTCTGGGCTCGGTGGTTCGCCGTGAGCGACGCCTTCCGCATGCTGTCTGTGCTGAAGAGGGTGGCGAAGCACTCCACAAGTGCCCAGCGCCCCTTGACTGGTGTCGAAGCCACTGCCATCAGTCAACATCACGTCCATTCCATTCGCACCTTTGCTTGGAGCCAACCTCTATGTTGGGCCTTCGCTGCCGCTGCCGCGTTCGCCGGGAGGCGCACCTTCAGGTTTCCCTTCTACCAGCCCAAGATGAAAAAGTTCGATCCGTATTGTTTTCCCACCAAAAGGATGCCACTTCTGAGAGGCGCCAGGGTCGCTGCTATATGGCATGCCACCCGCCTATGCGCCTATTCGGCTGTTTGCTGGTTCCCAACAGCCATCCTCTTCACCTCTATAGCTGAAAACTCTTTCGCTGCGCATACGACGAGAGACTCGCGCCTTGCACCCTTGATCGAAGATATCCGTCGAAACGCCAAACGTGGGGTCGTCGAGCGACAATCAAGGCGCCGCGCGGGCACCCCGAACCCTGCCGGAACGGGTTCTGCCCAAAACACACAGCAGACGGGTGATGGAGCGTATCAAGGCGGCCAAACGCCTCAGGAGTATGGGACCCCCGACTATTCCACTCAGTCAAGCACTCCTGTTGAAAGGTCGAGCTCGGCCACTGAATCCTCTCGAACTGCGTACCCCAGCTGGCCTCGAAGCACATCTACGCAACCAGCGCCTTACAGGACGCAGGAGAGCACCTCGCCAGGCCTCGGTTCGCGGCGCGAAGATGACGACTCTGGTCTCTTCGACGACGACGATGCTTCTCCAGTGGCAACCTCGGCCAGAAGGCGCGAGGTGCCGTCTAGCTCATCCGTCTCCTCTTGGGACCGTATAAGACAACAAGCCAGACCAGGTAGCCCCAATTGGGAAAAGGGTGACTCATCTGGCCAGGAACAGGGATGGGCACAACTGAGGCAAGACAAAACACGGAACCCAAGGGATTATAATCCTAAGGCGGACAGTTATTCTTACTCAACCGATGACGAAGAACGGGAGAAGCGAAATTACGAGAAAGAGCAGGCTCAAAAGGAGTTCGATGCTCTACTTGAAGCAGAAAGACGTGGTGACGGAAGCAGCGGCGGCAGCAGCAGCAGTCGCGGCTGGCGAAGATGAGGGTGGCTATATGGTGAAGAAAGTGGAAGAAACCATCCAAAGTTCAGATTCGTGTACGATATGTAAAGCGACATTGTCCAATCCGAGGTCCTGTGAGTTACCTCTCTACGAAGCATTCGACTGTCTATGACAAATACAGGTCTTGTTTCATATTACATCTACTATGTAAAGTTCTATGTAGCATATCAAATCCACCACGCTAGAAGGGAAGAAAAGTGTACAACGAATGCCCATGTCAAACCTCCACTGTTCACATCACGACTCCTTCGCCCATTGCTTTCCACTCCACAGATTTCCCGTTGTCCACAGCCAGTAATCACGCCCCTTGATCAGCCACACAAGGAAGCTAGGGATTTTCATTCCCATTGCTGCGCCGACTCCCTTACTCTTTCCGATGGGCACGAGCTGCGTCTCGCGGGTATCTTCCTTGAACTCGCGGTCCTCGCCCGCCACCTGCGCCGATTCGCCCGCCGCCAGCAGCAGGTCGCGCTTGACGTTGGCGCAGAGCACAGGCACCGCGGAAAGGATGTTATGGACAGCCGGGCGAGCAGCCGACGACGCGTCGCCGAGGGCATATACCCTTTCCCCGGCCCCGACAACACGCAACGTTGAGGCGCTCGTGTTCACCCGCCCATCAGGACATCGC
This sequence comes from Xylaria longipes, assembly GCA_025201785.1. Classification (NCBI taxonomy): domain Eukaryota; kingdom Fungi; phylum Ascomycota; class Sordariomycetes; order Xylariales; family Xylariaceae; genus Xylaria; species Xylaria longipes. The sequence goes on from MU619749.1 coordinate 205,490, forward strand.
AAGATGTCCGAGACGAACTTCGTGTTCGGGATAGCACCCGTAGCGGGGATGTACAGATCGGCCTGCAGTGTCTCTCCGTTATCTAGTGTCAGCGTCGTCTTCGCCGCGACATCCTCCGTGCCAGCTGCGGCCGGGGCGACCGTCGTCACACGCGCGTTGTGCACGATGCGCACCCCGACCTTGGCTAGGTAGGTCTCGGCCGTCTGCGCAATGGCTGGTCGCAGATACGGCAGGATCCGCGGACCGCCGCTGAGAAGAGTAATCCGGACTTTGGGATCGGAGGCCGAGCTCAGCCAGCCGGCTCGCCCGTTCAGATGCTCGCCGAGTTCGCCCGCCACCTCGACACCGGATGCACCACCACCCGCGATCACGATATGTTTGGCTTGAGGGAGCGCCTTGCGGAACGCGGCCCAGCTAGACTTCAGAGCCGTCTCGTCGCGCGTAAATCCGAGGAGTGGTGAGGGCGTAGAGGCGCCGGTAGCGATGATTAGAGCGTGGTATGTGATCTTCAACTCGGCGCTGTTGTCGCCCTTGGTAAGGAGAACCGAGACGGTTTGGTTCTCATGATCTAAAGCCGTCGCCGTCCCTTGTTCGAAAACAATGCTTCCGGCCGCGTATTGCGAGAAGGCTTTCGGTATGCTCACAAAGAGCTTGTCCTGTGGAAACATGGCATCCGAGATCAGGGCGCGCGGAGCAGCTGGCCGGCACATTGTCTGCGAGGATGTACTGATGAGGACCACCTGGTAAGATTTCGGGTCTGGGAGTTTCGGTATGGCATGTTTGAGGAGGTGGTGTGCCGTCGATACACCGCCGTAAGAGCCGCCCAGAATGACGACTTTCTTCTTGTCACCTGCAATCGCCATCTTCGAATCCGGGTCGATTTCTAGATAGTGAATGAAACAAAGATACAATATATACTGCGGTTGCTCCAATTGCAACAACAGCGTCGTTTTGCGTTTACACCAACCACGATGCAGACAGAAAGAGACTATACGGCCAAGCTCGCAGCTATATTTCAATTGATTTATAAGAAATACCCAATTCGTAATCATTTCTACTTATACAACCTCTCTATATTCGAGGCGGCGTCACGGACCTACACGGACGGACCAGCTCCTGAAATCCTCATCTTGAGCCGTCTAACCATATGCGCATCGGCCGAAGTAACGGACGAATCATCCGCAATCAAAGCCGCCCAGATCATGCTTATAGTATGCCTTATTCAGCTCGTTGCTGCACATAGTCCTCAAAATGCGCTTCGTATGCGTATATAATCTGTCTTGTCGATTGTCCAGAATACGTGCACAGCATAGAAGCTCGGATTAACTCACCGGCTGTTGATTAGATGCCAAGGAGTAGTAATGCAGAGCTGTTAGCTTGGTATGCCGTGGCGCTGTCGGTCAACTTAGCGCTTTCGCATCGTATAGATAAAGGCACCAAAACCCACATCACTTCTTGTTTTAAGAGTCTCTCTCTCCCCTTCTCGACGAAACAGTACGTGACTGGATCCCTACCTTGCCTTACCTTAGTTTGTCTAGGTATATGAGCTTGCTCATTAGGCTTGTCACTAAGTACGTTCGGGCGGCGCGTCGTCCTCACTCATCGGCTTAGCGATACCGGCGCAGCTTGGGCGAAGATCCATACCACAATCATGATCGATCTGCCTTCTTCCCAGAAGTTTGCAACGAACTGTCCTCCTTTCCATCGTCGCTGGGACGGGTTGCGCCTAACGCCGCCAAGTTGTATACAGACAGTTGTGTACTACTAACTCAGGCGCCTCTGTTTACAGCATGCTGCGGCTGGGGCATATGTAGTCGGCCAACCAGTCTGGGGCCCCGTGGGCCGGAGTCGCTGAATCGTAGGGAGGCGGTGGCCGTCCGCCGTATTACTGTAATGTCGCACTAGACTGAGTTGTATACTGTATGCACACAATCATGTACAGTACCTGTCCGTGGATACGGAACGCATCCCAGTGGCCATCCGGGACATATGGTTCCCCAAGACAATAGCACACGACATAACGACAACAACCAAACAGAACCATCAATCACATCGCGGTGGGGGCCAATGAATGGATACCTGGTAAAAATGATGGGAAGAGGTTCTTGTTCTGAGTCGCTTGCATCCACGCCGGCCGAGACCATTCACCCCGCGGGTCGAACAAACGGCAGATGATACGACGCATCCGTATTATGTATTACTTGAGCCTGCTTGCTGGACAGCTTACACAGCGTTCAAATGCGCGCGGGGAAAACCGGTCGTCCCGTGGGGGTATACGTCTGCCATGGCAGGTCCAACAAGACTTACACCGTAGCAGCACCGTAGGCAGGTAGCGTGAGTTCTGTTGGACGCGCGATGCGGGGCGGGACAGATAGCTCTTACATGCCCAGTTGAGCGAGAGATGGCATGTCCAATGACGGCGATAGGATGACATAATGAAAGGGTAGGGTCCTGGATCCTTTGCTGGGTCCCATGTACAGACCGAACAATGTCTCGCACCATCTACGTATACACGAAGACTGACTGACTGACTGACTGACTGACTGATTGCATACAGCCTGATATGGACTTGGACAGAAACCACGACTATCGTCGCGTGACCGAAGGACAGAATACACCGCGATACATTGTCGAATACCAGAGTTCGTGGTAGAGTTCAGTTTATGAGAAACTGACACCATGGCATTGTAACTAGTATTTCATGATTATGTCATGTTTCACTACTCAGACACCGTCCCGGCAAACTCTAACGCCCGTGGCATCTTTAACCACAACCCCACTCTATCTATCTATTAAGAGACCCATTCGGCTGTAGTACTTGCCAAGCCTTTTAGTAACCAATAAAATTAATGCATTTTAAGGTACTTCGTCCTCCACCTAACTCTGCCTATGCTAGAAGTACTAGAAACAACTAATGATACTAACCAGTTTTGCTGTAAAAGCGTAGAAATATATGCTTATATTATGTCACTTTTGTTAGTAGGGGTGGTGTGGGCCCCCGCAAGGGGTCTCGGTGGGTCATTCAGCCGAATGGGTCTCTTAATAGATAGCCATCTTTGGATCCTGTTGTTCACCATGTTACCTATCAAGTACAGGCCCGTACGTGAGGGCCACTCAGAGCCGTCCGGCCGCGCCCGATCCTCACAAGCCGATTTAAATGCGCAAACAAAGCTCGAGCACCGTCACCATGATTGGTAAAAGGCCTGTCTCTAACGGCCGACTGCTCGATATAGTACCGACCTGACCCCTGCATGACTCGGCAAGATCGGGCCCATTACGTTAAATATTTCCCAGCCTAGCCACATTCCGGCGGCGAGGCTTTTCTATTTGGTAATAGCAGCGCAACCCAAGTCAGCTTGTCGCCTGGGAGTTGCAGCAGATTGGCTCGCAACCCGACGTATAGGGTACGGTCAGGGTACGCTGCTGTGACCTGCCAACCCCCCCCTCGTCTAGTGTAGGGAAGCCTGTCAAGTCATATTGCTTCTATCGTCTCATAGGCGAAATGAGCCAAACGTGGTTTTCTGCTCCCAAGTCGACCGCCAGCGTCCCCGGCCGCCCTCGGTCAGTTTTGGCTTCCGACTCGCAGCCACAATCAAGTCTCCCCGACGTACTCCAAACCTTGGTGAGCCTCCCGAGAGACAATGCCTGTGAAACCCGCGAAAATAGTACAGAGCTAGTCGCCCCTAGACGGCAGTGGTCGCGTTAATCAGTCCCTGAATCAGTCCGGCATTATCAGATTTCACTAACCTAGCCAGCATGTGTCTCTTCTCATTATGAGTAGGTATTACAATTCGGATCTTGTCATGCCTACAAGATAAGATGGCCACCTACGTTATCAATAGCTCTATAGTAATTCGTGCGTCTGGGCCATTGGCTTGCTGCAGGAGGCATGCCGTCGGTCGTCGACTTTCTGATTCTGTCATTTCCTGGTCCCTAAATCCAATAAACATCCTCAGATGCCCTCACCTGCAGTCAAGGCCAAGAGCCCTGGTAGTATAGCGGTAAATGACATCTGTTCCCTGAGCCCCTCCTCTCGCCGTGCCCGTTTGCGTGAAAGGGTCTTTCTGAAACATATTACCAACCAAGTTCTTCGTTATCTACTAAGTTACCATCTATCTTTGGCTGACCATCTCTTTACCTGCCGTTGTCCCGCATAGGAGCAGCTAAGAGATCCCTATCACGGAAGCGAGCGAGCTTTGGACTACCTATTACCACGCGCTTAGTAGTTACTTCCGATCTGACCCCCGTTATCCTTGACGCTATAGATCCTATAATTTTCCTATTGCCTCGATAGTTTTCTTTTTTTGCCCGGACTGCTCATCCTTCAACACGACCGTTGGATTTGCAGCCTCAATGACGAAGACAACCCTAGCTTATCTAGTTCTAGTCTCCATCATCACCTAGAACAATCAGATCAGCCTTACGACATACATTTCACGATATCGGTACCGGTACCCAGACTATATTGGGGTCTAGTGCCGAACCAGTCAACCTGCAGCCGTGGCTGCGGACGTGCCAAAACCATCCAGGGTGCCTGCAGAGAACCTCAGTCAGGCGAGACCATATACCAACCACAATTTACGAGGACCCCCAAAAAACATATCGTCATCAACGTCACGCGCTCTCCCGTTTTGTAGTCTACACAAATCATCTGCGCCTTATCGGTCCTTAAGAGCTAAATCGCGGGGCGTACGATATTCTCTCCACTGGCCACTCAGCTATTCGCTATTCTGGAGATATCTAATCAACGGCACAAGCCATTCATTGAGGTTCCGGAATTGACTAGATCGGCATTTTCTCTACAATCCATAACCTCAATTAATAAAGGCAGTGGATCGGTGATCTGCAATTCCTCGTGGCTTATTCCACAGGGCTTGACCTATAGCAGTACCGTAAGCAAGTCAAACCCTATACATCGTCTGTATCCTTATCGGGGTTTGAGCCAACAATCCGACTAGGCCTTGGGAACGGATCTATCCCACCCACATCTTCGTCTATCGACGACTAGGATCAAAAGACGGCTTGGCTCATGATTATTGAGCTCTCACCGCGAGCCATGTCTAATCCAGGAACCGTCCCTAGGACGGCTCCCATCGCTATTGCTCCCAAAGCCTTACATCAACCCCCCGGTCTGCCGTATCGTCATGGCCATGTCAATAGAGACGACGCATACATGAGTAACATGACAGGCAACGACTCGGCAGACTCGGATTCGGCCCTGAGCGGTATAATGACACCGTGTGAGGCCTGCGCCCTGCGCGGATTTAAGTGCGTCGTAGGCGATGAGGAGGAGAAGTGTATGTCATGCCAGGCCCGGGGTGTCGAGTGCTCTTTATGCTCGAGCCCACCGGCTCGAAAAAGAAAGTTGGGGCGTGACCTCGCCGATGAAAGCAACGGTCACAGAGGGTAAGGATTTCACCGAGTTTTCCCTATTTGACCCCCATGCCTGCCAATGCGTGCGTTATCATGCCGCTGCGCCCTCGTCTATGCCATATCGTACCAACAAAGATGATTTGCTAACATGCCATTGGCTGGCTCCCTAGCTCGCCCGGTCGGTCAGATAACAGACGGCTACGGCAACACGCCCCCAGTTTGTCCAGCACGGCCGCAAGCAATTCTTTGATCGAAGACATGGCCAACTTTGGTGGACCAACTCTCCTCAAGCGCACGCTCGGTCTTCAGAAGGACCGTTATAGCCAGTACATCGGCCCGACGACGGACTTTGAGCCCTCGTTGATTAATCTATCGCCGTTCGACCCGCAGGACGAGAGCCTCCTCGCCCGAGGGACTCTCCGGAAGGTAAGTGACCATGACACGTTCTTGATGCTGCCAGATGCCACGACGCCCGGGCATGAGCACCAATTCGACGATGTGGACGAGATCGAGAGGATCGTCGCCCCCCACGGCCGGAAGCTGATTGACCTCTACTTCGAAGTCGTCCATCCGGGCTTCCCCATCATTCAAAAGAACATCTTCTACGAGAAATACGACAGGGATTGCCACGAGTTCTCGCCACCAGTCCTAGCTGCCGTCTACATTCTCGCCATCAACTGGTGGGATCACTCAGAGGAACTCTCAAGATGTCAACGTCCCAACGTCCGCGAGTTGGAGAGACTGATACGGTCGTCTCTCGCCGATGCCATGTGGCGACCTAAACTCTCCACGGTCCAGGCCGGGCTCCTGCTTTCACAGCGGCCCGAAGGCGATCAGTGGGCACCAACCGCTCAGCTGGTGGCCACCGCCCAAGAACTCGGTCTTCACCTGGATTGCACACATTGGAAGATCCCACCTTGGGAAAAAGGTCTCCGGAAGAGGTTGGCCTGGGCCCTCTACATGCAAGACAAATGGGGAGCACTAGTGCACGGACGGCCATCTCATATCTTCAGCTCCAACTGGATCGTTCAGCCTCTCGCTCCCAACGATTTTTCAGAGGCCGACTGCGACGAGGACGACATAGAGGGGAAACAGGAGATTGAGCGAGGGCGGACGCTGTTCGTGCAGATGGTGTACCTGTCTCAGGTACTGGCCGAGATCCTCGAGACGTTTTACACGCTCCAAGCCATGCAGAACGTGACGGCTGCCGGGCCGCAGGGGACTCACCTCGTTCTCTCGCTGGCCAAACCCATCCAGCTCAAGTTGAAGGAATGGTACGCGGCCTTGCCGGCGACCATTCGCATGGACTCTTCTTTCCTTGGCAGTCCCATCTCGTCCAGCCGCCTATCCAGCATCGGGTATCTCCACCTGGCCTATTTCGCGACCGAGATCACCCTCCATCGCCGCATCATCCGGGCACTGGCCTCCGACTCTCAGGCCATCGATCCGTATCTCGAGCACATCTGTCGCAGCGCCGCCAAGGCTCGTCTGATCTCGGCCATGGACTTCGTCAACCGTCTCACCCCTCTGCATCTCCGTGCGTTCTGGTATTTCGCCTCCAAGACCAACTTCGCCCTCATCGGCACCTTCGGTTCTCTTCTCTGGGCGACCTCCCCCGGCCGAGAGGAGGCCGACTGGTATCGGCGGCGGCTCGGCGAGTACCGGTGGACGCTGAGCGTGAGCAGCAAGCCCGGCGAGAGCCACCGGCTTACGGAATTCGCCATGGGAATGCTCGACATCTCGACTGGTTTGCTCAAGAAGCTCCCCGAGAAACCCGAGCTAAGTCGCACGGGGAGCGCGGTCGACTTCAATCCCGGTAGGCGACACAGTCTGCTCTCGGCGGGTATGAGCAGCTTCGCGGGCGACTCGTTCAGCGGGATCAATAGTGCGGATATCAGCGCTGTACAGAGTCCCGGGAGTCCAATCGACAGCAGCGATGAGGAATACGAGTACGAGAACTTCTCGCCCACTGCTGGGATGGCCTCAATGCGCGATTGAGAAGCTATCGTAGGCAGGTTTTTTTTCCTACTCTGGTCTGTTTTGTCTGCGTTTGTCGTTTCTCAGGGTGGGTTATAGGTGGAAAGGCCTAGGTAAATTGATGAGTTTGGACGAAAATGCGACGCGATCACGCCATTTCCGCGACATTATGCAATCGAATTGCACAATCACACATATGACGAGCGGGCACGAGAATGATGGTTTTCCTTTTTTTTTTTTTTTGACGGGCTCCTACTTACTACCACTACCACTACCACTACCGCCTACTTTTCATTTTCATATGTAGGTAGTCTTACGATCCACCAACCCACCCCGTCTTGTTTTTTCTTCTCGGAAATATGGATACCCCCTTTTAGAGTGTGTCTGGCGTCATGCTTCATGCTGGGTCATATTTATATATTTTTTCCCACCTGCCCGTTATGAAAGGACACTTCACGCAGGTTGATGATTGGGTACCTTAGGTACTTATCATAAATAGACTAATAGCAGGCTTTTGAGCAATAGCTGTTGATACATGGTTCTTTCTTTTCACCTTCCTCGGTCCGTGTCTCAACCGAAAGTTCATTATAAGGTTTGAACTTCATCTCTCGCTAGTGGGACACGCCGCGTGCCTATCTCGTCTTGACTTCATAGCGATACTAAACCCTCTTTGACACTAGGCTCTAGAGTCATTGAAGGCGGCGATGTGGTAGGGCTATTTCTACGGTGGTATTGATTAACAGACGCAGAAACGAGACTGCAAAGGATCTAGGAAACTCAACATTATGAGATTATGCCGTGCACGCTATCAGCGATGAGAAATCAACCGAGTTGACCGCTCACTAAGTTACTTTATACAATCGCATATGTACAAGCTGTAAGAGACAATATATCTCTACCTATATACAAGAAGATAATGTGAAGGATGTCGCTAATCAAACTGCGTATCGACTAGCCATATATGCAAGGCTAGACGGCGAAAACCATATATATATATACGTATATCCACATCAGATCAGATCAGTTCAGTTCAGTTCAGATCAAATCATCAATGGCGCAAACATTCGAGCAAGCGCCGGGAGCCTGCTGCGAGGTGCTGTTGTACGCGAGGTCGAGCCACTGGACCTGCATCTCGGCGGCGCCGCCGACGCCCATGACGCCGCTCCAGACACCACCGTCGCTCCAGACGTTCATGATGACGCTGAGCGGCGAGGTGGGCGTCTGGAACTGGATCGACGCGACCTTCTGCCCGTCGACGTACCAGTCGCTGGAGCCGGGGGTCCAGTCGTACCGGTGCTCCTGCCACCCGGTCCACGGGCTCGCCAGTTGGACGACCCGCGTCGCCTCGGGCTGCTCCTCCCCGTCCACCGTGCCGGGCTGGTTCGTGTACTGCACGACGTCGAGCGCCGTCTGGGTTCGGAACTCGATGTCCGCCTCCCTATTGTAACACCACCTGTTAGAAACTTGGGTCTCATCATGGGCTTCGGAAGCATGTGAATGCAAAAAATGTCTTTGCCAAAGATAGGCAGGTAGAAAGACTCGAGAACACGTACTGGACACTGGGGTTCCCCGTGTAAGTGAACAGGGCGGTCACGGCGCCGGAATCGCCACGCGACCGCGCCAGCATCCGCATGGTCAGGAACTGGTAGTCCGCCGTCGCGGACTCGACCTCGGCCGTGGACTGGTAGTCGGACTGGCGCAGGGTGCGGAGCGTGAGGTGGCTCGAGCCCTGCTCGCCGTCCTCGGCCGGCGCGATGAAGACGTTGTTGGCCGAGTTCTGCCGGGGCACTCCCTCACCGGGTGTGTTCCAGCTCTGTGCCCGCCAGGTGTTCGTCCACTCGGCCGTCGAGAAGTACGGGTGCGTCGCGCTCGCCGCCGCGTCCGCCGCGCTCCCCACGATGGGCGCCGGCGTCGAGGGGTTCGCGATGTTCCGGAAGTCGAAGAACTTGCGGTTCACAAAGTACGCGGTCGAGTCCGCCGCCGCCTTGTAGCAGTCGCAGTCCGCTGCTTCTGCTGCTGCCAGGGGCCGGCCCTGGGCGAGGGCTGCTAATGATAGCGCCGTGGTGGAAAGTACAGCCCGGAATGACGGCATGGCTGGTCTCTTTCGACGGCGAATATCTAGAGCAAGAAACGAAGGAGCAAATCGAAAAGAACTGAAGCTATTTTTTCTCTCTTTCTAGTAATTTAATTATCTCAACGACCAGTCGATGGTACCGCTCTGAATGTATACATCCTGGAATATTGAACAAGAAACATGATGGTAAGCCTATATATGTTGTAGTATCCGCGTGAAGAGTTCCAGATTCCTTCCTATTTCAGCGAAACACCAGACCCTCACTGCCCTCTCAAAATAGCAGGTGATTCTGACAAGGGGCCATGGCTCACCTCACTCCTCGCAAATCATGCGAAACGTACTATTTTCCTGCTCCCTGGACAGTGGGTAGCAATGGGTGGGGTATAAGATGTGCACATGGCAGTTCAGTCCTCTACATAGTACTGTAATTACTCCCAAGCAAGCCATAGTTCGACCACTCCATCGACAAGGACCAGGTAATATAGATCATTAGTATCAATGTAGCCTGCCAAGGCCAAGATCTTGATTGTGTCGTGTGTCCTAGCGTTATGTAAAACTAGGACCGGTTGATTGGCATCTTGGCCCTTTGATTAGAAGAGTAGGTGGCGGTATTAGTTACGACGGCCAATTGTTCAGTAGTCGCGCTGAGGAGTAGACGGCCGGGGAGCATACGGGCTACTATGTCATATGCTGCGGCTCTTCTTCTCGGCGGAAACCTAAGGACCTACCTATTACATCCAGAACCCGGGGCATGGGAACGGTCTTACGTGGGTCATGAATATTACTAGTCTACACCCTCTCGCCTGATCATCTCCCGAGAAATATGGAGCTCAGCCGGCATATTTGCGGCTCTACCCATCGTTATCTACATACTGTAGTAGATATCGTTCATCTCAACTTCAGCTTGGCGAGATTGATCGACAATGACAGTATAAAGTAGGTAGGTAGTCAATTCGCCGGGGTCCCTGACCTAGATGAGTAAAAGAGGTGATGCATACTAGGTATCAAGTCCATCACGACATCGTCCTACAGGACAAATTGGCCGGCCACATATTAATTACCATCTTGGGTGGTTCATTCATTATTCGCGCTTGTATTGAATAATAACTAATATACCTACCTAGGTAAGTAGTTATGGCAAGAACCCGGGACCGAGTACCTGGTAAAGGAGGTTCAAACTAGTAGGTAGTCCCAGTTGGCCCAAAAACCAACGTTGCGCTTTATTTGTATAACGTTACTCCAAACATTCCTCTTTTGTAAGCGCTTGTTTCAGCAGCACTCTAGAACAAATAGCATACTCACGCACAGACGAATCAAACATGGCTGATTTCCCCAAGGGTAAGCCACGTGTTTCCATTGTCTAATTACATCACCCGTGAACATATAGATCATAGATTTTAAGGAGTGTGCTTCTCATGGCTGATAGAGGGACGCATGGGATGGTATATCACTCTACCTGACCCGCTGTACCAAGTAAACTAGGAGACAACAAAAAGAGTTGCCATTCTTCTAAAAGATTAATAAATGGCGGGCTTGCCACGTCGCACAACATCCAAGATAATCTTGTTTCGTTTTGTCTCATCCCGTACTAACACAATACCGCTCAATCTAGGTATCTCACCCCCAATATCATTTCGTGAGACCTGGAGAATATCTAAATCACGTCGCACAGCCCAATGAAGAAACAGCTAGCCGGGGACCGTCCTACAAGAAGCTTTTCTTTCTTACATCAGTCGGTGTTATCGTTTTAGGTAAAAGAACCAAAAGATGATCGACTCCGAAACAAAGTGCGGTGTTGTGTGGCTACTAACTTCCATTTCACTCGCCGCAGGGGAAAGGCTACTTGAATCAAATATAGCAAAGTATGAGGCTAGTATATGAGAGCCGAAACGGTATTTCGGGTTGCTGAAATACCGGCATAGAGGTACCAGATATACGGTCGGCCAAATCCAAGATTGGGTCTACAAGAGGTTTGTCGGTGTCATGTGGTAATGGTGTGTCCTCATTAAACTTATTGCCATCAGTACCTATCTTATCTGCGCAATCACAAGCGACTCCAACGAAGTTCCCATCATATCTACTAACTAAACACCAGAAGACTCGACATCCTCGAGGTTTGGTGTGTGGTGCTCAAAACATACATGACCAGTATCATTCATATTAACCGTACAAGTGCGCTTTCTCCTCCGTTTCCTCGTCCAGGACGCTGCGAACTGCCGTGAAGGACGAGTTCCTCTAGCTCTCTTTACGGCGAATAAGTGTAACCTATGTAACGATACCTACGTGTACGTATGCTAGGGTTCTTGCTCCCAGTGTGCCAGCCGAAGCGCGGTGGTTTGCTACCAAGCTTGTATAGATATATAACTAAACATATCTCTACGGGATCATAGGGCGCGTTGATGATCAATTCTCATTCATTAGGTGTATGCTAGGCATGTATATGTTAAGTTAAAAGCAGCGCTTGAACCCAGGAAGGGGGGCCCAAAACGTGTGGGAAACTACACGTAGTGATAGCTTGTGCGTATCTTTACTCTACAATAGAATGAGCGTGCCCCGCCATAACAAAGGCTCTCTCGTGTAATTAATTAATCCTGGCTTGCACTGAGATCCGTGTTCTTATCCCAGAGGTTGCGCAGAAGCGCAGCAAGCCCATCGTCATTTCCGTCAACGTAGCTCGAGCCGCTAGTGCGGTCGTGGAGCCTCTCGTCATCACCGGTGTAGCTCGATCTGGCCCCCGTCGTTCGTATCGAAGTCGACCGTCGTGGGGTCGCGGGCCGAGATTGTGCGATCTGGGCCATGCTCTTGCTTTGCCCGAGCCGTCCCGCTCTGTCTAAGTCTAACGAGGTTTTAGCGTGCGTGGTTCCGTTCGTGTCGTTCTGTTTGGTAATTCGTCGGCTCTTGTTGGTGCCGGGGAGATGTGATAGCCGCGCGATGGATCGCGCAATGGGGTTTTGGTATCGTCTGACGACCAAGTATTCCATCCCCGCACGCTCAAGAAGCCTGCTGATGCGAGGGTCACGGTGTTCGTAGTCGGTGTTGCCTACCAACAGGCTCGCGCCAACGACACCGACACCTGGTGCTGCTTGAGCAGGTTCCATGGATGAGCTGGCACGCTGAAGATTGAGCTTCTGCTGGATGCGCGACTGGCTGGCGGGCACCGCCCTGCTCCTCGGTGTTCTTGATCGGGGCGCTAGGGCGCTGTCCTCCTCTTCGCTGGCCGAATCCCGAGAAGCCTGGTTCAGGTTACCAAGCGACTGCGGTCGCCGGAATCCCCCCTCATTCCGACGCACTGGCGGATGCGACGGTACGAAGTACGAATCATTCTCACCATGCCCACCTGAGCTGGGCCCAGATCCGTTGATGAAACGGGACACCAGTTCTTCTGGGCCACTCGCGCCGAGCGTGCCCGTCTTGGGTGTGCCATAGAGGCTCGGCGGACCGCGGCTTGCCTGGGAGGTGGGTGAGCCCGAGGGCGGCGGTACAGAGACGGTCTCGGTAGACATCTTGGGGGGCGCGCCGTGAGAAGGCGTGCGCTGCAACAGGCGGGATGTGATATAGTTCTTGTGCTGTGCTCGCTGGCGCGTAGGGGAAATATCGTGAGGATCAAACGAATGGCTGGTGGCGACCGGGGGTGTGTGCGGTGGCGAGCGGTCGGCGGTCGGCGAAGGTGGTTTTGCGGGCGACTGGCCGCCGCTCACGACGGAGCCGCGCCTGGACAGGTAGGGGGATGCAGATGCGCTCGCGTCGACCCACTCGTCTTCGTTTGCGTCGTCGTCGTTCTCGTCGTCGCCCAGGTCGAAGTGCACCTGGTTCTTGGGTCCCTTGAGCTTCTGGACGTCCTTGTGAGAGGCAGCGCGTTTGATGTTAGCAGCGGACTTGGAGCGCTTGGCGATCTCTACGTGGGAGCGATTGCGCTTGGAGACGAGGTTGGACTGGGAGTTGTTCTTCTTCAGGCCGGAGATGCCGCTGGCGTGGTGACTGGCGTGGTGACTAGCGTGGTGACTGGAGTGGTGAGAGTGAGAATTGGGGTCGGAGAGGGGGTCGAGGGCAGCGGGCGCGGCGGTCAGCCTCAGGTCGGAGGTGGTGCGACGATGGGCGTTGGCAAACAGAGGGGGGCGCTCGGGGTCGGGCGAGGATGCGCGGCTCCTCAGCTTTGCGGCGGACTGGGAATGGCTCCTGCTGTTGTTGTTGCTGCTGTTGATGTTGCTGGTGCTGCTGTTGTTATTGTGCAGGCCCTTGGACGAGGGCACGCGGGCGTGGAAGCGGCCAGCGCCACCTCCAACAACCCGCTTCTGGTGTTTGGGGCGGTGGTGAGCATCGCTGCCGTCGCCCGTGGCGCGGCGGGCGTAGGGCGGGCGTCGCGATTGGGCAGCGCCGGCCAACGTATCGCTGCTGTCCCTGTCCCTCTCCCTATCCCTCTCCCTGCTGTCCCCATGTCTCTCCCCAATCCTGTCCCCATCCATGGTGGCCGGCTGACTGCTGCTTGTCTCCTGCAGGCAGTGGTCAGATAGCAGATAGCAGATAGCAGACAGACGAATAAAAGTACAAGGCACCCCTCCCCCGCTGGAGACCAAACCCTCGGTCCGTCACACACGCTCTTTTCCGTCCTTCCTTCCTTCTTCCCGCTTCCCGCACTCTTCTTTGCCACGGTACGGTGCCGCGCTAGAAGGGCCGCGGTGTGGGCGTATGGTCGACAACACACCGCCAAGCCGCGTGCATATGCTTTCTAAGACAGGCGCAAGGGATGTAGTCGGTCGGTGAGCGGTGGTTCTCTTTATGTTTCTCCTACCCTACTATGTGTGCGAGACGTCGCAGCGGTGTATTTCCCGGTGCTTCTGCTCCGGGCAGACGGGCGGATGGACAGACGGCGCGAGGTGGTTGACGTAGGCGACTGATGAGACAGACGGTAATCGGTGAACCGGGAGACGGAGCCAATCCAGTGTAGGTGGCTTGCACCGCGGTATCTCGGGTGTCTTTGACGGATGCGCGCAGAGGAACGAGCAATTGGGAAACGCTGCAATGGGAGGGAGAAAACACGGAAGAATCTGCTGCAAGGGCGATGCAGACAGGCAGACAGACAGACAGACAGACAGACAGACAGACAAACCAAACGAATGGATGCCTAGAGCAAGAAGGCCTGGTGTTGTTGTGGACGTACAACGTACAACGTACAACGTACAAGAAAGAGGAGAAAGACGGTCGAGTGCAGTCTAAGTAAGAGATAGGTAGATAGATACCTTGCGATCTCTTGTCCAGAGTCAGTCTAAGTTTAAGTTACCTAGCGGCAAAGTTTAATCGACGAACGGGTGCAGCCAGAGACTAGACTAATACATACTTGTACTTGTAGGATGGGACCTGGCAAATCAACCCGCAATCAATTAATTCGCAATCCATCCTGGCGCTACGATACCCGCTACGACACCGCCGTCTACCGAGGATCGGAGATACCGATCGTTGGGTTTTTGTGTTCTACGCGCACCAGCGGAAGCGCACCTTCGTCATGAGTTCTTGCCTCTCCAGAAGGTACCTGCCTAACAGCAGCCAGACCAGCACCCACCAAGGTATATATCGGTCTATATAAAACGGAGACTCTTGCCATTCGCCTGCTGTGGCAGGTACGATGGAACAGTGTGATATAAGGACCCCGCACGGGGACTGCCTTGTAGCCAGACCATCACATCTACATCCTATTTCTAGGCCCTCCCAATCAAACAACATATCAGTGGTGAAGAGCTGCATCATTCGTTTTCCCCCTGCGCGGGACCCCTTCGGGGGTTTCCCATCCGCGGTCTTCAAGGTCTTCACGATAATTACGTCTATAATAAAGTTTCTCCCGTTTACAGCAGAGCTTTCCCGGGCTACATGGAGCTTGAGCATACGGCTCGCTTCCCCCTTCTTTGGGACATATATCCGATAATCACGGCTACAAAGGAATTCCCCGTGTACAAGAATACACGATTGAAAATCCCCGTACGTACGGCTAGAGCATACGGCTCGCCATGCCCTCCCGCGGCCGGTTGAGGAAGAAAACTACATACAGACCCCCTTTTTATTCATTTGATTCATCATAATTTCGTTGTCGTCGGGAATATCGCGAAACTTCTGGTTAAACCGGGGAGTCCAGTTGGGTGACCAATACACTACGTACACGCCGGTTATTACCCATGTTCGGGGCCGGTTCGTTGAGGGTCGGGTTGAGGGCCTACTGGCCGAAGGGGAAATTGTAGAAGGAGTAGATGGATTCGGTTCGGTTCGGTTTGAATGGGAAATCTGTGGTATTTGAAGTGAGGGTCTCGTGATAGTTTTCCTTCTCGTCGGTGCTCGTGGGAGGGAGGTTTGGCCGCTGTGGCAGGTACGATGGAACAGTGTGATATAAGGACCCCGCACGGGGACTGCCTTGTAGCCAGACCATCACATCTACATCCTATTTCTAGGCCCTCCCAATCAAACAACATATCACTGCCTTTGCCTTTGTGATACCCGCGCACCAAGCCGGACCACCAATCAAAGCCCCTCCAATGGCCTGCCCAACATACCAACATACCGCCGGCCCTTTTATCGGTGCTTCGATTGCTCGGTACAAAGGCATCAACTTCCAATTTTAATGTCCAAATGAGAACATCGTCATCTTTGCCAATCTGGGTAACCCGCGGATAACCGCTGTCTGAACTCGAGCTGTATCCTGGCATAAAAGGTCTGGGGTATTTATTAATAACGGGGCGTCCCAGATGCCTTGTCCTATGGGAAGCAATGTACGGTATCATCATGCTCGTCAAGGTTTGGTGTAAGAACATGTGAAGCGATCGATAGGTAGGTCTGCTACCTACAGTCGACAACTAACTACGTGACATTATGAAGGCTAAAAAGGAAGGGAAAATGAATATATATATTGGGGTGAGTGCGGATCCGCACCCACCGCAATCTCGATTTTTTTTTTGGTAGTCTGTACACTACATATACATATACATATATACATACACCTGTTCGTCCCTCTCTTTTTTTAACATTATTATTTCTAAAGCCAACCCATAACAGACAGAGGGATCATGCAAGCAAGGGTTTTTGTTTAACATTGAAAACATCATGACCCCAAAGCACGGAAAAGGTCAATGCTTTTTAAACAGCATGTCGTTGTTATCTAGTGAGCGGGCTAGCAATCTGTTCTGATTCTGTTATACCTTCGGTGTTGCTAGACACGGACAGTGCTAAATCTCATAAAGTCTACTCCCGCTTTTTTCTTATTGCAACAGAACGGCGGGTCGCTGAAATTGGACTATCAGAATGCGGACACGCCCCTTCTTGTTACGAAGGGATGGAACCATCCCAAAAGGACAGGTTTAGGGTAGGGCATGTATTATCATGCATCCGAGAAGAGACAACGTCGACCACTGGCGTGGTACGAATCCCCAACCTAACCAGCGACTCTCCGCCGGCTTGGTAGTGTGGCCAGCCCAGCCTGAGCAATCCTCGGGCCGGGTCAGCTGCAAAGGCTGCCCAGGTCTCTTGCATGATACCCGTGAGTTTGAGTTCATGTGGCGAAGGCGCGATGCCGCTGACGGATTCGGAATTGCCCGTAACCATGTTGACCTCGACGCCATGGTACGCACCGCTTGACGGCGGATCGTAGAGCCTCAGATTATCCCAGTCGGCCATGTACCGCGCGCGGTAAGTAGGCACGCCGGCCCTGGACCGCCAGTATGTTTCGGCGGCCGTGGCGCATGTGAAGGATTCGAGCTCGAACTCTTCCCACTCGCTTTCCGGCAGCGACTGTCCTTGCGCCAAAGCCGAGATCCGGTAAAAGCCAGACTCGTGGTCCCCGTGTATCTGGAAATGCGGCAGCGGAGCAAACGCAGCGGATCGAAGCCGCGAGACGTACTCGGATACCGAGAAGGCGGTAGCATTGTCCACGGTGGCTTGAAATGGAGGCACCGAGCGCGCGGGGGAACTTCCGGGTGCTGGCGGCACGGTCCTGACGGCACTCAGTATCGATTGGAAGGATATGTTCTCAGATCGCATGCACGAGAGCGCTGAGTCGGAAGCTCCGCCGCAGCCAAGTGCTGAGGCGACATGATTCCAGTGGGCAGCAGCTAAGTCGGCGTCGAGAATGGGAAACGAGAATATGCTGCCGGAATGGGACATTGTTCCTGTGACGATGGGGTTGTCTTCGAAAGCGTACGCCCAGTTACTGACTGCCACCGCGCCAGATGACTGCCCGATGATGGTAATGCGGTCCGGGTCACCGCCAAATGCTGCGATATTCTCGTGGGTCCACTCAACGGCAAGGTGCTGGTCGAAAAAGCCGATGTTCTGTGTCGTCTCGGGTGAACCCGGGAATCCGAAGATGTTCATGCGGAAATTGAACGTAACAACAACAACGTCTTGTGTGCCGGCAAGGTTTCCGCCATGGTAGAACGGTGTATGGCTTGAACCAGCAGAGAAGCGGCCCCCATGGATCCACACAATCACCGGCTTCAATATACGCCCGCATTTGTATGTTCTTGGCCAGACATTAAGCGTAAGACAATCTTCGCTCTGCGTGTTGTTGAGTTGATTGACAAAGTTGGCATATATCCTCGGATATTGCGATGTGGCATTGGGATACGCAAACGTGCTGGAAGCAGTTTGCGGACAGTCAAAACCCTGCCACCTTGTGAGTGTTGAATATCGAGAGATCAAGTGGACATACGTAGTGATCTGCATCTATGGACCCTTCGAGGTAGAACTTTGCCGGTGGTGCAAACCTAAGTTGGCCAGTTGGAGGAGATGCATACGGAATTCCCAACCACTCGCATACAGGATCAGGGACGCCGGGGTGGCCATTGACATGAGCCTTAGCAGTCCGAGCGACGCAATCCGTGAGCTTGAAGGCTGAGCTCAATTGAAATTGTAGAGCCAGAAATAAGCTTCTGCAAAGCCAGAAGCTTCTCATCTTTATTAAACCAAGGAGTGAAAAGGCGCGAGGAAATGGTAGAGCACATGATGTGCTCGAATGTCGAAAAGATGCGCCGATTGCGATGGTAGCATTCGCTACTCGAGGCCTCCTCCAAGTATACTTAAGAGCCCTGCAGCACCACTGCGACGTGGGTCCATCTTACAAGAATACAGAACGTTTCGATCCAAATGTGAGTAGATGTCGCGCTGACCTTGACCTGTCATAGCTGACGAATAAATAAAGCAAGGTAGTAAGGAGGTGAGCTTGTCAATAACCAACTTCTCAAGTTTCCGTACATCATATAGTCGAATTCACGGTACACTATCAAAGTCAAACTTGTATTAATATGCCATGGATAAATATAGACCCATTCAGATTATTAACATACATAGGTATATGAGCTTGAATAAATGGAAATATTCCGTGCATATCCTCTCATATCCTAGCGATAAAGAGGCGCTATTCACACGTAGTTGAACGGAGTCTCTGGATTGTTATAGCGAAATTGTAATGGTCGAATATGCCGTCATCCTATGGGACGTATAGTAGAGTAGCGACCTAGTCATTAGAAGACTTGGCGTTATTCATAATGTTGGAAGCGAGCTTGTCCTCAACGAGTCAACATCTGCTTGTTGATAATCTATACTATTACATAACACACATGTTTCCCTGGTATACACAGTGGCTCGTCATCAACACCGACAAGCGTTGCGTTGAGTCAAGAGTACTCATGAACTACGGCGCTTTACTTTATATACTGGTAAGTCACGCGAAAGCTGTTCGTACGACTGGAATATTTTGGCTGATAGGCTTCCGCCGCCGCGTGTTGTTATGACCCACCTCTTCTCTTCTTACGTCGGTTTTTCTTCTTGTTACTGATGGAAGACTTGTCTGCGTCGGATGTTGTCCCCGTTGTGCGACTCTGGTTCGCTCCGTCTCCTTCAGAGTCCGAAGAGCTGTTCGCCTCGAGGACCACCTTTCGTATGCCACCAGCCTCCACAATATTCTCCGTGATACTGCCGCTTCGAACATGCCCCCTTCGACGCACAATCGGTTCTGCTTCGCCGCTATCTGTGGGCGACGTAGTGCTTTCACTAGACGTCGCCTGTGCCGTCTGCGAGTCGGTGTTTTCTTTGCCTGGTAGCTTGCTAATATCGGCTGTGACAACAGTAGGCTTTGCTAAATCTCCTCTCTCAGAGGTATCAGATCCATAATGGCTATGGTGCAGAGCTTGAACTCCATCCTTGGCGGTTAGCTGAGGCCGTAATAGGCTTGTGCGCTCATCTGCCGTGCTACTGGGATCCTCTAGTATGACGTCCACAAGCGAGGACCGGGGATGGATTGGCGCATGGATTGGCGGGCTAGCAGCCAAGCCTGGCTTGATCTTGACGGCCGAGACCCGAGTGGTCTTTGGGTTGGATGCCGGGTTAGATGGGCCAAGATTTTTCAAATGATCCCTCATATCCTCGAAGTTTGCTTTAACCGGGACAGTCGTGTGCACCGTTTTTCCATTTTGGTCCTCAGAAGTTCTCCTCAACAATAATGTCGCCTTCGGGCTCTGTGATAAGAACGCGGTTTCTGATCTTCCATGGAGAGACGGCGGTGGTTTGAGTTGACTAGATTGATCGTCCTCCCGCTCCGCATCTTCCTCGGCCAAGTCAAGAAGTACGCCATCCTTAACCGCTGTGTCCTTGATCATTAAGTCTCTCCGTTGCGCCCGAGCATGAGGCCCTGGGTGAGCCCGGCGAATAGCTTTATGCACATCAACGTAGACATCAGACTCATCAATGATCTCCCTAGAAATTCATCTATTAGCGGTCTGAACCACGTAGCTGGTCTCCGTAGTGACTTACTCCCCGATGAGTTCTTCTATGACGTCCTCCAAGGTTACAACGCCGAGGGCACCGTGGTCCTCGCCAGGATACTCGGATATGAGCACCATATGAGACTTTCCTTCCTGAAAGAAATTAAGGATGTCGAGACAGCTAGTCTCGGGACGTGTCTCGGGTAGCGTGGCAAGAGCAAAATCCTTTACACGTTTTCCGTCCTCGGGGTCGTAGGTGATGAGAATCTTGACCAGAAGCATGCCGACATAATTGGTGGGATTGCCACTCTGGTGGATGGGGATTCGAGAATAACCAGCATCGAGGATCTGATCGATCGTCTTCTCGTCCAAAACCGTGTCTTCGGACATAACGAATACATCGTCCATGGGTGTCATGACTTCTTCGACGGCCTTACGCTTTAGATCGAGTACAGCACTTATGATGGTGACCTCGTCCTGGTTCAACCTCTCGTCGACCTCACCAAGGGTCTTGTGTAGGGTGACGAGGGTCTTGAGCCCGCTTTTCTTGTAAATGGTGCCGTGATCGGTGCCGAGAAGCCAGTCGAGAAGCTTGGCGGTAGGCCATGCCACAGGAGCCATGATGTACATGAGGAGTAAGACGGGCTTCGACATGTAGCCGCCAATCTGAAGTCCATACCGAACACACAGGGACTGGGGTATGATCTCGCCGAAGATGACTGGACGTAGGCAAAACATAATGAGTATGGCAGACCCGAGAGAGGTATTGAAGATAGGGGAAGGAAGTGGAGGAGAAAGAGGGCCTACCGATCAATACGGTGCTACCCACAACGGCAGCAACGCCGCCGCCGAAGCACCTGTCCAGAACAACAGGAAGGGACTCGTTCACGATGACGTTAGACAGGAGCAAGGTGACGAGGACCCAGTGCTTGCCGCGGTTGAGCAGGTGGTGGACACGGCTGGCGTTCTTGTGCTGGGGCTCTTCGTGGTCGAGGGAGATGACGCGGAGGTAAATCTCGTCCTGGCCCATGAGGGCGATGGTCAAGCCGGCAAAGGCGCCGCCGAGGAGTACGAGGACCATGGAGACGACATAGAGCACCCACAGAGCACTGCCCTCGGCCTCGGGGACGTTGTCATGGTGGTCGCGGGCGCGGAGAAGGTCTCGGGGGCGGGCGGCCGGGGCTGCAGCGGCAAGACCGGCGAATAGGGCCCTGGCCAGGCCTATGACAGCCGTGCGAGCGTGAAGGAGGTGGCCATTCCGGCGATGCATCGGTATGGGTAGCAAGAAGTTGGCCAACCGGAGCTGCACCGACTGCAGAAGGTGTTAGGACTCGACGGGTCCGTCGGACGGGAATGCGAATGTCACTCACCGTAGTTGGGTTGGGGTATGGGCAGATCAGATGGAGCGCGAATTGGTTAGGTAAGTATGCAGGCAAGTACAGATGTAAGCTGTACGCTGCTCAGCTCGACCAAACAAAGGTGATCGGAGCATCAGCTCGTGAAGGAGTGATGATGGTGGTGGAGTGGAGGGTGGAGAGAGAGGAGGACGAGGGGATTGGTTGAAGCGAGCAGAACCACG
Source organism: Xylaria longipes (assembly GCA_025201785.1). NCBI lineage: Eukaryota > Fungi > Ascomycota > Sordariomycetes > Xylariales > Xylariaceae > Xylaria > Xylaria longipes. The sequence goes on from MU619749.1 coordinate 227,229, forward strand.
GGCCAAGCACAGGGAGCCCTGTCCCGGGAAGGCGTCCCCACAGTAGCATGAACCCCACCGCAGCTGTCTAGCATGAGTCTACACATCAACTGAGGGTAGGTTGCCCCTGTCTACCTGAGGGTAGCTCCACTTTGGGGTGTAGATATTAGCCACAAAGTACCCGACTTCT
>MU619750.1:0-225089 GCA_025201785.1 Xylaria longipes
ATAAAAATATTATTAATATATATATTATAAAAATTATTTAAATAATTAAATAATATATTATTAATATATTTTTAAAAAGTTGCTGGTTTATTAAATAATTTAAATAATAATATTTTATATTTAAATAATTTATATTTAGTTTTAAAAATAATAAAATTTTTATTATTAAAATATATACAAATTTTATAAAAAGTTTACTATATATTAATATTTATAAAAATTTATGCTTTAATAATACAAGCTAGCGTTTTATTTATTAATAATATAAAATAACAGTTTTTTTTTATTAATATATTAATTTTTTAATAGTTTATATAAAATTATAAACTTTTATTAAGTTTAAAAATAAATAAAACAAGCGTAGTAAAAAATATACTACTTAGTTATATAAATTTTTTTTTTAATTATTTATAATATATTTTTATATAATTTTTAGTTTATTTAATAATATATAGTATAATAAGTTATTTAAAATATTTTTTTATATTTTTTTAAATAAAAGCTTAATTTAATAGTTTATAAGCTAATTAAAAAATAAAATATTTAAATTTATTTTATTAAACGTTTTTAATAATAAGTAGTATTTTTTTAATATTAGCTTTTATACTTTTTGCTTTAGTTTTTTATTTTTTTTATTAAAAAATATTTTGTTTTTTTATTTATATTAAATAATAATATTAAGCTTGCTTATATTTATAATATAAATTAGTATTTTATATTATTATACTATATATAAAAAAAACGCTATATTAATAATTATAATATCCATAATTAAATAGTATTTATATTATTTTATAGCATTTTTTTATAACTAGTATAAACTTTACATGTTATATTTTTATTTTTTTTTTAGTAAGGGTATAAATATTTTTTTTTAAAAGTTAACTAAAGGTAATATATTTTTTATTATTAATTATTAGTTTATTTTTTTTAACTTTTTTTATTATTAATTTATTTATTTAATATATTTTAATAGTTAAAAAAATTAAAAAAAATATATTATTTTTATTAATATAAGCTTTATTATTAATATAATAGGTTTTTTTGCTTTATATAAAAAGGTTAAAGTTACGCTTAATTTAATAAAATCGGCGATATATTTAAAGTAACGTTTATATGTTTTATATTTATTAGTTTTTTTTATGCTATTTTTAAGTTTAAGTAATAAAAGATTTAATAAAAAAATATAATTTTATTAACGTATATTAAATAATATATTATATATTTTATAGAAAATTTTTTTAATAATAAGTTTATATTTTATTTATATTATAATTAAAAGTATATTTTTAAATATTTAGTTTTAAAGTTTAAAGTTTATTAATAAAGCTTAATTAATATTTTGCTATAACTTAAAGTTATATTTTAAAATAGCTTGTTTATAAAAATAATTTATAACTATAGCTTTTAATTAGGTTTTTATACGTTTAGCTATATTAATATTTATAAAAAAAATATTTATTTACTCCTATATTAATAAAGTATTTATATATAGTTAATATTTATTTATTTAATATTAAAATATATAATATAAAAAATAATTTTTTTTTTAGGAATAAAGTTAAAAATTTTTTTATATTATTAACTTTTATATTTACTAATAAGTTTTTTAAAAAAAAGTTTATAGTTTTTAAAATTAAACTTTTTTTAAATTAGCTAGAACTAATTTTTTTTTATTAATATTATTATTATTATTATTATAATAAATATATAAAATAATAAAATAAATGTTTTAATTTATTATTTTAACAGGTTTAGTTTTATTAGGATAGTTTTTATTTTAATAGCTATATTTTTAATAGTTAAAATATTTGCTTTTTTTAAAAAAGTATTTTATTTTATTAAAATTAGGTTAAATATATACTTTACCTTAGCTAAAAAGCTTATTAGCTAATATACTAATATTTAAACTACTTGTTTAAAACTTATTGTTTTTATTTTATTTTTAGCTGCTATAACTATTATTTTAATTTTTATTAGTTGCTAGTATTTATTAACGTTTATTTTCAGCATTTAATTTTTTTAAATTATAAATAGTTTATTTAGTATATAAAACTAAAGTTTTAAAATTATAAGTTTTATTAAAATATTTATTTATTATTAAATTTTTTAATTAAATAAAAAGCTATATATAAAACTTTTTTTTTTATAAATTTTTAGCTAATATATATTTATTTATAAATTAAATAAATTTATTTTTAAAAGCTTAAAAATTAATAAAAAAAATTTATTTTATTTTATTTTATTTTTAACAGCTTTTTTTTTTTTTTATTAAAGTTTATATATTATTTTTTTAAATATTTTATTATAACTATAAACGTTTTAAACTTTTTAAAATAAGTTTTTTTTAAATATAATAATAAATTATTAGCTGTTATTTTACTTAAATAAAACTTTACGTTTATTATTTTAACAAAGTTATTAATAAACTAGTTATTATTATTTTTTAATTAGTTAGTTTAAGCGTAATATTAAATTTTAAAAATAATTTTATTTAGCGTTAAGTTATTATAAAAAGTAATAATATTAACTTTTATTAATTTTTTTAATTAATTTTTATTACTAGCTACTATAAAAAGTATAATTTTTTAGTTTTAAAATATTAAATTAATAATAAACTAGTTAAACTTGTTTAGTTTTTACTACTTTTTAATTAACTTTTATTTTTTTTATTTTATTTTAGCTTATAATTTAGTAATTTATTTTTCGAAAGTTTTTTACTGTTTTTTTAACAGCTAAATATATTTTTTTTTTTTAGTATATATTTATTTAATAATATTTATAAAATTATTAATATTAATAGTTTAATTTAAACTATATTAATAAAAGTTTTAAAGTGTTATATTAAATTTATAAACTAATAATATTTAGGTTTTTATTTTATAAAATAAAACTTTATAGTTTATATTATAAGTATTATTAAAAGCTTTTTAATTTATTAAACTATTAAATTTATTAAAAATATGTTTTTTAATATTTATAATAGCTTTAAAATAAAAAATAAATTTATTTAAATATATATTTAAAATAACAAGTTTTTTAACTTTTTTTTATATTATTTTTTTAAATATATTTAAAGTAATTATACTATAAGTTTTTTAAAACTTTTTATTTTAATTATAGTTATGCTTATATTTATTATAAATAAAAATAAACTTTTTAAACGTATTATAAAAATTCTTTTTTTTTTTTTTTTATTATTTTATAGTTTAAAAACTAGTTAATAAAAATGCTAAGCTTATTAAAAATTATTATTAAAACTTTTTTTCAGGAAAATTATATTTATTATATAAAAATAAATTAATTAAATTATTTAAATTAAAAGTAATTTTTTTACGTGCGGTTTTACGCGCTATAATTATTATAAAAAATATATTATTTAAACATATTATATTAATAATAGTATTATATTAAAAATTTTTGCTTTAACGTTAATTTTATTAAAAATTAAAATAAGATTAAATAAAAATATCGGGTTCTTTTAGTTAGCTAGCTATAAAGTAAACAGTAGCGTATAAAGTTAAAGTATAAATTAAAATAAATTAAAATATTAAAATTAAATATAATTAATTTTTTAATTATTATATTTAATATTTTTTATAAAAGCAAAGCTTTTAGTTAAGGTTTTATTTATATATTAATTAAAGGATAAAAAAAGAAAGAAATATTTATAGTAAAAATTATATAGGTAAATATTCTTGTGTGCACGGGTAGTTAATTATGTAATTAAAAGTAGGCCATATAAGGGCCACCTATTAAAGTTAGCTAGCTAGCCCGTGATTATTAATCGCTTTAAAAATTTTAAAATATTAATTTTTATTATAAACTAGGCTTATAACTTTTATATAAGTATAAAGTAATAATTATATATAAAAAGTAAACTAGTGTACTTTTTAATAATAATTTTTTAAAATATATTTAAGTAATTTATTTTTTTAAATTTAAATAATTAAAAAAGTTCTTTAATACAGCTATATATATATAAAATCTACTAAACTATAAAGGTCGGGGCTTAAATTACTTATTATTTTTAACAACAGCTTATAATATAAATAAGTATTTTTATACGGTTTAAACAGCAATTTATTTAATTAATTTTACCCTGTTTTTTATTTAAAATAATAAAAATTAAAGGATTTGCTGATTTTTTTTATTTTAATTATTATTTTTATAAAAATAGGAAAAAAATTTAACCTTAATACATAACTACAAGCTTTAATTTTTTACTCCGAAAGCTATTTACAAGCTGCTATAGCAGAAAAAATAAGCTACATGCTTAGCAGCTTTTATTATTTATTAAACAAAGCTAAAAAACGTAGTTATAAACGTAGCGAAGGCCTTGTTTTATATAAATATATTAATATAAAAGCTAGTAAAAGTTGCTTAATAATTTTAACAGAAAAACAAAAACAAAAAATTACTACTTTTTTAACGTTTAAAAAAACCTGCTATAAGTTTTTTGCTTAAAAATTAACTAATAAATTTAATAAATAAAATTAAAACAATTAAATAGTTTTTTAAAAAATAATATTAAAAACTTTAAAAGCTAAAAGCTTTAAAAACGTTAAATATACTACTAAAACTAGTTTAAAAAAACAAAACCTAATTAAACGCTTAAAATAATATTTAACAGTTAAAAATTAACAATTAAATTAATAAAAAGCGATAGTTTAAAATAATAAAACTTTTATTATTATTAATATACTTAAAAATATTTAAAAGGTTTAAAAGCGTAGCTATAAAACTTATATAAAAGCTATTATATAAAAGCGATTTAAAAGCTTTAAAAATTTTATATTTTAAAGTTGTTTTTATTAATATAAAATAAAACTTTTATATATTTAGCTTTTATAAACTATAAAAATAAAAACAAAGTATTAAAAAATAATAAATAAATATAATAAAAACGTTAAACTAGCTATTAAAACTAAATAAAAGTTAAAAACTACAATAATTATAAGCTAACTTAAAAGTTTAACTAAGCTATTAACGTTTAAATCTAAAATTTAAAAACAAATAAAATTAACTAAATATAATATTATAAAAAAGTTTTAAAGTTTAAATTTATACTTTTTATTAAAAATTTATAAAAAAAATACCCTAGGGTTATTTTTATTATTTAAAAAAATAACATATTAAATTATAGTTTAAAATAATATTAAAAAATATAAATAAACATAAAAGTTTTAATTTTAAAATAACTGTTTAATTTATTAAATTTATTTATAATTAAACAAACATAGTTTATATTTAAAATATATATTTCGTTTATAAATAAAGCTAAAAACGTTAAAAATATAAAAAAAACATAAGAATTAAAATAAACAGCTTATTTTAAAAAAAAACAATATTATTTAATTAAAAAAATACGTAATAATATATAGTAAGTAATTTATTTTACCAGCAAAAACACTTATAAAAAAAACACTTAGTTATTAAATTCTTTATAGTTTAATAAGCTTAACAAAGCTTTAAAAGCTAAATAAATATAAAAAGTAAAAAAATAGCTTTAAAAATATAATTTTAAACCGCTTAAACACTAAATAATTTTTTAAACAAATAAAAAAGTTAATAACAAAAAAATTAAAATAAAAGCAAAAGGATAAATAAATTTTAATAACAAAGGATAAATTTTAAGTATAAATATAAGCTTATTAAGCCCTACGAAGGCTAAATAGCTTAAAAATGTATTATTTGCAGCCGATGGGCAAGCGCACACTTTTTTACCGCTTTCTTAAATAGGCGATTCTGCCGCTTTTGGTAGTAGGTGGCTTGTACTGTAGACTAATGCCAAGGATATTGGGTAATTTAGGCCCCGACCTTTGTAGAGTTAATCCGCTCCATTTCGTGTAAGGATCAGTTAAGACCCACTTATCCGTGACAGGATATCATTCAAAGGCGAATAGTCCCACTTTCACCATCGTCTTCCTCAGTTCTGGAGAGGATCAAGGGTTGGATTGAGGAATGCACTGAGAAGCATGAACATACGCTGCCACAAGCAAATTTTATTCCTACCAGGCTTTTGGAAATCGTTGATTCCGGACGCCAAGTCTGCCTGCATTCTCCAGGTACGGAGCACAGCAGGTATGCAGTTCTCAGTCACTGTTGGGGGCCCATAGCGCCGACGACCCTCACGGCGCGCAGCCTTCATAAATTGGAAGCGGGAATACGAACAGAAGAACTGCCCCAGACTTTTCAAGATGCTGTCTGGTTAACGCACCAACTCGAAATCAAGTTCCTCTGGATTGACAGCCTTTGTATTGTTCAAGATGACCCCAATGACTGGGCGCAAGAATCGGCAACAATGCACAATGTCTATAACAATGCGTTTGTTGCTATAGCCGCCAGTCGAGCAACTAAGAGTTCAGAAGGTTTTCTCGGAAACAGGGTCGAGAAAAAATACGTTCCGGTTCCTTTCCATTATCAAGGAAAAGCCGGTGGAGTTTTAGCATTCTCTCTCCCTTTGAATCATGTCGGAGACCCCAAACGGAGTGTTTGGATGGAGCACGAGCCTCTATCTCATCGGGGTTGGGCGTTGCAGGAACGTTACTTATCGCGGCGGACACTGCACTTCGCAAGTGATCAAATCTTCTTCGAGTGTGAGAAACATTGCGTAGCCGAGGACACCTTCCAGAGCAACAATCCTAGCGTTCCAGAGATCATGTCAAGCGATCGCTTAAAAGAGATGGACGAGAAGAGCTGCCTTCTAGAATGGCATCGGCTTGTTGAGATGTATTCAATGCGGAAACTCACACTAAGAGATGATAAACTTCCGGCGTTGAGTGGCTTGGCAGCATACTTCTCTAGGCAACTCTCGGTCAAATCTTGCGCTATGGATCTATCCAACCAATATCTCGCTGGCCTGTGGTCTAATGATATCATCGGTGAACTATGCTGGGAATGTAGGGGTGGGGGAATACGTCCAGCGGAGTACCGCGCCCCGTCATGGTCTTGGGCCTCACTAGATGGGCGCATACGCTCCCACATGGGACCCCGTAACGCACTTGCGGTCGTTGAAAATATTCATGTAGACCTCGAGTCTCCGAGCAGAAGTTTTGGTAAAGTTATAGGAGGCTGGATTTCAATGAAAGTGATCAAGCTACGGCTGCATGCAGACTCTGGAAATCTAAGGTTTTCCGAGGATGGCGTTAGCTTCAGACTCGGATGTTGGTGGGACATGGAGTCGTTTCTTGGTTCTGGACGAATACCATCGCTACTATCCATCATGAAAGAAACAGAATTACTGGTCATACCGCTAGGATGGAGGGACTACCAGGATCAATATCAAGACAGTCACGCACTTTTTGGGCCGGACTGCTTGATTGTACAGCGTGTCGACTCTTCTAATTGGTCTGAAACCACACCACCGATCTTTCAAAGAATTGGGTTGGGAGTCGCAATGCCAGAATCGACGGACGGGTTGGACCTAAAGCGGCTCATTACAGACAAATGGACTGTGATGAAGCAGCAAGGCAATCTCGAAGATATTATTGTTATATAGAGGTAGTTTGACCATACCTAGGTAGGCTCTGGCCTGAGGGCCAACCTCTTGGAACATTGTTGCTTTACTACTAAATACCTAGCTAGGTAGGCAAGCGGCTCCCTACATAGGAAGTCGCTACATGGTCGAATTGTCAGAATTCACATACTTATCAAACTCAACCAACCTACAAATAGTATATTGATGTATCAGGCTTGGGCTAAAAGTGGGATGGTAAAACATATGTGGGTACCGGCTGTGATGCTTGCTGGCGCCGAGGTCCAAGTCGAATGCTTAGGCCTCGATTAAGCTTCATACAAACATATCACAACTTTAACAACTGATAGCGGCTACCTACAAGTAAACTCTCTCAAACACAACAACTCTATTTCCAACAATTTAAGTTATCACGCACTCTGTTACCCACGAATACCCTGTTAGATGTTGGCAACCGAACATGTCAACGTGACCGCGAAACCGGGCGACTAATAACCTTAATAATACACAACCATGGCAACACCATCATCACCATCACCGCCAACTACCGCTCCCACATCCTCCCTCGCCAGTCCACCATATCCGTACGCCTTCGCCCCCGACATCATCCGCGCCCACCAGAAAGATGCCTACTTCCAGGGTCTTCTCACAAACCAATTCACAGACCTGCACCGGCGTCTCCTAGGCGCACGGTCCGCGCACGCATGGTCCACCGAATCGCGCACGCTCGCCGACCTTCTATACCTATGTCTCACGACCTTGATAGGGAACCGAACGCTGGGAGAAGAGTACTGCGGCCTAGTGCAGGTAGAAGCGCCTTCCCCGGCCTCGGGGCATCCCGACCAGGGACGGCGCCTCCCCTCCATACAGCGGCGCGCCGCCTACATCGCAGGGAGCATCCTGTTACCATACGGACTCGCAAAGCTGCTCCCAGCGCTACGGTCACGGATTCGCGCACGGCTACAGCGGGGTATAGCGCGGGCCGAGGCGCGCGCGCAATCATCATCGTCCCCCCCGGATGCGAAGCCTAGTGGGAAGAGTAGGCCAGCGACGCAGACGTGGTCATACAAACTACAAACATACCTACTAGCCAACCTCTCGACGCTCACATCCCCTGCGCCCGTGCACGCGCTCAGCCTAGCGCTCTTCTACTTCAGCGGGTCATACTACGAGCTCGCGAAGCGCCTCACGGGGCTGCGGTACATCTTCACGTCGCGGGCGCCGGCGGGGGGTCCGGGTAGCGAGCCGTCCGCCGACCGCGCCGGATACGAGCTCCTCGGCGTCCTGCTCGTGGTGCAGATGAGCGTGCAGGCGTACCTGCACATGCGCTCGACGCTAGAATCCCTACACCCCGTGTCGGCGCGCGAGCGGAGCGCAGAAGGAGGGGGAGGAGGCAACGTCGACGTCTCGCTGGACGAGCACGCGTACAGCGCCAACAACGCGATCCTGCTCACGGAGATGGGCACGCCCGGCACCAGCGCGGGCCAGGGCCAGGCGACGCGGGTTAATATCTCCGCCGTGACGCATACGCCGCCGCCGCCTAAACAGTCCGGAAGAGGAGGGAGAGGAGGGGGAGCGGGAGGAGGAGATGATGACGACGGCGGAGTAGTGCGCTACGACCTCGCCGACGAAGACGCCATGCGCTGGATCAAGGGCGCGCAGCAGCGCAAGTGCACCCTGTGCCTGGAGGAGCTCAAGGACCCCGCCGCGACGCAGTGCGGGCACGTCTTCTGCTGGGCCTGCATCGGCGACTGGGTCCGCGAGAAGCCCGAGTGTCCGCTCTGTCGCCGGGAGGCTATGGTGCAGCATGTTTTGCCCTTGCGGGCATTCTAGAAACAGGGGGAATCAACATTCAGGACTTTATGTAATTCTACAGTCACTATTATAAATGCCGTGTAAGAAAGATTATTGTTATCCCACCAAAGTCACAAACAACCATCTTATGAGTCATCATATAAGTCCGGGTAGTGAACTAGAAATCCAACCATATTAGTATTGCATATATGTACCTAGCTAGCACATCTATCCTACAAAGGGCCGAAATCCGCATGGTATCCAATTAGCAATAACAAATGCTTGAAAGTAGAGCGGAGTGGATGGAATAGCGCATAAATAGATAGTGTACTGTATGATCAGGAGTAACTTAGGTACTCTAGATGCAAGCAAATAGCACTAGAGTAAAGGAAAACCAAAACGGATAGCAGCAGCCAACGGGTCGATCGATGGCTCGCTAGAAATCCCCCCCTCCAATCACAGATTCCTCAAAGATGACAACACCACAACCAAGAGCGAAATGCTTCCACGCCATGCTCGTATGCGCCTCCCATTAGACCCAGGCCGGTGGCCTAGGTGATGCCTCCCCGTGTCCCCTACTCCTACATCGTTCCAAGTCATCCCATTTCGCTCTATAAGTAGAGCTCCAAGTCCAGCTTCAAGAGCAGAAAGGTGGTGATGTGACGCGTTCCCAGGGTGTATTCACTCGAAAAATCGTGTGCGCAAAGCAACCGTACATCCTCAGCTCCGCCTCTTCCGTATCGCACCCTGCAGGTACGTAAGTAGGTATCATTGATGTTTCCAGGTTCCCTCAAACCCCCCTCCCAAAAGCAAAGCCCATTTAGAACGCCGTATCCAGGTCTAGCTTTCCGTGCATTTATGCCCCTATTGCGCCTCTTCGAGTGAGAAGAGAACAATTTCGCCACGATCGTTGCGGCGCATACGTAGTGACCTCCATAGCTCCTTCTCTTCAACTCCCTTGCCGAGACTGGTGCCCGACGCATTCCGCTCGCGGTGGTATCGTTTCAGAGCTTTATTTACACTGCAGCCTCGGTCACTCTCCGGGCCTTTGTTGCACAAGCTTAAGAATAGATCCGACCGAGGCCGATAGACAATCAGTGCGCCACTCTCATCCTTTTCGTCACCCGATTTGGCCCGATACTCAATTAGCTTCGGGTCCTTCTCGGGGGTGGAGTGACGATGAGTTCGGCGTTTCTTTTCCTTCCGTTCGGACGAATGTTTCCGCTTTTTGGACACCTTTGACTTTGAAGTTCCGGACACAAGAGCTTTCAGGTTACTGCCAAAGCTCTCTGTCCGTCTAGGCTTCGACGACTTCGAATGCTTCTTCTTTTTGATTGAGCCCGTTGGCGAGGTTTCACCAGCGTCGCCTCCAGAATAATCTGGGGACGGTGGGAATTGCGATGGGCGCATCATACGGTTAAGGCCACCTGTTAAGCCAGAATGTAGCACGGGAGGTGCATCCGTCATAACTTCATCAGTGCGTGCTAGTGCCACCGGGCTGGTTTCAATGTGTAGCCGCTTCCGTTTCTTATCCTTCTTGAGCTCACGATCAGCATCCTTGGCCTTCTTCTTGTGTGGTTTAGGCGCCGGTGTCTCATAGGCCGTACTGTATTGACCCATCGCACCATCATCAACCATATAACCGGATTCGTCGACATAGTTGCTCAAGTCCTGGTCCTCGAATCGTATAAGCTGACGACCTCCTCCGTACCCCATTGGAGTTTGTTGCGATGTAAAATTGACCTTCGAGGCATTCGGGGTCGCATCTACCATATAGTCGAAAACGTTGACATTCGCATCGTCGGCGACAGCTGGCGGTGGCATAGGTGCTACGGGTGGCATGCCATTGAACGAGTAACCAAACTCCACTCCTGATTCGCCGCCTTGATACTCCTGGTACTCTTCGTATTCCTCCACTGCGTCTTCAACGTATGCGTGATGCGCCATGGTGTCTTGGTTTACCGGTGTTTCTGTTTGATTGGGCTTTTGTCTTTTGGGTTTGTATAGCGCGCCTTGATACTTTTGGTCTTCTGTCATACAACTCTACCTAGAGTGTCAGCGACATAGGGTAACGAGCCCACAGGACTCTTGCCACTTGATACGACATACCGTATGCGAACGATATTCAGTGCCAGGGAAATGGACCATGCAATCGATGCAGGTAAAGGTTGCGCCTGGACAACGACTTCTGTGGGGATCGAGCTTCTTCTTCGTCAAAACATCACCACATTCCTGTGGTCCAAAAGAATAAAGTCAGATTATACAAACGAATGGCAAGAATATAATTTCACAAGCGTGACAAAAAAGACGAATACAATTGGACTTAGGGGGGGTGTCTGGTCGAGATGGAGGGGTGGAGGGGTGAAATAGGTCAGGAGATGACGGTGGTCCAGGTGGTATGCTTCACGCGATAGGATGACATGGGAAGACCAGGGCACGCCAGGGGTAAGGTTGCAGCCCCAGTAGACTTAGCGCCTAGGGAAGAGACAGGGAAGGGGCCAAGAATGGCGGATCAATATCAAGGGTCGGCGAATGGCGATCAATAGTGATCGATAAACAAAACAGGAATCGAAGGGATGTGGTGTAGGTGTGGGTATGCCCGGGCTTGTGAAGGGGGGGGGAGGGCAACGCAACAACGCAATGTTATGTGTGTTGCGTGGTGTTGCTTGTGATCAGAGAGACAGACCAGACCGAACGACGTTGGGTACAGACGGATAGAAGGAGAGGTGATGTCAGGCATCGGCTTATCAAATTTACGTACCTCGCACGAAAAGGAAACCATTCTTGAATGGTCTAAGACCACTGTGACTCTGATTGGACAGGATTCCCTTACTACGCGGTTGTCCAAGATCTTAACCTGCTAGGCGGGAGTAATATTGTTGATGCGCTCGTGTGTAGTGATATGAAGGCGATGATAATGAAGGAACTGGTGCTGCCAATCTTGGATGCCAAATCAAGAAGCCAAGGCACTCTATGCTATGCCGAGACTCTCAATGCCTCAAAATAGCCCCCGCGCGCGTTGGGCTATAGTGGACAGCTCTTAAAGCAGGGTGTAGCAGCCACTCCAGTCGGTAGCAGAAGATAGGTAGGTGCTGACGCGGATAGACTTCTTTATCCGTATCAGGTAGAGAAGACCAAGCAAAGCGTGCTCTGTGTGCGCGTCTTCGCGTCGTGCAGCAAAGTGAGTCGCACACACCCCGAGAAACTTGTCGCAACAATGTTGGGGTTCTAGTAAGTGCAGTTGTTCCAAGCTTCAGCTTTTTCGGGAATTGTTTTTAGAAAATTGTGGCGGGGTTCAGCAAATCAATTGCTTGTTCAGGTCTGGGGTTGCTGGTGTGGGAAGGACGTAAATAGAAATAAGAGGAGTGTGGCGGCGGGCTGAGCAAAGACTGGATCGAGAGGATCGAGAGGACAAGCGCCTGGTAACGAAGGACGTCGATAAGTAGCGGGGATCGCGACAGACGCTGGATTTATAAAGTGAGGATATCACGTAACTCAGTAATAGGTTATTATGAGTATATCTGTACAAGAAATACCGTCACTGCAACATAGCAACTGTGGCAGGAGTAAATAGTGGCAGTCTGGCGAGTGTCTTTGTTATTGTCTACAACAATTTTTCTTGTTTCTCTTTTTCTCCAGTCGGAGCAGCGGCAGGGCGTTATGCACGGCAGACAATTAGCTGGGATAGCCCTAGGCCGGGTTGGGCCGCCCCGTCAACTTTGGGATAGCAACAGGTCCACTGCAGGTGTTGCCAGGGCCAGCCGCTGCTCCGACAGTCCGGCGGGTCAGTGAAGAATAATAGGAATGATAGGATGGCGCTCCTCCCACACCTTTGCCAGGATTACCTGACATCGCCAGAAGCTCAAACGCTGCATGAAACCTCCCAAGACAGGTCACGTCGATAGCATTAGCACCATCTCAAGACTACTATGTAGGTGCTGTTCGTCTCAAACCCATCAATGGGCTTGCACCGGGAAGTTCAAATGTTAAATGTTATTCGAGAAACTGCACCCCGATTGGCCACACCATCCCCATATAGTCAACACAGGTGGGAGGACTAGCAACCTTGGAACTGCACATGACCTATTGTTTAATTTCATGTCATCAACTGACTACTCTCTTACAAACATTGGGTGCGCTCTTCCTCCTCGGCATGCATAACTATTGATGACGCAAACCAGCGAGGATGGTAAGGTTCTTGTCTTGCGAGGCCCCCATACGGCCATACCCCAACGCGAACTTGTTCGATAATTAAACCCTGCGTCGAGGTTTCGGCCAGTTGTCGTAGCCCGATCCTGCATTGCTTTGCTTTACATAGTACGAGTTTCAGCTAGCGGAGAGTAAGGTAGACTAGTCGAGGGGTTGCGCCGCTCGGCTTTCCTATTTAAAGCTATGTTGCTTTTAGGAATGCGGGACTTACGACGGCGGGAGTCTTGCACCATATGAGATGAGATGGTGGCTCAATTCTACTTAGGACTGAGAAGCCAATCCGCCAACGGACGGAATCATCAAAAGATCAATGATAGGCTTACTGCAGTGATGAACTGAGAGACGGGCTCGCATAACCGCTATATCTAGCTCTCCGGAAATTGAGTGTGAAGCGAAAGGACACGAATTGAGGAACGTCCCTAGCAGCACGATGCATGCAAGAGGCCAATCAGAATGCTGTACCGGCTGCTGCTAATCTGGCATGCTCCTGAGTATCACGATTTGACCTGTCGCGCGCGCGTGTGTGATCTCCAATAGGCAACTCGTCACGATGTTGACAAGTAAACTTCCAAATTGGCACGTCTCAATGGATCGCTGATCTCTCCTTTGCATAGCACGGTAATGAAGGCCTCCCTAACTTGTAGCCCACCTACGTTGGCCACACTTTCTGGCTATGTTGGCCAATGTGGCGCCACTTCGAGCCGGGGTATGTACCTGCCCTATTATACACTAACTCCTCGCCTACGTTATCTGGCTTTATAGCAACAACTACGTTTAATATCTGGGCTAAAGTGTTATAAAGCGTGTTATAGACTTTGCAACTTAGCTTATATTTTTTACGATATATATAATAGCGTTAGAAGCTTAAAACTAAGGTTAGGTACAGATATACTTATATAATAGTCCCCTGCTCTGATCCCTGCCTAATTTTGGTGGCGTGGAGAGCAGATCTGGATAAGTGGCGTAAAGGTTGGCCAACATAGCCAAAAAGTGTGGCCAACGTAGGTAGGCTACTAACTTGGAAATGGCCCCTGCCTTTCCCGATTCGCTCCATCTCTCAATTATTTATACATATATTGTACTAGTACAGGACAGGCCTCACAGTCCGGCCCTGTAACTAAGGCACCTAGCCAGAGTTATGTACAGTAGTTCCAAGGTTCTATCCTATCCATGGATATGGATACATACTACCTAGGTACTATACGTATACATAACCCACACTATAGGCACGACTAAGTGAATGTTCCATGACGACTTTTCTATTCGGACTGTGTCTCCCCTTTTCGGTTCCAAACGGTTGAAGAAATACGCAGGTACATTCTTGTAAAATGACTAAATCCCGGCCAATCACGTTCTCAAGTATGGGTAACTCCCGTCGGGGCCCGTTACATCCCGGGGACCGTCTCATCAACATCAATTTATTATTATTATGGTAAACCCGATAGTGAGTAATTAATTACATGATGAGGGCTTCAAACGTAACGTCCCGGGGTAACTCGGGCAATCCACCAGTGGCAATTCACCCCATTATTGAAGCCAATCCAATTCCTCTCTCCCTGCATGAACGTGTACACGTGTCGAGGTGCTGATCTGGACAGCGAAATCGGTACCTAGTGCTAGCAGCCAAGGTGGGTTGTTCTCTGTCAGCCCTGTCGTTTTCGTTCGCTTTTCCAGCTTCAGCCGAGATGCCTTGGTGGAATTTGTTGGCCAAAGAGAGAGCTGGTCTACCTACTTTTTAAGTTCGCCGGGTACCTATTTAGATACATACCTAGTAGTGTACAGTACCAGCTTGCACACTACTAGCGGTCCGGGTACCTACCTACTTAAAGCGGTGCAATTACACAACGGAGATCGGAGCCACTTAGGCACCTCGTGTGCTAGTAAGTATAGGCTTGCCAAGATCCTCCTGATTCCTTCCCGTCATCTTTTCATACACGTAGATCAACAATCGCACCCCTACCCTACGCAGCCAGACCAAAACCCACCAAACCACCTCCTGGTCCAGACATGTCTCCTCCGGGAGCCTCAATGTCACATCCAACCTATCTACAGCAGACTGCCTCGCTGCTCAGTACCGTCGCCAACTACGTGCGCCTACCGGCGCTGGCAACTTCGGTATGCCTCTGCGCTCATTGTCCTTCCGGTCAACAGCCTCTACCTCAGCCTCGCCCCGTAGCTCGTCCTTGACCCGAGCCTACCAGCGCGCCCAGATTGCCATTGCAAGTTGTCGCCGTGACGCGGCCGAGCTAACTGAGGTTGCCCAGGGCATTGCTGCTGTCTTGACGTCGCTCCTGTATTTCAAGCAGAAGTGAGTCGCGTGCTCTTTTCTGTTATAGTACCCGGTGGCATATTTGACAACTCCCGTGTGACAGAGATATAATTAGCTGACCAGCTTTGTCCCGGTACCAGGGCTTTGATCTATCCCTCCAGCATCCCCACGAATGCTCGGACCGAAGTGCCTCGACCCTCGCAATTCGGTCTCAGGGACTTCGAGGAGCTTGTAATACCGACCAACGATGGCGAGAAGCTGTCCGCTTTCTATATCCGTGGGCCGAGGCGTGGTCGGTTTGCCAATTGTACTGTGTTGATGTTCCACGGCAATGCGGGCAATATTGGTCATCGCTTACCAATTGCCCGTATGCTCATCAACTCTGTCGGTTGCAATGTCTTCATGCTGGAATATCGCGGCTATGGCCTGTCAACCGGTGAGCCAGACGAGAAAGGCATCACATTGGATGCTCAAACCGGCCTCGACTATTTACGCAGCCGAGCGGAGACTAGCAATCACAAGCTCATAGTGTACGGCCAAAGCTTAGGAGGGGCTGTCAGCATCAAGCTTGTGGCCAAAAACCAGCAAGCAGGCGACATCGTTGGGCTCATCCTAGAGAACACCTTCATATCGATGCGGGCCTTGATACCTTCGGTCATCCCGCCAGCCAGGTACTTGACCATGCTGTGTCATCAAATATGGCCCAGTGAATCTATATTGCCAAGCATCACCGAAGTCCCGATCTTGTTTTTGAGTGGCTTGCAAGACGAGATTGTCCCGTAAGTCGTCATATTTTTTTATCTTTTTCCCAAGACACGTGCCCTGCATGCTCTTATGATGACTTAAACAACCATCCACAAAACCTGAATCCCGTCAGGGATACGGATTATAACTTTTGTTTCCTGATATATATATATATATATGCATGTCCCTATATTCGACTATATTGGGTGGTAACTAATCATGATACAGACCTGCTCACATGCGAAGGCTATACGAGGTCACCACAACCCCAACAAAGATTTGGAAGCCTCTACCTGGTGGTGACCATAACTCTAGCGTTCTAGAGGAGGGTTATTTCGAGGCTATAGCTGATTTTGTCTCTAATATTGCTGGTAGCGAGAAGTTATGATTACATTGGCGTTATGGATAAGGGGTAAATAAATTTGCATAACTCGGAGGCACACTCAAATTCTTTTCCTTTTTTTATCGGTTTTGGCAAGCATTACAAGGGTTAGCATGGTCAATAGGATTGCCTAAGTGCATGAGCCCCTTACTACCTACCTAAGATACCCCTCCTGCCATTTCAATGATTTGGTTTGGATTCGTCCTCTAGGGGAATATTAATCTCGTATTAGTACTAGTATGCTCATAAAAATAGCATACATCATTATTCCAACAGGTACCAAAATTAGACGATGTGGCACTTCTATCTTTTCGAAGATGGATGCCTTAACAGTCTCAACTTAGCCCAGGGATGTGTTGAATACTATCTTCTCAAGCCACAAACAAGACATAATAAACGAGTATATCATGTGAATCGTATACAGTCTAACTGAAACTTTTCACTGGATAGGTTCCGTTTGATCCAGGTCAGAATTTCAAGTGAGACTAAGGTCGTATCATGTTTTAAGATCTGTGCACCACGCCATCTACAGCTTTGTAATAGCCAATCTGCTAAGCCGCCACTCTAACAGAGTCTTACAAAGCGAATAGTGTAGGTAAGCAAGGAACAACGGGAGTCCCGAGAATTACGAGACGAAAACGCATTAAACGTTTAGTGTACGGTCCGGTGTAGAATAGATAAGTTAGCGAAATTCTAGCTAAATTCTAGCGGGAATACGAGGCGCTTTAGTGCCAATACGACAGAACAGACACGGAGGTACACAAACAGCCTCTCAATAGTGAAACCCCGGGTCTAAAACTCAATCATATAGTCACATACTAATGAGAAGACATGTGGAAACAAATATACCGGAGGCCACCCCTTCCGACGTGTCGTGGACCCAACGAGCAAGTCTCACAACAAAAAGGGGCATGTGCCTTGTGACACCTCAGTCCAAGGGACAATCGAGATCAATATATCATTCAACACGGCTAACTAGGAAACTAGGTATGTTCGTGACGTCACTGTGTACTTCACGAAAGTCACGCTTACACTCGGGACCGGTTCGACAAGCTATAGAATGAGCTATTCAATTTATTAATACTACATTATCCATTCCTATTCAAAAAGCAGTAGGACAGTTTAGTAACAAAACGTTAATGATCCCCAGTTGTCTAAATATTATTCTCTATTGCCGACATGAACTTTTGTAGCGCTTCTTCTACTAGTTGTATACAATCATATCTCTGACTTAGACAACATCGTAGGTTGCAGTCCGTCCACTTCCCTCGGCTTAGGCAACGGTCTTCTTAACGGCCCACTGTTATGTGCTTCATCGATGTTCGTTTCGGCAGTATATTCACCGTCATCAGGCATTGGCATCGATTCTCCCCAGCACGGATGACCGGGATCTAACCATTTTCTCTCCTTTTCAAGTGCGACGGAAAGTTGATCGAAACAACCTGAGACAAATCGAAGGCCAAACTTCGGCGGCCTCCTGAATCGTAATTGGCTAACTTATTGTTTTTAAGGATAGCTATAAGCTGTAATATAGTCTTTGAAAGAGGATTGATTTTGTAAGATTTGTTTGTTGGATCTAATGAGAAGGTTGGCCACAGTTTATAGCACGAATCAAGAATTGTCCATAACATACTGAAACTACCGAACCTGCAGAGTAGCCCGTTGCAGTTATAATAATGATTTGCGCAAACCCCTTGTATCTCATTTTGATGTTGCGGGTGGCGCGGGATCACACATCCAACAAATTGCCCGGCGCCTCGTGCGCATCCATCACATCGTTCCCCAACTTGTATCAGGGCAGTCACAACGTTGCTCGTCCTGCAGAGGCTGAGCTGTAATGATCTCACGGGGGGTATCCGAGCCATCGCTAATGCTAGCCCAAGTCGGGGCAACGCGTGATCGGGATTCCAGAGCCGCTGCAGTTCGAACTGTGCTATTTCCGTCGACGCCAACGGTTCACTTGGAATATCCGGCTCCGACGGCGCCGTTGTACTGACGTTGGACTTTTGCCGCTCTGTAGTAACGGCGTTAGTTTCTACACACTGTAGTGCTGCGATTTCAATGAGTTCCTAGTCGCCGGATCCGCGGCTAAGTCCGTGGTATAATGTTCTGGGACTAATATTTAGCTTATACGGAGTAGGTACTCACTTAGAATTATACCTAGCTACGGAACCTACTCCTTTCCCCCGCCCACTGGTTCCAACGATCTTCCGGCTGCTTGAACAAAAAC
Organism: Xylaria longipes; assembly: GCA_025201785.1. NCBI lineage: Eukaryota > Fungi > Ascomycota > Sordariomycetes > Xylariales > Xylariaceae > Xylaria > Xylaria longipes. Next base: position 19,106 of record MU619750.1, read on the forward strand.
TGGACCTCCCCGCGAGCAGGGCTGTTCGTAATGATTGAAGATATATCCATGATGAAGACGTCCGAATGTAAGTAGAGAATGTTACAATATATTGATGAGGAGAAAGACGAAGAGCTGGATGTCGCGTGCTACCACGTGACGTTCCCTTAATAACGCTGCTTATAATGCATTTTGCTTTTCTCTATATGTCTCTAATTGAGTGCTGTACTAGGTAGCAGGGCTATTAATGTAAATCTAGCATGTAATGTATGACCCGGCTACCTAGAACAAGGGAAGCCGCCGTGTCTTTTCAACTCCTCGGACCCCGATCCGTTTACATTGCTGAGAATCTCGTACGGGCGTTGGTCGCTCTTCGGTTGATTCTACCTATATTCAGGTGTAGGGTGTCGGCTGCCCACGTCGCGTCCCAGTGTAGGTTATGCCCTGTACACCGAGAAGGTCTATCCCACGCTGTATCTCTTCGATGGCGATATCATCGAAGGACATCGCGGTGTGAAGAGCACCATTCTTTTGTACGTATAATATGGAGGTCCTGTTATCTCTTGTACCCGTGGTTCCAACTGAATGTTGAAATACGGGCCCGGCGAGAAGTGCCATCGATGGGAACCCCCGCTCATGGTTGAGTTCATCAAATTATGTTGGATAACGCATTGCCGCCTCATTGACATGGTTGGACTAGAAGGTGCTCATCACGGGTTCCAATTACAAGTATGAACAAAGGCTAAGTGAGACTGCAGAGTGATGACGTGAGAAAAGCGCGAGTGTCAATTGATGTACACTGACTGGAGTGAGCATTGGAATGCGGATAACTGTTTTACACTGCCCAGGTGGTTTGTTTTTTGGGGGCTTTCTTGCCAAATTTGGCCCAGCCTGTTAACAACAACTCCCGCTAGCAAATTCCATGAAGAGAAAGTTCTCCCGTATTATTTTTTGTGCTGTCAGCCCGCCATTTGCAGATTAGATGATAGAATTGGCAATCCCTTGAAATATCGCATCGATGTCGAACTTGTCATTTTGAACCCACGCTCCGTATGCCTTCGTCTTCGTGTATGTATGTGTGTGTTTCGTGAAAGTAACAACCCCCCCCTCTACCTCTATTTCCGTTTCCGTTCCGCGGCATCCATTTTCTCCTCCAACGCCTTGACATAAGCATTCAATCGTTGGCAAGCCGCCTGCAGCGCCTGTTTCGTAGTCATTCGTTAGCAAAGGACTCGAACTGTAGGGGTCGCTCGTGATGACGAGATATCGTTGTGGATAGGGAAGAGACAGGTAGGTAGTGTGCTGGGTGTGCGAAGGGGTGCAAATAGGTAAGGATTCTTCACTGCAAAACATCGCAAAGAATTGGGGACCGGCGCTGGTTGAATGGCGCGGGCCCCCGTCCCCTTCCTCCCTCTCCAGAAAATCAAGAGGCCAGGCGACGACAACACGGATCAATCAAATGCAATAACGCACATAGATGTCTTCCGTCAATAGCTCGTTCGACGCCTTGTAGTCTCTCCTGCGCGGTATTCTAGTCAGCAAACGTTGAACGAGAGCAAGTTCAATGATAATTGGTAGCTCGGATGGTGCCGTAGACGACTGGCTACTGCCCCAGCAAGCCTAGTCTGCGTTTTCGGGCTTGGTAATCGAATATGACGACCGAATCGCCCCCGGTCGGGAGGTGGTAGTGGGAAATAGGTTGGACTAACAGGGTGTAACCGTAGACACCGCCGCCGGCAAGGGTCGAGCCCAGGAGGAAACCGAAGAGGCTACACGAAAGCCGAAGCGTTAGCTCATCACACGCTCCGAATATCAACTCATTCCTAAAACTCACCCTCCGCGAAAGGCACCAACGGGTTTGCGCGTGGGCAGCGCAGTGGCGGCATCGGCAAGAGATCGTGAAGTCGCGTGGAAGTTACGGGCGGCAGCGCGCGTGGCGATGGAGGTCGTGGAGGCCGCGAATGCGCTTCGGGCCCCCGTAGATACGATCCGCGCGGCCATTGTATGTTTGTGGTAGAGTTTGGTCGATGTTGGTTGGGTTGGGGAGGAGAACGGCGTTGCGAAAAAGAGATGGGATTTGGGATCGAGGGGCGCCGACGAGGGTGGCTAGAAATATCAGTTCGAGATCAGATCAACGTATGTTGCCGACAGGTGACCATTGGCATTGATTGTTCCAGGGGTCCGCGGTTCTGCTGCGGTTATTGATCGGTAAAACCGACAGCGGATGGCCCCCCTTTCAATTTTGCCCCCTCTCCCCAATCATCGCCTCGTTCTTACTACAGTACGTACATTCCCGACACCGACCATTACTGTGCTTCACGTTGCATTGAAAATCTCTGTCCTCCCTCGAGGTTGCATTCTAGCCTCCTGATGCATGCAAGCACTAATTTATTCCGCATACTCACTTTATTACGCAGTCACAAGCCAAGAATTCGTGCAAATCATACAAGAAATTCATTACATCTATGCTAGCTACCCGAAGCCGGCATTTTTACCAGAAACCCGCAGAGTGATGTTCATGGGGCAGTCGATTTAACTGCCCGACGTGTAGCCGTGACCGCATAAAGAAAAACTATATAGGTATACAATCTATAGTTCGTCATGCTCCGTCTCCTTGGCAGCTTCGCTAGCTGTCGTCTCAGTTGCGGCGGGCGCAACAGGTGTCTCCTCCTCCTTCTTCTCCTCAACAGCGGCCTTGTACTTTCCGTTCTCCTTGACAAAGTTGATCAGATCCTCGACAGTTCGAGAACCGTTGTAAGTGACTGGCTCACTCTTGGAGCCAGCAGGGTATAGCTTGATGGTGGGGAAGCCTCGGATCTCATCGGGGACATCATTGCTAGTGGCGTCAACCTTAGCGATGACAACCTTGTCCTTAAACTCGCTGCCGGCATATAGAGCAGCAAGTTCTTCGTACTTGGGAGCCAAGGCCTTGCAATGACCGCACCAAGGGGCATAGAACTCAATCAGGACGTCCTTGGTGTCATCAAGAACGATGGTCTCGTAGGTCTTGCCAACGACGACAGTGGTAGCGCCCTCCTGGGTCTCGGGAATAGGCTCGGACTTGAGGCTAGGCTCAATCTTGCCAGCTGAGAAGTCCTCGACGAATTTACCAATGGTCTCGACGGTGATTTCCTCCTCAGTGCTGAAGGGGAACTTCTGGTTCTTCACGGTCTCCTGGATGGCAAAAGAAGGGAATTTGTCAGTAGGAAGGTTCAGGTTGCCGGCGTGAGCACCGAATGCCTTGGCGTCGATGGTAGCAAAGTTGATCTTGCCACGGTACTTCTCAGCGAGGGGCTTGAGAGCATCACCAAGTTCTTTCCGCTCCTCGGGGGTCTCGGCGAAGATGTAGGCAAGGGGAATAGCAGCAGACATGTAGTCGGAGTAGGTCTCGGGGCCAACCTCGCCGACTAGGGGAGTGGAGGCGGTCTTAGTGAAGCTCACAATAGCGTCCTCGTCGAACTTGTCGGAGAACACAGCTTTGCCTTCATCGAATTGTTTGTATAGAACAATGGCAGGGGCAGCGACACCCTCAGCCTCGGCGAGAGCGGCGTCGTTGGTGGCGCCGAAGAGGTAGTTGTCCCGGAACTTCTCAGCAATGGCGTTGTAGACTTCGTTGGAGGCCTTGTCAGAGGCATCGACGTAGGCGACAAGGACAACCTTGTCGGCGGTCTTGAAGTCCTCCAGGGTATCTGCGGACAGTGTTGAGACAGCAGGAAGGGATTGTTTGATCATGTACGAGGTGATGCTAGCAAGAGTTTAGCACGGCCGAGACATAGCTATTGCTTAGGAGGACTCACGCAGCGGCCTTTCGTTGGCCTGAGTATGGGGTGATGTTTTCGGGACCTCGGAAGATCTTCAGTGTTGGGTATCCTTCGACGCCATAAGTTTGGCAGAGGTCCTGTTCCTCTGTGCAATCAACCTTGACCAGCTTGATGTCCTTCTCTTTTAATGTGGTAGCAGCTTCTTCGTATTCTGGGGCGAGGGCCTTGCAGTGGCCACACCAGGGGGCAAAGACTAGAAGCGGATGAGTTAGCTGGGTCTCGTAGAGCATGAGCTTTTCTCCGGTCGACTTACACTCTGCTAGGACGAGGCTGTTTTCCTTGACGAAGGTATCGAAGTCATCCGTCTTAAGTTGGACAACGTCAGAAGCCGCATCAGCTGCAGATACGACGGCGGCAGCCGCAAGCAGGCCGAGGGCGATGTTCCGTGCCGAACGCATATTGGCGGGCTATGTTTGATACGGCAGATTAGCGAGTGAGCTCTCGCAACAAAAGTGAAGAGCTGTCACTGGTGTGATGCTACGAGACCAGCTACGAGACCGACCAGTCGCGCGTGTAGCCAAGCACAGAACAGCACGGGGAAAACGAAGATGGCGATCTGGCAAATAGGCTCGGGTGAGTTTACCTGTTTGTAGATGTAACGGAACTTGGGGGAACTCCAGAGAATGTAGAATAGAAAGTGAATACAGTTACGCAAAAAATGCAGGGCAAACGACTTTATTCAGCAATCGCTACAAAGCCCAGAGGTAGGTAATGGAGATGTGTCCCCTTCGCGTGCCTTGGTTTAATGGGGAAAGAAGGCTGATGCTCCGAATATAATCTGGCCACACCACTCGCAGCGCTGAATTGAACCTGTTATTCCCAATAGAACCACCAATAGTAGATGCATGTGGCGGGGTGTGGAGGGGCGTATCAGGGCGGATTTCTAAGCTCCACCGACACTCTGGAACCTCGAGGCATGTTCCGGTCCAGATGACAGGTGTTCTCTTTGCGCTTTAGTAGGTACGTACCAGATACCTACCTACCTTAGCGCCCCGGGGGGGTATTTGGTAAGGGTTGCAGTAACCATGTCGAAAATTGGAAAGCATGTCTGCTGAACTGCCTTACTAAATTCTTACGGGGTATCCACCATGTCGACGTTCGAAACCATATCAAGCGATCGATTCTATATCTACATATAAATTATATACAAAATAAAAATCTATCCAGCTAGAAAGCCTTGCTGCAACCATGTCTGTTTGCTGCAACTATGTCCGTTAAATATAGCGGGCATAATAGCGGGAAAAAACAAAAGGGGGGGCCACCCGCTTCGCTGCAGCCAGGACTCGAACACTATACCTCTAGGTGTAAGTGTACGAATGCTGGCGTACAGCAAAGCGGGTGGCCAATCCGCTATGCCATTTGTCAGAGTTATATGGGGTCCCTTTTTTTAGGGGTATATGCCTGGTTCTAGGCTACAGGGGTAGCCCTTGTACGGCTAGCTACGGCGACCCCTTCTACAGCTGCCACCCCTTCTACAGCTGTTTACCCCTTCTATTCTGGACATGCTTTCGGACTTGATATGGTTGTACAATAGTTAAACGGTCTGCTTGAAAAGGATACTTTTAAAATATAAGCATTTCACGTATAATAGCCTTGTAGCAATCGTATCAAGCCGTCGAATGCATACTAGATCGTTGTATTAATTGCAGGCAGACTTACTACCTTTGAAAGCCTTGCTGCAATCCTTACCAAATACCCCCCCGGGGCGCTAAGGTAGGGTCTGCCTAGGGATGCCGTCGATAGGTCGGTGGCGGCGGTGTCCAGCCGCTAGTCTAGCCGCCCTTCCCTGGTCTGCCCCAGCCGATATCAGGGTACGGTAGGTCTGTGGGGCTTTTTAGCGGGGCCTTCACCTCCTTTTGGTCACTGCCGTCACGCCGTCGACCACAGCCGCGACTAGGTAGCAAATACCTACTATGGATTATCTGATTATTTCCTTTGAACCCTTCGAGTTGTTAATGATCAGCAACCGTTCGTAGGTACCTGTGTAGGTAGGTATCTTAACGAACTACTAGGTACTATGTATAGCATACCTATACATAGTTTACTTGTACGCATTTTGTTTGACTTTTGTCTCGATTCTTCCCTTTTGAGGTAACCAGCTCTAAATGTTTCACGGCGCATCTCTGTCCTACATCCAATCAAATTGAAGTAGCTATACTTAAGCATGTTGCAGTGGCAGTTTCATCCAGACATTTGGAGGCATTACCTATCTAGTGGATTAGGTACTCTCATTCCTCAAACATATCAGTTGGTATAGGAAGCCTACCTATTCTGTTTTACTTGTGTTAGTCTGAAAACATGATTATTTGGTTGAAAACACTATAGTCGGTTTGAGTTGACCGTCCAAACTAAACTGGTAATCTTTCTATTATGAAAATAGTTCCAGACATACCTTCGAAATGCCACTGATTTGACGCTACGAAATCATTTCCTGTCTACCTTGGGCATGCTAAGGAAGAGCTTATAGACTCCTCTAAGTATAATAGGACTGGCTCCGCATGGAAGATGTTTTACAGTTTAATATTTCCGAATATTCATATGTATCACTTGAGGCCACCTTCCATTCAATATTTACACATCCTCGCGTAAACAAATCAAAGCTGACGAGACACTAGACTTCTGGAGTTGCCATCAAAATTCAACGTCACTTGACATTTCCACGCGATTCCTTATAGATCAACTCGGTCAGCCTAGGTTTATACTACGACTATAATCATCGATTATAAAAAGCTTGTGTGCTAATCGATTGTGGTTTCTGCCATCAACTCGTTCCCGAGATAGCCAAAGACAACAATGTCTGCTAGGGCAGATGAGAGTGGCTATGAACAAGTGTTGGTGATGCTTTGTGGCCTCTATATCGTTGGGTGTCCTCGACATCAAAGTATGTAAAACGAATCATGCTCCTGATGTTTGATAGATGGATTGAGAATTAGGTGTAGCATGATAGACTATCATTCAGATTTAAGCTATTTGTGTATTAAAGAGCCGAACGAGCTACAGCTAAAGATACCTACCTATCCTATGTAGGCACTTTACCTCCAGTCGGCTTCCAGTCTTCGCTTCTTGAAATCGACACATGTAGTAGAACATGCTAGGAACAATCAACCTTGGAACTGTTTTGGCAGCTACTATGTTGACGCCGTGGTGACTTCCAACTCTTCTCCAGGCCATCTCAGCTCGAGCCTTCCCGTCCTTCTCTTCATCCGAACTGGGGTGCCTTCCGTTCCAGAAACACAGATGGACTATTCGCACTTTGTATTTGTCGGGCTGACGACCGTTCCCTCTGCCTCTCTTCCCTCCATGTCCCAACCCATCGCCCAATATCGTACTCGAACCACGGCTGTTGTTGGCGCCGCTGGCTGCTATCCAGTGCTCGTTGACAAAGCCATCGACGACGACAAGCGGAATCCAACTGAAGTCCTCGTCTTATTGGCAAGATCGTCTTTCTTACGCATTTCTGTACTTTTTTATTTCATATTATGCTCGCCCCCCGAACGTTGTTGTGCTTGCGTCTCCCACCCAATCCTTGAATTACTTGCTCCTGTGATGGAGCAACATCGCTTTCCTCGGCGCAGTGCAAGTCATGGCACGCTACGAAGTAGCTATTCGTCCCATGGCGGTCAAGGCGTTGGCCCACCCCCTTTTCGCCCTCTTCACAAGCCTCTTCGCAGTGTGAACGAGAACTCTGTCCTGTTGCATTCGCCCGGCGCGCTGGAGAGCATGCTCAAGACGACTACGGAGACTGGAGATATTGGCATATTCACCATCAGACCTGTACCACCTTCACCTCTCGCGCCAAGAGACACGATCTCGGATATTGGACATCCTCATCCAAGGCCACGGCGTTCTGTTGACAATCTGTATCGTCGAAACCTACCAATGCGGCCACCGTCTCACCGGGATGCCACTTCCGAAGTCCTCTCCGTTTACGGATCAGACAGTTTAAAGTCGGGCACTAGTACCCTTTCTCCGAACTCGACAGAGGATCCAGGCCAGCGTTCCTATTCCATGACTACTTGTGGCTCTCGGCATTTATCCCACCATAGGTCAACCAACACCTTACAGAGCCAAGCAAGCGGGGGGAGCAATCTTCAGCGTCCACGCTCTCCGTTCCCGTATCCAACACGCTTAAAGCGCCCAGGAGTTCGCCCAGCCTCCCCGGCTGTTACAGAGAACGGCCGGATCGACTACAGCCGCATGGTGGAGATTAATAGAGTCTCCTACGTGGGCACCACATTTTCTCCTATAGTTAGACTAAGCTAACTAGAATCTAGAGGACGGTCCACGGTCACTTCAAGCATGCATACTCTCCGATGTCAAGAAGACCCTATCCCTTGGGACTGAGATCAGATGTCAATCGGTCAACTCCCTCGTTAGCTCCTCCTGGCCCGCCCCCCCTTTTTCATGGCCCCCCTCGTCCGCCGTCATTTCGGACGTATTCACCCGCATCGATGGCATCGTGGAATCCCCCTTTCCATGAAAGGTTTGACAGTACATCAACGCGGACATCCAGCCTTACTTCGGTTACAAACATGTACCGCCGAGTGCCACCTTCACTAAGGGCCGGCCAAAGCTTCCCTGTAGAGCCTCCACCACGTTACTACGATTATACCGAAGACTTTGAGAATAAGCCGCCTCGGCTTTGTCCCTTAATCCAGGCAGTTGTGCCTCTAGTCCCACGGACGGTTAGGTACCCTCAGCCCATAATGCTTCGAGAAGATGGCGATCATCTCGCTGCGGGCCACCTTGCTGCAGTTTTCGGAGAAGGGGACTCGGCTTTTTATGACTGTGAAAGTCAAGTTGTTGATGGTCAAGACACGATTACGGTCCCAGATTTGGCAGTAGTTGCAAATCGGATTCAGGATCGAGCAGAGCCATCGGGTAGGTCAACTTCTCGTCGTCGGTCAGACTCTGCGTCATCTCAGAGTAGCACCATCGGACTTGAAGCCTCGGAAATTGGCAACAGAAACACAAGGAGTAGTGACATAGACCTGCTGCCGTCACAAATTGGACGAGACTCGATTGATACATTCAATCCAAACCTAGACATAGAGTCTAGGGACATACCATCGTCGTACCACTATGTGACCTATCATGCGAACACGACTCCAAAGACCAAGACAAAGTCGCCCGAAAGGCAGGTGCAAGTACTAGGTGGCCGGGCTCTCACTATCCGAAGCGAACAAGGCGTTATTCTTCGAGACGACACAAATTACGAGACAACCGGTCGGCAGACCCCAGAGAGTTGTCATTCTCATGTCGGGGTTGAAACAAACGAGTCCTATTCACCAGCTCGGCCTTGCGAACCACTTTTGAATAACGAGTTTTCAAGTCAAGAAATGCATGAGAATAGTGAAGTTTCGAATCAGAACGAACCACAACAATATGCGCTGTCGGTTGGTCGTATTGAGAGACTTGCCTCCCAAACTGCGTCGAATTCAGCCAGACGCGGACGAACAGCAAGTCCATCTATAGTAGAGACAGTAGCAAAATCAGATGAAAAGGCAGAAAAAGAAATCGAGCAGAAGTCAAAGAACCACGAATCCGAGACGAGCCACAATCAGCAATTCCGCCGTCATAGGAGAAATCATGCTGTGTTAAGGATCAGTACCACGACCCTGCCCCGGGATGATAATGAAGGCCACCCGCACATTACCCCAACATGTTCTACGGCTCCTCTCGTGTCCCCAAAGCCCATTTCTCCTGCTCGCCAACTCAAGGTGAAGAATAGCATTCCCCAGCTTATGAAAGCTCTGCCTCCCTTGCCGGGTGCTCTAGGCTACGATCTGCCCTTAGCTACAACTGATGTTCCGGAAGAAGACGAATTTGCCGATATTCTTGTTCCATTTAGCTTTCACCAGCCCAATGAGCCTTCGCAATCTAACCAACCGCAAGCTGCTAATCTGGGACCTATGATGGGTGGTGGGACGGTCCCAAATGCGCAAAGAGATGGTCCTAAGTTTAGGTTGAAGATCAAGACAAATGGCTGCTCCGAGACGTCATATGCAGATGAAAACGTGCCTCAGTTGGAGCGTGTGTCAGACACAGAGACCAGTGACGAGTTTGTTGAGAAGAAAGTACGAATCAGTAACCAAAATAAGCTCAAAGTTAGGTCCCCTCGGCGCTCCAGGTTGAGTTCTTCTCACTATTCCACGGTTCGACACAACCCGGGCTTGGAGACACGCCGGATTGTGACAGACCTCATACAGCAGAAACCCCGAGATCTTTTCAGCATCCCTCCAAAATCAGAGACAATGCTGTTACGGAAACGTAGAAAACCCCTACCCCAACTGGTCTGCTCCCAAGCTATCACTGTCACCGCCCCCAACGTACCAGGCCTAGTTCTATTGGATGAGAGAATCAACTCAGCTAGATATCGAGCACCTTCAAACATTCCCACCGACAATAATGAGATACCTGCTTTTGACAGAGACACGCGAATTAGCTCAATGCCCCCTCACGGCTTGATAAAGCGCTTCTCTAACCTACGTGCGCTTTTATCCTCTGCTACCCCGTCGGCACCCCGGATCCGGGCTACAGGTAGTTTGAGGATACGTAAGGTCACTTCAAGTGCTTTTAACAATGCTGATTTCGACATCAAGAACTCCCTAAAGACGACCGGATCCTCAACTACCGAAGGTACCCAGCGACGATTTGGTCGACGTATCCGAGCAAGGCTGTCTAGATGGGTTCGAGGTGCTAAGACCGCGATGCGAAAATGCGTGAACAAGAAGCATAACCGTCACGAACAAGACGGGACCGAGCAGACATAGTATTAACTACGTATGATATGATTGTCTTGTTTTACAAGAATCCCAACATTATTGGATTCGATCGAAGGCAGTCCTTCACTGACTGATTTTGGAACCTTTTTGGACCAGCTTTCAAGGCTGAGTATACTAGCATCTTTGCCTTGTCTTTGCTCCTTTTTTAGCAAGTCGATTGGCTGTGACCTTGGTATAGGCTGAGAATGGTGCGTAAGGCTTTCAAACCCAGGGTAACGGAAGTTTGGCAAGCGATCGAGAGCGATTCATTCTCTAGATAGATTACTTACCGTATCCAATAAATGCCACCATTCAGTTCATCTGTTATATACGGAAAATCATCTTAAATCTGAAATCTGAAATCCGGATATTCCCTTTGGAACGAGGAGCGTGCCTCGTGACTAGAAATTTTGAGCAGGCTAGGCTTGACGTGAGCTCGTCTCTCAATCTAGCCAAGTAAAGTGCTCAGCAAGCAAGCAAGTAGGCCGTACGTAGACTCGCATGGTTGGGGCCCTCGAGTGAGGGAATTCCGAAGACACTTGTGGGAAGACGGCTTCATCTCGTATGCAAGTAGCGATTACGGTTTTCCCTATCACCATAGCGGCGCCGTTATTAAACCTAGTCATTTCCGCCGTGACGCCGTACCCATATTGAACTTGGATAGACTCTTTCTCGCCCTGACATTATACCTAAAGAAGAACAGGAATCGACCATATACTTTCACGTTTTACCTAACTCATGACAAACACACCGGGCCGATGGTTGGAAGTAGACAGGTTTGTTCATATTTTGTGCGCCGCGTAATTTGCGCTATAACTTGTTCGGACACCTAGATAAGATGGTCGAAGTATACTGCGTCGGGGCATTCCTGGATTTGAACTCTGGGTACGGGGATAGATAAAAGCGTGATGTACTGCTGTTGGCTTGCTTTCACTTGGAACCTACTTCCTCACCTCTCTCCTCTTCTTTACCTTCTTCTTCCTCCTCTTCACCTTCCTCCTCCTCCTCTTTACCTTCTTTTTCTTCTTCTTCACGTGCTTCTCCTATTTCGTCGTATCACGACGTGCCCGATCGTTACCACCCCACAGTCCCTTCGAAGATCTTTGGTTGCTCTAAATAGCTGCCATCCACTCGCTCAAGCACGCTCAGCTGCTTATTACCAACTCGTTACACAACAACCCCTATTCTTGTATATTTTCCTTGTATACCAGGGAAAGCGTAGAAGGATATCAGACAACATGAAATCCTTCATTAGAATGGTTAAACGGGTCGCTCTGCGCATAATTTCCCCGCTGAAGCGCAGGCGGCCACAGCCATCACCTGTGCCATCACCGCCGTCGCCGACCACCTTACTAAACCGGGAGAGGCGCCTAGAAGCACTGGCGAAATCGAAGGAAGACTGGAGAAAGAAGCAGCAAGAGTGGGAGGAGAGCTTGCATAAGAATGGGCTACTCGATGGGGACTTGTCGGGAACCTCCTCGAGCAGTAAGCAGCCAGGTGCTTCTTCAAGTGCGCCGAATAGCATACAAGCGGACGACAATGGAGTCACAGACTCACAAGCCGTAGAACAGGCGGCGCCGCTAGGAGTATCCAGAAATGCTAGTGAGCACAAACGCAAAAGATTCTTGCTCGAAAGCTCTAGCAGCGACGGTTCTCGCGAGGACGGGAAGGGCGATAGGATGCCCCCGCTAAGAAGGGTACGGAGGATACCATCAGGGACCTGGTTCAGCAATGCAGACTGGTCTCACATCTCACAATAGGGACGAGGTGACTTTAGAACACCCCTCCGCCGATGATGAACAGTCGTTCTTCCTCCCGTTTCGCCCACTGCATTATCTTGTTCGCCCCTTGTGTCACGACAGCCCGGGAGGTGTTGGGCCCGGCGACACAGTAAAATTCGAAGATGGGCGTTACCCAGGCGAGTGATGTGGCATCATCACTTACACAATGTAGTACCTTCAGATGCGAGTGTCTGGCATGCATGGTGGCGTGCAAATGGGAATATAACGACATGAGCCTTCGACGGGAAATGAGGCTGTCAAATGTGGGCTGCAGTGAAGGCATACAAAACTGAACATTGGCTTTCGACTTGAATAGGAAGTGGCTAATGTGTGTGCTTGGAGCAATCTCTGTCACCAAGGGGCGACTTTTCATCGCTGTTGTCTTGATGAGATCCAAGAGTCCCTTTTTCTTTAATTCGGTTACAACATCGTCTCGCATTTTCTGAAGGGCGAAGAAGCTTTCTTTGTCCGGGCTGATGAGGATGATGGCGGTTGCCTCTTCTGTATCATTCGCGTCTGTTCTAGGTTCGGGATCGTCTGGCTGGCTGTTTAGAAAGCTCACATACATGTAGAGATAACCTCGATTGTTAAAGGCTGGCAAGCAAAGTGGAATCCAGTTTTCACCACCAGCAGCTTTGATCCCACCAGACTCAAATAACATATTAAAAATAAGCTGCAAGTCGCTTGGATGGAGTGAATGTCTGCGAGGCCGGATAACGCTGACAAGCCTCCCGCCAGCGACTATCAAGCCGTAGAGAAGTGAATCAGCCCTGGTTTTAAGAAAAGCATTGTTGATAGAGTGACGATGAGACTTTCGTAGCCTAAGACATTCTAAAGCTCCCAGAAGAACAGACGGTGAGCCTCTGGTGAAGCTATCAGCTAGCGATGAAAGTAGTGTCTCTGTTCCTTGCAGAGGCCTTCGAAGATCCGTAGATGGTCGATTGGCGAAGATGTTAGTCAAACCGGGAAGTGTCAATGTAGATAGGATCTGCATATATAGGGCATTGAGCTGAGCTCTTAGCTGTGAATCGCTCTCGCCGAGTCTACTAATGGCTACGAAATAGAGGGGGCCTTCTGTGGTAACGACGAAGCGCGCATCTCCGGCAGTAAAGCCGAGAAGTGGGTTCTTGGCGCCCTCGTAGAAGGATATAATGGTCTGGACCACTCCCATCGATGAGTTGATCAATCCTAAGTCACCATGTCTACTGTAAATAGGTTTGCCTGCCGACGAAAGAATCATATAGTGTTTTAATTTGGACTTCCAGAGCTGAAGCCTGTCTCCATCGTTCCAGTCTTTGTCTGATTCGTCGGGAATATCGTCGAATTCTCGTTCAAACGCAGCGAGAGCAATGCTCTGCTCCGCTCGAATCGACTCGAATGGCTGTACAGCGGCCGACTGCGAACGCAACAGCATCCACGCCGGGCTTTTTTTGGCCATGTCTCCCACGAGCAAACTCTCAAGATCTCCGGGTGGCCGTAATGTGGGGGCCATGCTCATGATGCTCATAGACTCGTCTGTATCTTGCTTCCTGGCACTGCCGATGGGATGAAATCCTATGCTCGATAGGTCGGGGCCCTCTGCAGGAGAGGATGTGCCCTCCTCGGCTGCCGGGGTTTCGGCCGTCGTTGAGAAAGTACCGCGAGATCCATCGGGAAAGGACAGCGTCTGGATGGTCATGGACGACAGTGCTGTAGTGGGCTTCGATTGCAGAGACGCTCTGTCTTTCGGTGTGGGCTGCAGTGATGGCCTCGGAGGCAAGGGAGGAGGACGCTCTTCGCCATCGGCGGCGCCGGCGCCGGCTGGTGAGCCAGCGTCTTCATTGCCCATTGTATTCAGGGTTGAAGGCGAGTTCCTATCATCCTTCTCGGCAACCTAACACGTATTTGCGCTAATCGTCTTTCCGGTTGCGCCCACATCAAGAGGCATCGACGTCTCCACTCTTCATTGTGTTGTTCATCTTGTCCGCTCGGAGAAAGGTGGATCTCGGCAAGAATCACGGAAGGTAGTGGTAAAGCGGCTCGTTATAGATAGGTATGAAGCTAAGCTAGTATAGTACGTGCATAGATAGTATATAGTATCCCTTTGGGGGCCACCTCGGCACTAACCCTTTTTAAGACCCGATGGGTCTCCACACTACCCCTACTAACAGGAGTGACATTATTATACAAGCATATATTTAAATCTTTACTTATTTAACATTTTTTAATTATTTTATTAAAATAATAATTTTAATTAAAATTTTTATATTTTTTAAAAACGTGTAATTAAAAGTATTTATTAGTTATTTTATTTTATAAAAATTTATTAATTAATAATATTATAAAACGTTATAAAAATAAAAGCAAATACTAGTATATAATAACTTAATATACTTTTTACTACTTACTACGTAAAACCTACTAAATTTACTTTTATAAACTTATTAAATCGCGATTTTTATATATATATACTTTTAAAAACTTTTTTAAAGCTATTTAAAGTTTTCTTATTACTTTTATTTATTATTAAATAGGTTAACTATTATAAAAAAGGATAAAAAACAAACCTTTAAAAGTTTAAATTAAAAGAAAATTATTAATACTTTATATTTGTTATAAAAATTTATTATTTTTTTAAAACTTTTATATATATAAGCTTATATTAAAAGAATAATATTAATAACTATTAGTTTAAAAAAATATATATTTAGCTAAAATATTTATTATTATATTATATTAATTAAAATTAATTTTAAGCTTTATTTTATTATTTTATTTTTTAGGACTTAAATAATAAAAATTTAATATTTTTATAGCTATTTTTAAAAGTTTTAAAAGTTTTAAAAGTAGTAAAATTAACAGCTAAACGTTTTATAATTATTAGCTTAACAGTTATAATTAATAAATTAATAGTTAGTTTTATAAGCCGATTTATAATATTTATATATATATAAAATAAGCTAAATTTTTTAAGTTTTAAAATATAAGTAATTATTACTACTAGTTATATTTTAAACTAAATATAGTATTTTAACTACGTAAGGCCTGTTAAGATTTTTTATTTTTTAAAGCTATTATTAGGGTAAAAAAAACGTTTTAAATTGCTTTTAAAGGTTTTAACGGCTAAAAAAGTACTTAAAAAGCTAAATAACACCTAGCAAATAATAGTTACTTTATTATAAAAGCTTTTATAGTAAAGTTATTACTTTTTTTATAATAATTTATTTATTTTATGTAATGGATGCAATAAAGGCAGCAGGTCCAGACACCTAATTTACCTATTATTAGGAGCTAATATTCTACATAAAGAAGAAAGGAAAAAAGAAGCGTAATAAGTACAGGAATCTACACCTAGATATATAGCCCGCGAAGGTATTCACTACAGCAGTTGCCTAGTGAATACTGGCCAGTGAATACTGGCCAGTGAATACTGTAGCCCCCGCATGGACCACCAGCCACCTTAGCCGCACTAGCCACACTCAGCGCCTGGGCTATGACATCACAGCGCCTAGGCTGTGACATTTTGGTTAATTTATTAGTTTATTTATAAAATTATTTAGGTATAGGAATAACTATAACAGCTTGAAAAAAGTTTAGAATATATAAGCTTTTTATAAACCTTTATTTAAAAAACGCTTTTAAAAACTAATTGCTTTAAAATTTAATTTAAAGCTAAGCTATAAAAAATAGTAAAATATAATAATTTGTTTATAAAAGTAACGTTATTATATTTTTTATATTAACGGTTTTTTTTAGCTATAAAAAAGCTATTTATTAATTACGTAAATAATTAAAAATAAAGTTTAATAAAGCTTTTTTTAATAATACTTTAATAAAACTAATAGCTTTGCTAGCTATTATATATTATTATAACTATTAAAAAAATAATATAAATATAGCAAATTAGCTATAAGTTTATAATAACTAAAATTACCGGGTTTATTAAAGCTGTAAATAATACTTTTTTTTTTAATTTATTTTTAATATAGTTTTTACGAATATTTTTTTATTTTAAAAACGTTATTAATTAAAGCGGTTAAGTTAAAAACTTTATAGGATTTAAACTAATTAAAAAAAAGCTGTTTTAAAAGCTATTTTTAATAAATATAGCTTTATTTTAAAAGCTAGCACTAAAGGTTATTTTAGTGTAAATAGCTTTAAAAAAAAGCTTATTAACTACTAACTAGTTAAAAAAAGCAAAAAAAACGATTATAAGGTTTATAAAAGCTTTATATTTTACTCGTAAAAACGTATAATTTTAAATAATTTAAATTTAAATATTAAGATAAGCAAAAAGTCTACTACTAGGTACGGGTGCGATAAGTGTAATATAGTACTTTATAACAATAGTTATTACAATAACCTTTAGCACGGGCAAAATTAGGTGTAAATGGATGTATTTATAAAATAAGTAATTTTATTGGCCTAGATCCTAGTCATCGGTGTATTTAAGGATGTTGGTGCCGAGGTGGCCCCCAAAGGGATAGGGTGATATTCGAATTCGTAGGTAGTCCGACACGATAGGGATGTTCGATGATTCGGTGTAGCTACAGTATGGAGTAGGTATACCTAAGTTTGAAGTAATGATCCCTGCCCGCACGTCATACCCGCTAACTATGTACTATCTACACTCCACTACCGTTCCGGTCTTCGGGCCACCACAGCCTTGCAGGATGCAGCACGATACCGTAACCCCCACCGAGCCGATTGAGGACTAGGTACCTAAATTGGTACCTTAGGTAGACTTAGTGTGCTCTAGTATAGGTATGTATAGTGCAGTATAGTGAACTATCCTGTCCCACCAAATGTTCTATGGTACCTAGGTAAGGGTAGGTACTGCCTAGGTAGTCCTATTGTAGCTGGTACCGGTGGGGGACGGCCACTCGCAGCAGGAAGCCAAGGTCGCGGTTACACGGCCCTGCTACATGCATATACCTGCCTGCCTAGTCTATCTACCTGGAACACTCTGCTGCGTCGTGTCTTCAACTTTAAGGACCTCACCACAAGACACCAAAGACGCATTGGCGACTTGTGAGAGCAATGCGCCTTGACCTGTCCATCGGCCGCCCACGCGACTCCATGTTTCTTCAACCCGTGCCTCCTTAGTACCTGCTAGCCAGCCATGGCGCTCGAGTCGGGTCGACGCTCCATGTCCCCCGACAGCTCTGGACGCAACACTCCCACCTCACGACAATGGCGAAACCAACTGAGTGCAGGTATGCATTGCACCCATCCCCCCTCGGCGGCTTCGATCGTGGACTGACAGACCCGATACTCAGACGACGTCGCCCCCAAAGATAAGCACTACCGAAAATATGCTTCAGGTGTTGAGCGAGCCCTGGCGCTGTTCGATACGGCCTTGGAAGAATGGGCAGATTACATTTCGTTTCTGAGTAGACTCCTCAAAGTTGGTCCTCCGTCCCACTCCCCGCCTTGCGCATCTCTTGTCGAGATACTCACACAGCTGATTCGTCTAGGCCCTACAGGCTCGGCAGGCGAATATCACCATCGTACCCTTGAAAGCACTCGTCGCAAAGCGCCTTTCCCAATGTCTTAATCCATCGCTCCCATCTGGCGTACACCAAAAGGCCATCGAAGTATACGATTATATCTTTTCCGTCATTGGTGAACATGGGCTGTCGAAGGATCTCCCGTTGTATCTCTCGGGCTTGGCCCCGACTCTTTCGTTTGCTTCCTTGGCCGTCCGAACTCGATTCCTCGATTTACTAGAGAAATATCTTTTGCGCGTAGAGCCTCTAGCTCTGCGCCCTGCTATGAAATCTATAATCATGGCCCTGTTACCGGGACTGGAGGATGATACGAGCGAGGATTTTGATCGCACTTTGAGCTTAGTAGAGAGCTTTAAGGCTGTTATTCGGCCACCAAGTAGCAGGTCTCTTACAGAAAAGCATTCATCCGGTGACGACTTCTTCTGGCAGTGTTTCTTTTTAGCTGCCATCACGAGTGGGAGTCGGCGACCGGGTGCGCTGGCATACCTATCTCGAACTTTGCCCCAGCTCGGACACCCCCTAAACCCTGAACCTTCGTCGAATGAAAGCGAAGGTACGGATGCTAATAATCTTACGGCTGCGCTTTCGAACATGGTGACTTCTCCCGAGCCTGGATTGCTTCTAAGATGCTTTGCCGCGGGTCTCGCGGATGAACAGCTCCTAATCCAACGGGGCTTTCTCGACCTTCTCGTGTCCAATTTACCCTTGCACTCGAAAGTTCTCCAAAAACGTGTAAAGTCGGATGACTTAGAACTGCTTCTCCGTGCGGCCGCAGGAGTTGTCACCCGGCGAGATATGAGTCTAAACCGAAGACTCTGGGCCTGGTTTCTTGGACCTGAGCAACCTCAACAAGACCAGGAGAACGGCAGAGAGTCGCCCACATCTCCGTCCGAGAACCACCACGCCTACCTAGCTTCAAAAACAAGCTATTTTGAGGAATACGGTCTTCAGTCGTTGATTAATGCACTACTGTCCATGATCAAGGGTTCTCCCGATGGCGATGCCGCAGAAAAAGCTAAACCGTATCGGATTTGCCTGTCTCTTATGGACAGGTGGGAGATTGGTGGTCTTGTCGTGCCAGAAATATTTCTCCCGGTGATTGTAAATGTGAGAGATTTCAAATCGAAAGCTAGGGACAAGGCCGCCTTCAACGAAGTACTTCGCAGCGCCAGTGTCTTTTTCGACGGTGTCGAGAGTGGACTCATCTATAGTGAGCTTGTAGGGCTCATGGCTCAAGCAATAGGTCCCGGAAGCCTTGTTACATCGGAACGTGTCGAGAAGTTGGCACTTATCCAATTTATAATGTCCCATTTTAACATACGAGAAGAGGAAATGATAACTCTCCACGCCCCTCTTGCTGCGTTATCTGGTCTTGCCATGGTGGAAGATGTCAACGAACGTACTGAAAGGTCACAGCCTCCATTAGCGAATGACAGCACTCTGGTTATAGCCCAGGCGCTCGACATTGTCCTGAGCATGATCGACCTTGTCCCAGAGCGCACATTTTCAGCCAAGTCGCACCAGAACTCAGGCGCGTCACCGAATACTGCAATTTTGGCGTCTATGTCGAATAGTGAGTTGCTTAAGAAGATCAGGCACTTCTACGTATCTGAGCAAGGAAATTTGGAAGCTGGATCTATTCCGTTTTCTGCTCCTGAAATGGGGGACCTTCTGGTACAAAAAACTTGCAGCCTGGTCTGCAATAGCTTCACATCCACAGACCATCTAATTGACGTCTCTACCCGAAGCCGTCTATTGGCCCACTTGTTATCAAAGATATCGCCCGAAAATGTTCTTGACACAGAGAGACTGCTCTCTTCGATGCATACTCAACTTGCAAATCCCACGATCCCCTTCATCTCTTTTAAATCTGTTCTGTCACTTGCCACACAGCTTTACTACAGTGATCTGATACCAACAGACTCTCTGTCCGATTTGGTTGACCCTTTGGTGCGTCATGCATGGGGCTTCCTATCGCCAGCAGAGCCAAAATATCACGTCGAAGCTGTCAGATGTCTGTGGCAGTTACAGACAGCCCTTAATGTTTCAAATCGCGACATTGAAGCAGCCATAGCAAACATCATGCTCGAAAGTGATGTCACTGGAACGTTTGCGGTTCGCTCAGCCGACCCGGGCCGAACTTTTAGTCTTTTGTGGTCTCATACTTTGCAAGATAATGCCTCGTATTCTGACCGAAGAGCTCCTAAAACGCCATTGGGAGAGCTTAAACATCCTCATCGATTATCAGGGATGGATTACTACGAAGTCATGTTAACGAGACCACTTTTTCTCATGCTAGATGCTCTATCAGATGAGAGAACCCAGTTGTTCATGGTAGTAAAGCATTGGCTTAACCACGTGGTTGGCATCGAAAAGTACGTGTGAAATCTGACCTTCAATATGCATGCTAATCCTTCACTCTAGGCTTTTTTTAGTTTTTGTGACAAAGATGTCAGAACTTCGTTTTCTTCGTGCCTTATCGAAGACTGTGAATTCTACCACGTCCAATACATCCGTCAGCTTCTCGGGTGAAGATGAGCTCGATCTCGGCCTGTATTACATTCGTACCTTATCCAACATCCTTCGATGGGCCCCGGACGCGTTATGGGGCGTGTTAGCTACCAAGATCATCGAGGGATCCGGGCAGAATCTGTCGGAAATCAGTGAGTTGCTATTGAATTAACAACATCAAACTCAACTAACCACTTAAAAGCCGGTATTGAAGGAGATATCTCGCTTCAAGAATTTTTTGTTCATGTTTGCTTGCGTTGTATAGCCGGGAACAAATTTCCTGAGGATAGTGCACTGCGGCTCCGCATAGCCCAACTTCATCGCAGTACCCTCACACTACTACACCAGATTCTCTTGAATCCGTATTCTAATGGGCTATCCTCCCTTAAATTAGAAATCCCATTAATTGATCGACTCACTCAGTCACTGGAGATTCCCGATCCATATATCCAAGTTCTTCTGCTAGATGCGGTTTTTGCCTCGCTTAGGCTCCGCGATACATCGCCGGCAGAGACACCGAGCTCACCAACCGGGGAGAAGCGCGCGTTCAGTTATCCTGCGGGTAGCTTGCCACGGTCTTCGGCGTCGGTAGAACACCTTGCGGATTTTTCAGCGCCGCCTCCGTCACTCCTCAAATGTATACAGTCAGGACTCAGTTCGCCGAATAGCCGCTCTGTCTTGGACAGTTGGGTGGGGTTCCTAATAGAAAGCCTGCCACTCTATTCGAATACCATCTTCCAGGTATTGATTCCTCTAGTTGAGACCCTGTGTGGTCAGATCGGTCACACCTTCGATGACCTCCAAAAGATGTTCAACCAGAGTGAAAGCCACTCCGCTGACAGAAGTGCCCCCGAATCCACGCTTATATCATTTTTAAATGCACTCGAGCAAGTCCTGGCCAAGGCTCATGATCAACTACTCGTAGAGGAGTCTCGAGCCCAGGTTGTAAAGAACCCCGACCATCCCCAAGGCTTCTTCGGAAATATGGTCTCCGGAGTCTTCAATTCGGACGCGCCGCAGTCTCGCAGTGCAACTGCAAATGACAGACTTACTGTGCTGCTTGCGTTTCAAGATGCTGTGCGAATGTGCTTTAAGATCTGGTCTTGGGGTCAAGGTCGTGACGCTAGTCGCCTCGACCCTGATTCAACTTCGTCGTTCAAATATACATCTCTTCGAATGCGTAACCGCGCTAGACGCTTACTCGAACACGTTTTCACCGCCGAGGCACTGGAATGCCTCGAGACAGTAATCGATACATGGCGTACAGCATTAGAAACCCCCGGCATTGCGAAGCAGTCCGAAGAAGTTTTTAACCTGCTTCCTGCATTAGACGGTTCTCGCCCACGGCACACGATTCCGGCTATCTTCAATGCGATTTATAGCCGCACCAATCCCAGCGCCTTAGATCCCTCTAGGAAGTCAACGATGACTGTCTCATTGCAAGACACGGACTTGGTTATCTTCTTAGTCGATTACGCACGGTCGCTTGAGGACGATGCAATGGACGAGATCTGGCAAGATTGCATAGTTTTCTTAAAGGATCTCCTTGGTAATCCGTTCCCGCATAGACAGACATTACCGAGCCTACTAGAATTCGCTGCGATTCTGGGTGAGAAAGTGGATAACACTAACTTTGGAGAACAGCGTAAGATGCGACGGGAGCTTGGAGTGAGTTATTTTCGTTTGGTTTGAATACTTACAGACTCGCTAACAACTATCAGGATCTCTTCCTCAGGCTCTTAACAGCTCTTTTCACGACAAGACCTACGTCGTTTACTGATACTCTGTCAAATTCTCACCCAGACGCAGATATAAGGAGTAGGACCCCTTCTGAAAGAGCAGATGATGTCGTGGGTATTCTATCTAGGATCGTCCCAAATCTGCCCAAGATTCTAGTCGAGTCAGATCGCGTCTTGACTGCGGCGCAGGCTATTTCTACAAATCTGATTGGACCATCCATCCGCTCAAAAGCCTTCCCGGACACTATCACGAAAACAACATTAACCTTAATTCAAGAACTTACAAGACTGCCAAGTAACCAAAAAACCTGGAAGAAGGATGTGGGCGATGCGTTCAACGATCCAAGATTCTTCACCTCATCCGCTGCTCTAGTGCAGAGTGATTGGCTACCGCTATTGAAACTATGGACCGTTACCGACAAAGATCGAATGGCGGACATTTTGAGTCGCATCTCATCTCCTACGACTGCCGGCATTGTCTTTGGAGTGGGTGCTACTTCTGCGAGACTTGAGGCCGACCGCAAAACCCAACTGAACCTTCGGCGCATCGCAACTTTGATTCTGGCGTGCGGAATGGACACATTCGTGACGGATCTACAGGCCATTTTAGATCGTATTGTCGAGCTTCTGGCAGCAACTGCGACATCCTCGCCATCATCAACCACCCGGGCGGATATCTACATGGTGCTTCGCGCCCTGGTACTTCGGACTTCCACCGTTCACCTTGCCCCTCTATGGCCAATCGTCAATTCGGAACTTCATATGGCTATTTCGTCTGTTGTAGCCCCTGATAATAGCCCTTCTTCGGACACGTACAGCAATATCTCCGTTCTTCATGCGTGCAAGCTGCTAGACGTCTTGATCGCTGCGGCACCTGACGACTTCCAGCTGCACGAATGGCTATTCATCACTGACACTATTGACGCCATCTATCGCTCGGCTGCCTACCAGCCGATTGCACTAGTTGATGAATTATCAGAGGAGCTTGGAAACGCAGCCGTCAGCTCGGGATTACCTACCGAGTCCGCCGCGATGATTGGTTCGGGTGGGTCAGGACAGCGGCGACCTCTCTTAGGACCTGAAGGCATTGATGATGAACTCACGGTCGACAGAAGAGACGAACTTATTGTTAAGATTTTGCGGCCCTTTTTTGGCCAGCTCAGCATTTATGCCTACGAGTCCACGTATGCTATGGGCGCGCTGGATGTCGAGACCTGTGTGCTGAGCCTTCTCAAGGACCTGTTTGATGATAAAAGCATCGTTAAGGCGCTGTGAGATTGAGTAATGATTCGTTACACACGTGTAACATTAGTTAGAGGAGTCTGGTAGCATATCGAAAAGACATTCAACCTCATTTCTACCAGCGCTATATGTTACTTGCACAACGGACTACGCCGTATGCCTCTCTATTGCTCGTCTATATAGATACACGATCGTCTTGTATACTTTACTCCTGAAGATCCTGAATGTGGGCTTCTATGTCTGTGTTCTATGTCACTATTTAGGATAATAAATAAGCTAAGTTATAGCGCAACTTGTCGCCGTTATCTGGTCAACTTCTCAGGTTGTTGCCTTGTTCTTTTAATTTGTTAACTTTTTGTTCTTCTTAGTTTGTTAGAGGTATTATGCTCGTAGGCATTCGCCACCTTTTATCTGTAACGGAGGAACGTGTTGTATATGTAATCCCGAGGTTTCATCAGGAGGTCATCGATAAGGTATACTTTATTCGCTATATCCGGGAAAGTGAGATAGATGAGTTAGCTTGTACCTATGTAGCAAAAATGAAAGAATAGAGTCGCATTTTTTGTGATTACTAAACGCGAGTTACCTCGTCTAAACTTTTCAGAGACCCGTGCCGTGATCAGCCTATTTTCAGCGGCCACTGCCATTGCTCTCTCGCCGTACCAATCAACAACCTGCTAAGAAGGTCCTTCATGTCTCGCACCCGTACTACACTCATTCCCTCCCACCTGTCCCATTCCCATTCCCATCGCCATCCCCTCCATCATCATCAACCCCCCAACCCCCCCCTCTCCCTCTCCCTCTCCCCCTTCTCGACCTATATCCAACATCCCCTCCTCGTCAACGAACCCAGCCCTCCAACTCCGCGGGAGGAACCCAATCACCCTCTCCAGCACGCCCTCGAAGACGTCCCTCTGCACCGCGGCCCCAAACTGCACGCAGTGGACCTCGCCCGCGAGCTCTCTGTTGAGGCTCCTCAGCACCGCCGCGTCCGTCGCGACGGCGACGCCGTAGAGCGAGACGAGCTCGAACCACGCCTGCACGGGCGCGAGCTCCGAGTCGGACGGGTTAAGCGAGCGCGCGAGACGCCGCAGGTTCGTGAGCGTCAGCGTCCGGGACTGCCACTCGACCGGTTGGCCAACCTTGGCCGTCGACGTCATCTGGGAAAAGACGTCGACGGGCGCGCACTGCAGCGCTAAGGTCGTGGCCATGAGCGTGTGGCCGCTGAGGGCGGCCTCGTCCTCGACCTCGTCGTCGTCGTCGTCGTCCACGGCCGCCAGCGCCACCCCGGCCAGCGCGCCGGGGGCGCCGGGGCACGGCTTCTCCTCAGCCGGCTGCTGGTGGGAATGGTGCTCGAAGCACGTCTGGTCGATGTGGTTCCAGCAGCAGTGCTCTAGTCTACACGCGGAAACGAGAAAGGATCGAGTTAGCTTTATATGTTCTCATCGTTACTCCTTAGTTAGACGTGCGTGGTCACCCCCTCTTTGGCTGTTGTGTTATTCTGGACATAGCCACAAGACGCGATGAGCTTGATCACGTGAATGAAGAAGGGAATGAAGAAGGGCAGCTGTGCGAAATGAGATAGGACAACCGGGCAGGGGGTAAGGCAGGTTCATACGCTAGAATGAAATTGATCGCCCGATCAATCTGCTCCTCCGACAAAGTCGCTTCCAGCACCGCGATATCTTCAAGGCTTGTGCCGACCGTCGACGCGGGCGTGGTGTCGCCCAACGTTTCGGCCGCCCGTGGGCTGGTGGTCTTGCTGCTCGAGTCCGGCAACGAAGACGAGGCGCGGCGGACCTGGTACGTCGGCGTGCCCAGGTACTCGGACATATCGAGCGAGATGGTATAATTGGGCGCGAGGAACGTGGAGAAGGCCGCATCCACCGTGTCGGCTGCTGGCGGTAGCGGCGGCACATCGACGGCCATGGGGACAACCTGGTCCCCCGCGCCACCGAGCTGAGATCGTATGGCGCCGTTCTGGTTCTTCAGACGCTCGACCTCCTGCTCGACCTTGGCGATGTCGTCGCGCAGCTTCGTGACGTCCATCTCGAGCTGCTTGGTGTAGTTCGCCTTGCGCTGGCGATGCTGACGCTGGGCCTTCCTGACCTGTTGGCGTCGCTCCTTGGCTTTCGCCTCCGCGGAGGGTTCCGACTCGCCCTCATTTCCACCATGAGCTTAGATTGAAGAGAGGATGTTAGCACAAAGTCGCATGAAAATCAATAGATAGCGTAGGCAAAACCGGAAAATAAAACTGGGCTGGCTGATGAGCAAAGGATTCGTTGTCTAAGTACAGAGTCTGTCCATAGTACCTAGTAGTGAGCCCCGGCGGCGTCGAACCCCCTCTCTATACTCTTCCTCTCACCCCCGCAGTGGACAAGTATTATCAAAGGCCATGGGAATAAATCGGGAATTGTACCTGATGGTTGACCCAGCTTGCTCGAGACGAAGGTGAGGCTCTGGGCTGCCTGCTTGTCTTTCGAGCGTTTCCAGAAGTTCGTGAACGATGGCTTGTCAGCCTTCGGGTCTTTTGTGCCCCGCGAATCAGGCATGTTTATTCTTTTTTTAAATCCTCTCTAAGTTCGCCTATGTGGACATTCAGAAGCCCCGTTGAAATCTGACTTAATTAGTAATTTCGGGAATACAAGCTTCGACGATACTGGTCTCGAAACGAAATTCACACACAAGAACAGTTGTCGGACTGCAACGTTTTGAGATGACGTATGTAACGTAAGCGTTGATATAGTCCCCAACTCACGTGCGGCAAGTGAGCCTAGTGCTAGGCAGTTCGCAGATAGGTAGACACTTGAATAGTTACTAGTATCTAATGAGATCGCGAATTATAACCGCGTAGTTGAAAAAGGGCCCGAACAAGAATAAGGACTCGTCAACAGTAACCAAGAATACAAGGTCGTGGTCGATCCCATGGAACAGCAAGCGTTGCATTAGCTGATTCGTGGGAGAACAGGGCTTAACAATTTTATACCAATTAGAAGGCAATATATGGAAATACTGCGGAGCACCTAGTCTGGGTTAAACCTCACCTTGCGGCGTAAGCCGCTTATTGTAACAGGAAACGGCCCCGTCTCCAAACACGCACTGGACACTGAGAAAGGGGTCAATTCGCTGTTCAAATCTCATGTTTGCATTGACTGCAAAATCAATTAACTATCCCTTTCCCAATCGCAACCAAATCCTGTTAGCTAGCCAGCCATTTTTATCAAGCTCCTTTACAACGCCACCCAATGCATCATACATCATGAACAAGTGTCCTAATTATCTCCTTCGGCGTCCTCTTCCGTAGCTGTGTCCTCGTCTATTTCGTCTTCTTCGTCGTCTACATCCCCCTCATCGCTAGAATCCCCAAGCTCCTCGGGATTTAACCCGGGAATAGGTCGCCAGGGCAGGTAGTCATCGTCTACCCAGCGCTTGCTCTTCGGTAGTTGGTAGGGATCGAACGGAAAATAAGAGCCAAGTTGCTGCCAGCTCTCATCGCTCACATCGAACGATATATCCCGCAGCGCACCGCCATTTGAATAGGCCCCAACGGAGAATTGGGAAAGTCGAAGTCGTTTGTTTGATTCGATGAGGGGATAGACATACATGAATCGGAAGTGATGTGCAAGTTTGGCGAATTGATCGACGATGACGGGGGAGCACACCTTAAGCGGATTGAGCTTGGAGTAGATGTTGCGCCTCATAATGTCCTTGATTTCTGACTCCCATTCGATTTCCTCGTCCAGATAGGATAAAGGATCCTCCTTATCAACATCATCTGGGACCGACTTTATGAGATCCTGCCACCTGAAGCAGAAAACGTACATCAATGCTTGCATCAGAGCATAGAATGGGGCGTACCGACGCACGTCGGGGCCTCGACACGAAACTTCATAGACAGCACGCATTTCATCTAAATGATAGCCGAGCACTTCGAAGATGTTGACAACTATGTGCCCTGGAACATGCGCGCCTCTAGCGACGAAACTAGCAAGATACGCACAGGCCGACTGGCGTAATACGAGGGGCCGTTGAGACTCGAATGCTATGTTGATACAAGTACCGCAGAATGCATCAATGAGCCTCTCAGACCGCTGACCGAAGTGAAATATCAGGAACTGAGTATGCCGTGAATTGATTGTGGGGAGGATAAGATGCGAGAATCCAGCCAACAAGTCTCCGAATACATCCATAGCCTCTTGAGACTCGGGATTGGCAAACATGGGAGTGTACAGCTCGAACAGACTATCCAAGATTGAATCCATCTTCTCAATGTTTTCCTTGGCTGTTTTGACACGAGCGTATTCGTCATCTTCGGACTCAGCGCTAGAGACCGATTCATTGTCACTATCGTCAGAATCCTCCTCATCTTGATTCTCGTGTTCTTGGGCAGACTTTAGGGCCATGCCAACCATAGCCGCCAGTTTGTCGTCCATGTCATCAAGATCCATTTGCATCTCAACATCAATCTTGATTAATCGACTGATGATGAGGTCTATAACATCATTCTTGAGCCTTGGACTGTATTGACGAAGTCGTAAGAGGTTGTCGACGTAAGCCAAGTGGGCCCTTTTGGGTTCTTCATGGAAAGGATACTTGCTGGCCAAAATGGGCTCCAAGACGGATTCAGCAACTGGGAATAGTTGTAGGATGTATCGAAGGGCTACGTGGAGTCTTTCATGTACTGCCCCGCGCGGGACGGGAGCCCAGCCTTTTACAGCCCACTCAGAAGGCCGAGAAGCAGAAAATTTCTCTATTATCATAGATAGAACCTGAGTGAGACGAGGTCCTTGGGCGCTGACTAAGGCAGCGAGGAATTGAATGTAGATCTTAGCAAACTGATCATCCCGGCCGAGCCACTGGCACTGGAGGAGACTCCTGACCAAGCCATCACACGATCTTCCAAGGCGGGAGGCGAAGGGGGTGAGCGCAATGAAATAGCCCTTGAGCTCTTGGCGCTGCTTTGCTATGGCAACCGGGTCGATGTCGTCTTCGTCTTCGTCGTCGTCGTACGACACTGACTTGCCTTGCAGTGTCTGTTTCAGCAGATCATACTCTCCATCTTCACCCTGAGCATGACGATCGAGGGCATCTCTGATTTCCTTCCTTATTTCTTCCACAGACCTTGCGCCGATCTCGTGAATCTCTATGTTTTCCAAGTCGAACTCGACGCGCACTCGCTTCCTCATGGGGCTCTGGGTACCCTCCATGCTGCTGGCGTCGTCGTCGTCGTCGTTGTCGTCGAGGCCGGCCTCGTCTCTCGATCGTCGCACGCCGAGAACCGATGAAGTTGATTTTAGGATGGGTTTGAGAGGGCCACCGGCCGCCACCCGTGCGAGATGCGCGGTCATGGAGGCGGCGGGTGACATCAGCAAGGCAGCAAGGGGGTAACAAGACGTTCCGCACAATCGGATTACAGGGTTTCAGAATGTCGCCAAGCGATCCAGGCTATCCAGACTGTCGTACAAGTTTGTAGAATACGTCTGGTCATAGCTCGTGTGGAATCGCCTCCAAGTAGGGTGAAGGTTAAAGTCGCTGCTATTGAGGTTGCAGAAGTCGTCGATCGAGCCAAAATGCTGCAGCACAAAATGTTTTTAATCGGGGTCCTCGACGGCGTTAAATGGCGGGGCAGCCGCCAAATAGTTGATTGGTTCCTGTGCACCTGGGCTCTTACGTAGGTTAGGTACCTAGGGCCGCCGGACCCACTTAACTACTTTAATTACCATACTGTAGATGTAAGTACCTTTCTACAGTAGGTAGGTATTTGGTAGGTGGCTTCTTTTGTCTTTGGTTTACCTAAGAGTACATACCTAGTCCGTTTGTTGAAGTGTGTTTGAGCCTCATATAGTATAGGGCACTGCAGCAATCGAAGCCGTTCTTAGGGATGGTAACCAGTACAACAACAAGAGGGCTGAAAGCCCATGGTCAGAAAAACAATTAAAATTGTAATTTTATGACAGCTTTATAGATTAGCTAAACCAACATTAGGGATATTGTCTGGATATAGCATAGTTAACAGTAAATCGGAGGTAGGGCTGTTTTCCTATGATATAAAGCTAAGCTGACTGTCGAAAATGTTGATGCTCCATCTCAAGAGCGATCCTGAGTGCGCAGAGACCTAGGTGGGGAAATAAGCCCTAGGGGAATCTATCAAAGATTAAAGAAGAGAACCGCTGCTTCTGTTGTGTGCTCTTGTGGCATCGCCATCCTTATTGACCCTTCCTATACATACACAACTGCAGGTTTCCAGTCCTCATCAAAGGGCAGTTTTTTTCCGCACGAGAATGTGCCCAGGACGCAGAATTCCTTATTTATACACATTCGAAGAAGAGGTGGTGTCGGGTATCCGGAAACCTCCGAATCCTCTGACGGAGGCCAAAGTGCGAAACCGACCCCCGACTCACTCAATATGTGGCGGGATCGCCGGCCGCCCCGTTGTGCCCGCCCTGAGCATACATATAGGTCTCCCCCGACTCGGCAATACCACCAGAGGCGTCTCCGCTTTGGAAGCCGGTAGAACCGACGGCATTTGATCCCCCAGCGCCGCCTGCTCCGTAGCCCTGGCTACTAGGTCTATTCTGCTGGCTGTCACCCCGGTTGGATTGAGACTATTGATGGACTAGGTTAGCTAATCGTGGTCCCACGAAAACGGATCGGCATGCATCCATGCTGCAATCATGAGGATCAATATTGGGGAAATATTACTTCTCGGTATTTTGTTAGATAGATCTTGAGTGCCTCGGCATAGTTCTCGAAGCCCAGCGAGGTCATTGCAAACAGTATGTCCTCCCCATTGACTGTTTTCCTCTTCTCTTGGTGACATTTCTCGGACGCTTTGTATTGTGAGCCTGAGTCGATACATAATAGAACTGCTCGGGGGAGACTAACCTTCACTCGTGATGAAGGAGATGAACTCACTAACGCACTCCTGCATGCACTCTTTGGCCTCCTTTGCAATCTTGGCGTTTTCTGGAAGGGCCAGTTTCATAATTCGAGCGACTGGCGCGAAATTGCGTATGTTAGCATCGTATACATCGTACTTGTGGGCTTTGGAAGCGCGAGGCGCTTCTGATGCTTTGGTCGGCGAATCGTGAGACATGGCAGCAGCCAGGATCATGCGCGCCTATCGTCTATCTGAAGCTAAAGGCAGGGAGCACCAATTGCTGAAGCCGGCCAAAAGCTCCGCAGAAGCGATCCCACCTCATAGGCCTAGGTTTGGAGTCGAACCGTGCAGACAGGACCCAGATACAGACTCGAGATGCGCCAAATCAGAGGCAGAGGTTGATGAGGGTCTCAACTCACCATTGGCTATAGGCAACCACCTGTCCTGCTCTTTTACTTCGAACTCATAGGAGAGCCCAGGGGCGTGTGGGTCCTGAGGGTCGTTCATTTGTGCTTCATCGTCGGGTGATTGTACACCTGGCTCAACGTCCTTGGGAGGAGATTGGGGGGAATCCGACATATTTGGCTACCTGCAGCGGGTGCTAGCTTATGATAAAAATTTTCGTGAATTGCCAGCTCGCACGGTTGTTACAAGGCGAGAGGTGATGTGTCCCTGCCTCTGACACGTTGCAAATGGTAGGGCTTGCAAAGTGAGCGCGGCTTAGCTGCAGAGAGCTGCGTCAATCCGGCCCTGTCGCGCGGATCCAAGCTGTGACTATCTACGATTCGGCTGAGATCGCTGTCAAGTGAGCCCTGTCGCTGGTTCAGGCTATGACGGAATCTAGGGGGTTAGGCGAGGGAAGCGTAATGCAGAGACGCGAGATAGTGTCTGGGGCCGGGGGCGTTGAACTAAGGGAGTTTGTGGATGTATGTCTATACCGTTGTATGCCAAACGCGAGAACGTGTGGTGGATGGATCTGGATGTGGGATGGTACAGGTAGATTCTGGGTACAGGCCGGGGACTTGGGACTTGGGACTTGGGAATTGGGACTTTTGGGGGAGCGGGGCGCGTCTCTGTGACGACGCCGAGGGTCGCGCTATTGTGCAGGACCCGCTGTTCTACCGTCTACTGCGCAGTATAAGCTGGAGCTATAAGAGATAAGTGTACCGGTACTGGAGTCGCAGTTGAAGTCCTGGAGGTTCTCTTGCCTATGTAGATAGTACGTGATGTACTGACGCGATAGAACATGCTATTGCAGGCTAATCGGTGGATACGTGGAGGCTGAGGCGCTAGGTATTCGGCTCACAATTCTGATAGACGACAACACCGACGAAGGAAAACACCCAAGTACCGACGGACAACACGGCCGTGCCTCAGTCTGTAAACTCGTGTTGCCGCTCTAGAGTAACAGGGTTTAGCAAACGTCTGCAATCGAGATGCGTGGTGGTTACACCATGTGAGGCAGGATTCAGTACTGACAATAATAACACTGGAGGCGCAGAACCCGGACTATGTACAATACCGTCAATACGTACTAGACTTTGCTCACACGTGCAAAATGGGACAGCTAACCCGGGAGCTTGAGTATGATGGCTACAACCGGCTAGACAACTGCCAGGGCGCAGAAACGTACATGAGCTCCAGTTTCGCATTAGGAGTGCCCTGGTAGCTCTCGGCCGTTATGCCAATCACACCCAGCATGGAACTACGAGGGGAGGGAGAGAGGCGCCGCATGGGAAACTCGGGAGACTTGGCTTACCTAACTTGGAACAGAGTTGGCCAATATAGTAGAGACAGCTCTAGGCCCGGATGCGGACGCAGGATGGGCACGCGGAAAAGTTAGGTTAGGTCGCAAGACAAGAGGTGAAAGCAGTGCAGTGATGCATGAAACTCGCAGACTCGGTAGCTGACGGGATGGTTGATGTGCGGGCGCGTGGGGTGCGTGCAAGTGCGTGCAGTAGTAGCCACACAAGTCCTACTGTACTGTAAGTTCAGTCGGAGTCCGGCTTAACGTAGGTCTCTACTGTACTTGGACCCAGCTTGTTAGGATCTCGGGTATGGACTATGCGTATACATCCAAGCCCAGGTTTCTGCCCAGGTATTCAACAATGATGCGCCGCGAGCATGTGGTATTGGAACCTGGACTGGGCTGGAGGAAGCAGTTGGTGGGGATGCTCTGGGAAGGGTAAGGGACTCAACACCTACCAATCCCCTGCCGCTGTGCCGAAAAAGGAATGAATGCCTACCTAGTCTAGGTACCTAAGTCAACGAAGAGGGGGTGGGGCCTTGTTCAAATGCGTTGGCCACTCGACCGTGCCGAATATTTGTAGATCTCGAAAATCCATATACTAGCTTATAAGTCTCCGAGTTTTTAGATTAGACATTGATAATCACACACGAAGCCGATACGGGGGCGGGTAACTATGTGGTGAATACTTAATTATTGTTGTTTTTGGAAGGGAGAAGTCGAGGTACGGCTACGCGGCTGAGCAGGTATCAACGGAGAGAGGAGATAAAGAGCCAAAGAGAACATTGACGCATGACATGTACTCAGATACCCACCCGGGGTACATCTGTACTTGAGCAGATATTACGGCCCAGAAAAAGGAACTGAGTGTGTGACAGCATGATTGTTAAGATTCTTTGTACCTCCTGCCAAATATCGCGTCTCTTCTACCTATTGTACTATGCTTACTGGACTACCGCTAACTCGTGTGGGCAGGCATGTAATATGTAATTACTATGAGTAGTATACATCCAGTCGAATTCGCCAATGACATCTGCATCACTTGGACCTCTTCTATACCCTGTTCTATCTAGCCCTACAGATCTCTCTGCATTATATCCGGGGTGCCTATCTCACTCGGTAACCAATTTCATCTATGACAACAATTACCCCCGACGTCATGAACGCAGCCCGAGGAACCGAGCAACGGCTATGTGCCACTGATTTGTCCCCCATAGTAAATACCTACCGTTCACACCCTAGAATGTGTGCGTAGTGCTGCTGTCTGCCAAGCCACATCGGTCAATGTCGTCTTGTCATGCGCTCATCCAATTATCCATGTCCATGAATAACGATGACAAGATGGATGGGTTCTAAGTCTATCCGGCGGTGTGGACGTTCATGAGACGGACGCCCCCCCTCCCAAAAGCCTGATACTAGGCCAATTTCTGCGCTACTACTACGTACAGTCCGTAGAAGGGCTTCTAGGGTTCTTCCACTGATGTTAGTTATCTTATCCAAACCCCCTCTTCTTACCACACCCCCGTGCCGTGTCTCTGAGCCTTGGTTTCGTGGAGAGGAGCTGAGACAAGCCCGGATGTCGCGTGAGATGGCTGCTGGCTTGTATCTCCGAACGTACATAAGCGATAGTGACAGGAAGCTATTACAGCGGGTTAGAGAAGCTTCAAGAAGAGCGGCAACCAGCTTAGAGGCTACCTGAACCAAGAGCAAGGCGTATCCGAGCTACGAATTATTGACCAA
The DNA here is from genome assembly GCA_025201785.1 of Xylaria longipes. Lineage (NCBI taxonomy): Eukaryota > Fungi > Ascomycota > Sordariomycetes > Xylariales > Xylariaceae > Xylaria > Xylaria longipes. The sequence continues at coordinate 52,799 of MU619750.1, forward strand.
TCGAAAGTCTCGGTATCGGGTCGTAATTCTGATTGGTAGTGGTAGTTGATTTACGGCTCCGTTCAATCAGAGCCAGGTAGTACCTACCTTAGGTATGGCGAGACGGGACACAATTCTGCATGCACATTTCCGAAGTTGAGAGTCGTTGGCATTACCCTGCCACATCGTCACATGGTGTCTCCAGGTAACTTGATCAACAAACTGCATGTCTTGCAAACGCCGTGCCGGGTCCAGGAGAGTTATTGACACCTGCATGGGATACCTACTTGCCTACCTGATAATGCGCCGAACTCACGGGATATGCGGCCTAAATTCTGTCCTACCCAGGCACGAACCTGCAGCTTGACGGGTGCCCAATCGTCCGATAGCAAGTAAGTCACATTCGCCAACTTGTTGATCGAATTTATCTCGAATATTTCCCTTTGGAATTATTCGCGTCTCTATACTGCTAAATCGACTCATGAATAAGTTTGGGTTGTATCTTAAGACTCTGATTAATAACAGGACTTATTTTTAGCTCGCATGTATGAATTGGCGGTTCTACTTCGCATTCTCTGATATCAGGCTAGGTTGGCCCCGCTCACGGAATTGGTGACTGGACTAGAAGGTCCAAGCGGATACTGAATCCCTTCTGTGACTGGAGAACAAGAGGGTGTGACTCTAGAATATCTCTGCTGATTCGAACCCGGCTTTGAATCAGCTTACTCTCGACTACCCAAACAGGTACAAAAGGGTACCACACACAACCAGTCACAAGGACCTGGTCAGTTAGGCTTCCCATCAACGTCCACATCATAGCACTGGGAAAGGTATAAATGCACTGAAAAATGCAACGGTTTATAAAACAGCCTGACGGGGTGTGACGGGAGTAAATTGGAGACGTGGATGTAGGGCAACGGCGTAAGCCGTCTTACTGGCTGTTTGAATCCCCAACCAGCCAAAGAAAGCCGCCTTTGGGCGCGGCCGGCCCTCGAATCAGCGCTGTCTCCAAATCCGCATACCCGACAGCCTTGACGACGTTTATCGTTGGGCATCGAGACGCCCTTGACGCTAGGCTCCGCTGCTTGTGACTGCAGCTGTACAACACACCAACACACACGCACGCACACACCACCCTTCTGGGAAAGCCGTGATATCAGAACTACACGAACTCACTTTCTGCCGTGCTCCGATATATGCTACGTCGAGCCCATGGATCCCGGCCTCCTGCACGGGAAAAGCTAGTACTGGCTTGCCACCAACTCCAGGACGTATACTTAAGTAGGTATCACGATATCCTTCTGGTCCGAAAACCGCAGCCCCATCGCGATTCTCCCACATGACGGCATGGCCGTATCTCCACACATACCTCTCTACCCAGCGTGCTTGTCGAAATTCGGGTCCTTCAGGATTGGACGACTTGAATGTTGTTCTTCTTCTATTGAGGCACCATCTTAGTCGAATGATTCCTCATTTCAGGGGTGGTGGTGTGGACCGAGGAAATCGAAGTCCGCGTTGGGGAAGAACAAAACTAAGCAACCCACCTTCCACTTTTCTAGATCGTCTTGTTTCGTCTTGTACTGCTTGACGAGGTCATCGAGGACCTTTTTCAAGCCCTCGGCGTTCGTCTTTAGAGCGGGAACAACGTCTTTGACGGTCCTCTCCACAAGTACGCCATTGATCATCCGAAAACACTTGCGGTCCTCGGGTAAGGGTTCCAAAGTCTCGAGTACGAGCCTAGACGCCGTAATGTAAGTAGATTAAATATAGCATAAGGAAGCGGTGAGCTGGCAAAGTGAGGCGGTGAGGTTCATGATATCCATCGGACTCCACGCTTGAACTAAAATCCTTGGATAGAATCCTTGAAACGGCCAAAGTCTACGGGGCATAGGAATAGCCCAAGCCAAGCCAGCTAGGTGATGCAAGAAATGAGAAGCCGCTTTACGGGACGTCACTAACTTGTGCTCTTCGGACTCTTGCTCGACGTCACCGATCTTTTGCGCCAGTTGTTGCAGCGTATTCTTGTAGTTTGAATACGTCGCTTGCAGTTCTGAAACTTGATTAGCGCGGGTTCACTTCATGATCTGATCTGGCCTTTACCACTCACCTTGCTGCTTCTTGGCAGGAATTGTTTTTGACGCCATGGGCGACTATGAGGGAATAATAACTGCTTAATTAGGTGTCGTTGAAATGAAGGGGATGGAAATACGTCAAGACGTGCTATGAATGAGCTGCGCTTGAGAGGACTGGATGGGAGATGTGGAGGCGAAATGTGGTCCATGCTTTCTCATTGGCCAAAGAGACGGGAGCACTAGGCCAAGGTTTGGACCTTGGCTCGACTTTGCCTGCGAAAACATTCGACCTTGCCAGCGAAACTCCTTTCCCGTGTTTGGGGATCCAACAAGTCAAGATGCATCCTCACTTGCATACAAAAGACAATACAGGTATGTCAAATGCCACGCGCAGACAAACAGATTGCCCACCAAAACCACCATAGGCTGACTCGGACATCATCTAGCATGCGAAGAAATCATGACCGCGCTTGAAGAATGCCACGCCCGGGGCTTCCTGTGGAAATCAATGGGCATGTGCAACGACGCGAAACACCAGGTCAACATGTGTCTACGAGCCGAGCGACTCAAGCGCACAGCCGCCAACCGGGAGGTCGCCAAGGTCAAGCGCGAGAAGATCAAGAAGGTCTGGGCTGAGATCGACGAGAACTCATAAGCTGCTGCATTGCGCGCGCGATAAACCGAGCCGATTGCTTTGACGTGGTTGTACGATATGTAATGGATGTCATGCACTGGGCTGGGGAATAGCAAGGCGTTTAGAAGGGTTATTGGACACGACCTTTATTTCGCATAAGGTGGCAAGCAGGAAACGCTACTTCACAAGGGGCCGTCATCTCTGTTCTGCTTCATATATCTCGTTTCAACTACTGGAATCCCAACCAACCACAAGGCTTCATGTCCAGCAGAACGGTCGCTCGATCACACACGGTTCCAGCTCTTCCTCCTTTACATCGTCTTCCGGAAGGCATCACCGAACGTGTAGAGACCAAACGCAGAGATCAGACTGAGGACGGTCGGGACGGGCTTGCGAAGCCGGATAGCTCGGGGGATTGACGAACCGCCGAGGATGGCCGACGCAAGCAGAGCAAGCTCGACCCCGTAGGGCTGGCGCGATTGTAGGCGGTAACCACCGAGACCGTCTGGAGATTGGAATCAGCACTCACTACTCACACCCCATCAATTGAGTATCGATCCGTAACACGTACATAAGAGACCAACGGTCACACCCGCGGCAATTGAGGGCACAGAGCCGGTCCGGATGTAGCCCATAGTACCGCCGCCCGCCGTCAAGGCACCGAGTAGGTATGCGATATTCTCCAAAGCCTGGCCGAGAAGGAGGAATGCTTAGCTCTCGTGCACTGCTGCAAAACGACGCTTTGGGCCTGCTTACCATGTTGATATATGATTTCTCTAGTCTTAATTGAGACAGTTATATGGCGAATAGATGATTCGTGTTTGATATTTACGAGCCGCAACGATTAATTAGTTCGACCTCAACAAGCTAGCAGCGTAAGGAAGGCTCGGAATCGCATACCTACTGCGGAGCCCCAATGACGCCGACAGAGGAAATCGTGGAGAAATGTGGCTGAAGCTCTGCGGACAAGCCACACTTTGACCATGCGAGCTGGGGGTTCTGGGCTCTGATTCGTCGCTCACTCCAAATCGGGGTTCTAGCTTTCGTGTCCCTTTGGTTGTACGCAAGTACCTCCGGTAATTGTACATAGTACAAGCCAAGCAGACAGCTACCTACCCATCCAGGAAACCAATTCGCAATTCACCACCAGGCCAAAAGCTACCTTTGCCGCGACCGCCCACGAGAGACTTGCTCCCTGCGATCAGAAGCCAACTGTTGCCGTAACACGCCTCCACGATGGCCCCTAAGAAGCCCGCGACGGCCACCGGCCCAGCTACCGCAAGCGCCACATCCACGAGCATCAGCAGCAGCAGCAGCTCGTCTAGCCAGATCGACAAGATCGCCCTCAACATCGTGCAGCACTACCATAAGACGACGCCGCAGCGCACGAAGCTCATCGACGCCTTCATGGCCTTCCTCGTCATCGTCGGCGGCCTACAGTTTGCGTACTGCGTCTTGGCCGGAAACTACGTACGTTCCTGTCCACACCAGCGTCTCTGCCCCTCGAGATCTCGGCATAAGGGAACGCTAGATACTTTGTCTGAGGAATTGATCGCATGCATATGAGTGGACTACCGGAGTGTGCTAACATTTGGTGGGATCGTAGCCTTTCAACGCTTTCCTCTCGGGCTTCTCTGCTACTGTCGGACAGTTCGTTCTCACAGGTACGTCACTTCAATGCCTACCGCTCGTCTACTCGCAAGGAGAGTACAAATATGAAGGATTGTGAGGGTAGTGCAAAAGGGACAAGAATGCTAACAGAGGAGCAGCATCCTTGCGCATCCAGACCACCGAAGCCAACAAATCCGAGTTCCCATCCGTGTCTCCAGAGAGGTTCGTTGCACCCGCTCGGGCCCTATTTGAAAGCCTCATGCTGATATTGAATTCTTTCGGACAGGGCATTTGCAGATTTCGCGGTAGGAAGCTTGATCCTACACTTCTTCTGTATCAATTTCATAAACTAAGCAACGCAAAAACAACACGAGGAACGGCGCAAAAGGGATGTACAAATGGGATGTGAATTCGGAAAGAAAAAGGGATCCCAAAATACGTTCATAAGAGTGTCGAGGCCCATAGATGTACAGCTAAGAAAGCGATGACTTCCAGAATCACAATGAGACAAAATAGGCCTCGTTGGAAAGGCTTTTCTTCTATTGCCCAGTTCCCATCTCATGGATATCATATCTTGCAAATGGCGAAGATCAAACATAGTGACATATGCTCGACTTTTATACATATAACATCGACCTAGTCCGCATCCTCACTCTCGGCAGGCGCTGCTTCTGCCTTTGGAGGCGGTGGCCCCGAGCCCTTCGGTGGCCCACCACCCGCTTTAGGCGGCGGAGGCGGCGGCGTCTTGCTCGCTGAAATATTGCCATCAAGTGCCCTGCTCTTCTTCTCCTCCTCCGCCAAGTAGTCGTCCATGAGCCTATTTGGAGTATTACCGTGCGCATGTCTGTCTTTCTTCTTACCCCGTGGCGGCGCACTAGTACCTCCCGCAGGCGGCGGCGGACTCACCAGCTGGGCAGGTACGAGGAATCCTGCACCTTGTGCCTCCGCGCCCGACTCGCCTGCAGCGGATGTGAATGTGTTACCAGCCGACGGCAAGAAACCCGAGGCGTCATTCGGCGGCGGCGCCAACGTCGTGAACTCGCCAGCAGCACCTCGGCCCGCATCCCCACCATCGAACATGGTCTCGCCGGGCGCCGAGACGGGCTCGTCGAGGGGCGCGGGCAGGCGGTGCAGCGCGCCGAACCCCAGCACGCAGCCCAGGGCGCCCTCGCCGCCCCACTCGCGCGACGGCACGATCTCCAGCTCCCGCGTGACGTTGTACTCGTTGTTGTAGACCCACAGGCGCAGCGGCCGGCCGACGTAGTCGTCGACGAGCTCGCCCAGCCCGCTCTCCCCGTGCAGGATCCCGTCCGGCGTCCCCAGGACGTAGTCGCTGTAGGGCAGCAAGCCCGCCGCGTCCGCAGGCGAGTTCGCGGGCACGTCGAGCACGTGCCAGATCGTCGAGGCGAGCGATAACGGCGCCCATTGTAGCGAGAGGCCTAGAGATGCCGACGGCGGCACGGGGATGTGCAGGACTCGTATGCGTTGGCCCTACGGGGGGGAGGCAAAAGCCGTGTTAGTTTCCCCGTTCTCTCAGCTACGGGCTTTAGCCGTCGGGCTCGGGTTGGTTACCTTTGCGCTCCATAGTCCGAGCGCCACGGTGCCGCCGGCGCAATTCCGCACTTCTTGCGCGAAGAGTCGCGGGTCTGGGTTATCCTGTCCCGGTTTCCTCGTTAGGATTGGATGTGCTTGCTTGTTACGTTTGCGGGCTAGGTGTGGTTTCGTACAATCATGCGCCCATTGATGCTGACTATGAAATCGAACCATGGCTCTACGCCCAGCTCTAGATTTGTGTTGCGCAGCACTTGGAATCCATAGCCTTCCCTCTGCTGCGGTCGCGAGTCGCCGTCAAGGCGCGAGAGATAGCGATTGAGGGCGTTAAACATGGTTTCGCTTGTGGTCCAGTCGGTATGTCGTTTCAGAGGCACATGGGGGTAGTTTTGACTTCGGACTAGTCGTATGCTTTGTTCGTCGTCGTGGTAGTCTACGTAGTTACGGATGAAGTCATTCGGAGCGAGACAAGTGGTCACTTTACATACAAGCTCAGCCTTCCAAGGTTGCTTTCCAGGGTGTCAGCATAGGGTACTTAGTTACAGCAGGTCAGTTGCTCGCTACAGGCCTATCCAGGTGCAGCGTAGGCGGAGGTCCAAGCTTCTAAAGTTCCTGCCTGCAGGGACCCGTCTCGGTCAGCCCCACTAAAATTCACTACGGCGGTATCGCCCACCATCTTGTATTCAACGTTGTCAAGGTTCATCTGGGAAGAGTATAAATGTGGCTTTCAATAAAATACTTATTCAATCATTTAATCACAGCGATACAAAAACCGGACCTTTTGTTCATCAAAATGAAGAGTGTCAAGAATCTCCCTTTGACAGATAAGTGCCATCATTGGACTCATCCAGGTGAGGTACCATGGGACTTGCAAAAGTAAGAATCAAACCGACATCCAATTCATTTTCCATTTTACTATCACAAATTAGCTAACCGAAATCACTTACAGGTACTGGCAGCAGCGGTACACAATTTTCCCATTCTATGATGATGGCATCTATATGACTGAGGAAGCATGGTACGGCGTGACCCCAGAGCCAGTCGCCATGTAAGTCCACTCTACCCGACTTCATCAGCACCCTCGCGCACTCATGCTGACCCGTCTTAGACATCTGGTTTACGATTTCGTTGACTTCATAAACCCAGAGAAACGCACTGTCATAGATATGTTCGCGGGCGTTGGTGGTAATGCCATAAGCTTCGCCATGGCTATGGAGGAAGATGATATTACACCACGCTTCGATAAGGTGATAGCCATCGAACTAGATCCCTCGACGCTGGCTTGTGCGCAGAACAATGCCGCGATCTACGGCGTTGCCGACAAGATCACCTGGGTCCTAGGCGACAGCTTCAAGTTCGTCGAGCTCCTGGCCAAGTCTCCCGAGCAGTTAGAGGACGACCTACGAGTTGATATCGCCACGACGACCATCTTCGCATCGCCGCCGTGGGGCGGTCCTGGTTATCGAACCGATGAGATATTTGACCTAAGCACGATGGAGCCTTATAATCTAGCCACGCTACACGAAGCTTACAAAGCCATGGACCACGCGCTCTACTTACCCCGTACTAGCGACCTGCGGCAGATCGCCAAGCTAGTCCCTGATGGTGTCAAGATCGATGTTATTCAGTATTGCGTCGAGGGTGCTAGCAAGGCAATGGTCGCGTATTTTCCTGCAACCGTTGGAGAGCCGGCTGATGAGACGGCTGATCAGTCAATGTCATGATCCTGAGGGGCTCTTGAGAATGAGACAGTCAAGGCCAAGTCTATTTTCAGCAAGAGATTTTACACCACATACCTACCACGGCTTACATTATCATAGCCCCCTTTCAGCTTACGGGCTTCGAAGCTTGGTAGTTTCGAACGCAGTTTCAACTAGTTGCATGTCCAGAACGCCTGGCCCGTACGACTTATCCTGTTATATATCATGGGCATCACCTCGATTAACAGTGTTGACACATGGGAGTCATCGAGCTTATTTTCCCCATGAGGTCGACTATCTTCTCAGAAGGTTACCAGGCTTTATTCAAGCCTTCGGACACTTGTCTCGGCGGCTTTAACGTCCCAAATAGCTCTTGCTCGGAAAAGGAATAAATAGCGTCCTCTCCTATATCAGCATGGGTAAGGTCTATACACATTATTCCATATTCGTGCATCCGTGTCCCGGCCTATAAGCGCACCAGCTGGGGCATTGGCTCGTGGGATTACATCCCGAATCTCAGTACGATTTCGCATGACGAAGCCGAGAGGGATAAGTCCGTATTTCATCAAGGACCCAGCCTCTTCGACGATCCAGATGCCGAAATCACCAACACCAAGAGGCAAACCCAAAGGCGACGAAAGATGAGCGGGTATTGAGTCGTAGGGATGTCTTGTCCACTAGCAATTTCCGCAAGTTATCCGGCGCTGGAGTAAGGGGTGAAGCTAAAGCAAATACTAGATATGTTGTTGCATGGGAAGCCAAAGGTATTGCCGATTGACGGGAGGTTACTAAGGGAATTAAAATCGGTATTCGAGAGAGTAGATGTATAGATACCAATTAAACTGCTCAATATTTTAAGGAAAATCACTGCTCCTATGTGTTGACACCACGGGAATCACAATCATAGTAGATGTAAACAGTAAAGATAGTAGGGCTATAGAAGCGAGAGCTAGCTAGGCCAGTCTTTCAACCATGAACGGTCGACTACGTCTAAACACCATAGCCAAGATGTAGTATATAAGTGCTTGAGTCCTCAACATAGTTTCTATAGCAGCCTCACTACAACAAAGCCGCCCACATGCATCCTCGAGACCCGAATCCCCCAAGGTTTACCGATTGCCATCAATGACAGGTCGGGGTAAACCAGGGGTTCCTGAATAGCCATGGCCTCTCTACGAGTCAACAGCTCTAGCATCGAGGACTAGAAGAGCTAAAATGTTCGCATGATGGAGAGCGAATTCCGGGACCAGAGGCGATCACATGGAACTTGCCAAATTTCAATAGGTTCACACCGCACCCGACGAAGCTTCGTCTATACATCTTGAAACTAGCGCTGCAGAAGGCCACGAGAGGATTACTATCTTCGCTTATGCTCGGTTTTCGCGAGTGTGACGCCACCTGGTCAGCTGGAGGGTTTTAAGAGATATCGTTGGGGGACGGAGTGTTTTGACTGATGCTGTGCTGTGTTGTGTGTGAAGTACGGTTGGTTTGGTGCTACGAATTTGTATTGAAAACGATGGCTTTTAAGTGCTATATGATTTCGGCATGCCATGGATACCAGTATTGGATGGTTCCATCGGCTCTGAGGTTGGAGCGGTTCGTACATAGGTAGGGTTGGAAGCGCTCGTTACGACCGTATTATTCTGCGGGTTGCGGGCCAATTATATGATCTCAACCTCAACGTGCCAACTTTGAATCCCAAGAGGCAGTCCTGTCAGTGATATCTACCTACTCAGTTTGAAATGATCGCCCAACCATTTTCACAGATATCGAGGTCAAACATGTTGTATATATTTGACATGGTAACTGTCCACGTCTCAAAGTGCTCCCATTTCATTATAAGCTGTGATGGCCTCATTCGCCCGATCCCCAACTAAAATATGTCTATTGCGACACAGTCCCGCAACTTAGGTAGTCATGTATTCCTAGGCGGGACTCCCGACTTCTACATAACGACGCTTGTGAAACAACTCCGATGCCACCCCAATGTTCTAGACACGCTTACGGATAACCCGCCCACTCGCAGGTAGCGTGTCGTACATACAAGATGCCGAGTATCGTTACACAATAGTAAACCTATGCGTTGACCTTGTGAGACATCCATGTCATCTCAGTTGTTTGCGAACATACTCCGTGGAGCATGCTTGCCGCAACGGGCCACGGGGGTTGCCAGAGCCTCGGCGCTTATCGATCTAAGTTTCTTGACCATACTAGAAAGGATGAGGGTTGTAACTTAGGTATTTGCCCATTAAGGCCGTCCACATCCGGTATCATTTAAGGTTGAACTACTTTGTCTCGAAGGCCATCGCCTCGACGATTTATCTAATACTGCCCCCCACCAAATGTGTGTCAGACCCGCGTTGCATACCTGAGTGTGTATCACAGCCGGCCAACTCTTCAGCCTTAAGGGCTCACAATGTTGTGGTGAACCTCATTTATCTTATGTAAGACCTAATTCTAACACAGATGTTGAGATGAGTTTTTCTGAAGTCACCACCTGGGTTCCCATCCGGTCTACGAATCGAACCTAAAAACACAATGTGATTCATGAGCCATATCCTGTGTGCGTACTTAAACTACGCCCTTCGCTAGTTTCTTGCAGAAGATGCCAGTAAAATGCGGGAAGCTACGTGCAAGCTTAGCCTATACGAATTAATACTACCTTGTATATATGCTGTCCAACTGCCAAAAATGGTACCGGCACACACACCATGTGCAAGTATAAATATGACAGGGACGATAACTACACAGTCGCCGAGCATTATACAACCTGATAACTTAATAACATCTTGGCTGCCGCTGACGACGGCCTGACAGTCTCCTGCTGAATGTTCGGGCTACATATATGACGCATCTAACGACAGCTCGGGAGATGCGTTTCTTGCATTCGACTCCTATTATGGCCAGGAGTTGATTCCGAATGCTGGCACTTGTCTCCCAGCCGATGTTACTGCATGGTGGCAACAAGAGAAGGTTCCGACTACGACCTCTCTTGGACCTGAGTTCGTGTGCCTTGAGGCGTATTATACAGTCACGTCATCAGACACCGATGAAAGTTTCAAGCAGGTGTTCTGTTGCCCTACGTAAGTCGGTCCATTTCGTCCCCACCCGGACCTTCAGGCCCTTTACTAAAACTAGGGAGTTTTTCAATAGACAATACCGAGTATTCTCTCTTCTTATAGGGTCACTCTATTTGTCTCAAACAGGGAAGCATGTATTTCCATCTCAATGCATTACGACGATTTCACCGGGAGGCATTCTCGAGTATCGACAACTGGGGCGAATATGGACTACGACGGTTACTACGGCGAAGCCAGATGAGACGATCTCTGTGTTTGCAGTCCCAGTGAATGAACGGGCATGCATTTCTCCCACTAGCTCGCATTTCACAGCGTTCAGAGCAGAGCCTACGATGATTCTGACCACGCCCATCACGACTTCTACCTGTACGGAGTCCGCGGGCTTCCCGCAACCGATGACGACCACTAGTGGTCCCTTTTCTAAATTCAAAATATTTGTAACCGCCCCACCGTATTCCACGCCCAGCGTAAGCGGCCAAAGTCCGGGTAGCGACGGCGGTCATGGATGGTACAGCCAGAGCGACAAGATAGCGCTCGTGGTAGGAATAGGGGTTGGACTTGGTGTCGGGCTATCCTCGCTCGTTCCCGCTTTTGTACAGTATCGTAGGATGTGGCCTGGGGCGAGAATAATTTTCATGACTACGAGGGATACTGCAGAAAGGGAGCAGCAATCACATACGTCTTCAGAATGAACGTATTGCAGGAATAATCAGTGAAGGAGAATTGTTCAACGATGTTCACTTTACTCGGACGTAGAATAATTTGTTTTCGGTATTTAATTTTTTCTTTCTTCGATGGTCAACCGATATCTCCTCTTGAATCAGAATCCATGCTGTGATGACAGTACTTGCAGAGTGCCTTGGCAGCTAAACAGCCATCCCGGGGCTTCCATAGAGCAAGGCACTTTGTTTGTCATTTCCCGCGCCCACAACAGGTCGTAGAGAAGTTATATATAAAGAGTTTTCCAATCACATGCGACAAGAACGGGCTCGGCTATGTCACCCAAAAACGCACGGGATTTATAAATACACATATAACAATGTCCAGGACTACTAAAAAAGCGAATTGAGTTCCAAACAAATATCATTCCATCATATCAAGGTCTAGAATAAAAGGCTACCATAACTAGTTATTCCCACTTCACCACATGATTAGACCCTCCTTTCCGTATACTTAGGAGTGTCTAGACCCTAACTCATTATCATCAAACGAGCTGGTTCATAACATTCATTGCCTCAGTCATATGCATCGCCGAAGGCCAGAGTGTGTATCGTTTTGAAAGGAAGAGCCCAAATACGCCACTAATGCCTCGAGGTTGCTGATATCGTAACATCAATCATGATCGAGTATGCAATGCCAAGCATATACAGAATCGTCGAAATCTAATCTACCAAGCACATCGGGCGTTACCATGTATGGTGATGCCGAAAAGAAGAAGATATTTTAGATAATAAGTATTAAGTTTACTTTCGCAGAAATGGGTAGAGATATGATTGGCGAAGAGACAAGAGAGAAATCCGTATCTTGGCCAGGGACTAATAAGACAACCACTTGAAAACCCCAAGTTTCTTAAACACCGGGACGAGTGAAGTCACTCCCCGGGGGCCAGTTGCCTAGATTGCCGGGGTCGCCACCGATGCGGACGTACTGTCCCACTGCGGGGATGCCGTCCTGTAGGATGTAGAATTGGTACCAGCCTGGCGGGGCGATGTATTTGCCCGGGGGTGCCGTCACCGTGCATGTCTTTCCATTGCAAGTGACGGCAGGCATCAAGGTGCGAGCGCCCATCGAGTTGCCGTGAGTGCTGGACACGGCGCCGAGGAGGGAGGCCTTGATAGTACCGGCGGCGTTGGCCCCGAGGGTGACCGTGATGGTGCTGCCGTACGACCAATCCTTGTTGGCGATCGTGAACGACGGGCGGGGCTTGGTGCTGTATAGGTAGGGCGGCGTGAACACCTCGACGCGGATCTCCTGGGGATGCTTGCCATCTTGAGGGTCGGAACCGGTGATCAGGACACGGCCGTCCAGAAGAGTGATGGCCTCGCTGTGATAGAGTCGGGCGACCGTAGTGTTGGCCATGACGGAAATGCGCTGGCCGACGGGCTTGAAAGGGTCGTAAAGGAGAGCGTTCAGGTTGGGGTTGTCGGCGAGGCCGAACCCAGCAACACCCTGTTGGGCACCGTTGGCGATCAAGTATGTGCCGTCGGGGAGAGGAGCCATGCAGCTCATAACACGCTTGGAAGGCATGCGCTCGAGGGTCCAGGTGGGGTTGGCAGCCTCGGGATAGATACTGACACAGTTGTCGAGGGCCTCGCCACCGCCTTCGGTAGAGCCACCGCACATGAGAATTCCAAGAGGATCGCTATAAGGGGCGATCTGTGGCAGCAGCACAGAGGCACCCTCGAGAGGATAGGTACGGCCAGACAGGGGGTTCACGACGGAGCCGGGCATGTTGGGAAGGGTCTTAACTGTGTCGAATGTCACCTCGTTCAAGATTCTGGCCTCGTTCCAGTAGCCAACGAAGATGCCACCACCCGGAAGAACAGCAAGGAAGGGATACAAGTTGTTCGGATCAGTGCGGGCAAGCCAGTCCATGTATAGGTAGGGGCCCGAGTTAGGCAAAAGCTCCAAGGTAGGCTCGGCTTTGTCGTTGGAGCCTATCTCACCACCAACAACCAGGATGGATCCGTTGGTCATGATCATAGCCGAAGGGTACCATCGACCTCTCTGGAGCTTGAGGGTGTTGACGTTCTCTTGCCAGTCGTTGACTCCCTTGACGCCAGGGGAGCCGTCGGGTGTGTACAGTCGGACACCGTAGGTCGAGTCGAGGGACCATCCGCCGACGGTCAGCTGTCGACCGGCCTTATCGGGGAGAATTACACCAGCAGAGCAGAACACATCAGTCTTGAGATGCATCGTCCTCCATGCACGGCTGAAGTCGCCAACTTGGCTGAGATCGAGTTCATAAGCGCCGGTGCTGTTGGCAGCACCAGTCCCCCACTTCTCCAAGAAGGTGACCTTGCCCGTAATTGATTGCATCGTCATCAGGGGTGTAACAACGCCACCAACGAGGTTCGAGTAGGTACCCGCGTCGTTGCCCTTAGGGTAGTGGAAAACATAGAGAGGCGTTGACCCGGTCCAGAAGTAGGTGCTAAGTCTAGAGCCGCCACCGCAGATGGCTGATGCATTTCCGGCGCAGACGATGTTGCAATCACTTTCAAGTTGCTTGGTAGAGCCTGCGCTTGCGATATTCATGGGGTCGCCGCAGTAGCACTCCTCGCCATATTCTAGGCCAGCAGCAGCATAACCAAATTTTGCGCACTGGGCCAAGCAAATAGTGGCTGTCATTGTGCCGGGGAAGCGAAGCTGCCATGGGAGGGTACGCGTGTTATTAATGTTGTCATTGTAGCAGCCCTGGTATGTCCATGTCCCGTTCAAACCGCCCGTCTGCACGGTTGGTGGCTGGAAGGTCGTAGGTGTTCCCTTCGAATAGATGGTTAGGTAACCGGCACCGCCACAGTTGACGGTGCTGTCTCCGCTACAGGGTGTGTTGCACTTGGTGTTGTCGGTACCCTTGACGCCTCCATTATAGATGGCGTTACTACAGAAGCACTGCCTGTAGTATTCGGTACCCGAGATAGTGTAGCCCATGCCGTCACAAAGCTGGGCGCAACTCTGAGGGGTTAGCTGGTCATTATCTGGGGCTTCGTATGTTGGCATGATACGGCCATTGGGGCCATCCTGCCAACAACCCTGTGAAGTCCATCCGTTGGGAAAGGCGGTAGCGACGGCCGTGGGAGTTACAGTCGGTTCGACTGCAGTAGTGGTGCCGTTGAGGGCATAGACAGAAAGCCGGTTACCAGCGCCACAGTATTCGGATGCGTTACCAGCACAGAGCATGCTGCAGTCAGTCGCAGGCGCACTGATGGAACCTGAATTGAACTTGTTGCCACAATAGCACTCGCGGCCGTACTCCGTGCCAAAGTAGGTTGTACCTTTGGTATTGCAGAAATCGCTGCATGACTCTAGTGTCATCGCATCATCGGCATAGGAGAACGAGCTTAGAGCACGGTTGCCATTGGCCTCGGTTCGACAGCCATACCAGTTGTAGTTGGCAATTCCCGCGGGCTGAGAAGGTTGCTGAGCTGAGACGACGGACAGAAGAAAGACGGACGACAGGGCTGGACCAGCCCGTGTGAGTCTCATCTTGAAGATACTCGCTGGAAAGCGGTCCAACTAGAGTCGGGGTGACGCAAGGGAGGAAACCAGCAAGCTAACAACGAGAACGAAGTGGCAATAAAGGCACGGTGAGGATATCGAACAAAGCAAGCATGGGAGCCCACGGATGCTCTATAAATGGCCCGTGCAATGGCTTGAATAACGCGAAGACGGCCCCTGGGGCGAAGCAGCCATTTAATATTAGATACTGAGCAACATGCAGCTAGCTTTTCGTTGTACATATAGGTAGGCATTAGATTCTTCAGCTTCTACTCCGTACAACAAAGCTAACCCACTTCACGATGCACGCTGACCGGGGTCTCGTTCTAGCCGCAGCCGAACCAGCTAGTGATGAGATTGCCCGGTGGTCTGGAGACACAAAGCGAGAAAAAAACAAAGCGACCCATGATTCCACTATTACAAACACACAGTGATAGTAGAGCTGTTAAGCGTAGCAGACGCCGTAAATAGGGGCAGTTGGCACGTTGCGAAAGAACGCCAAGGGTTTTGCTATAAGCGCCTAAGTCGTTGGGAACCAGAGTTCTGACTAGAGTAAAAATGTTCCGAATTGTTCGTTCCACCGCATCCTGTGTGCGGATCGGCTCAAGTGGGTTTCCTCCATCGAGATTAGCAGCTGGGGTACCATGCCAACAAGGGCAGTCAGCATAGGGTCTGCCTTGTGCACCATTGTGAAGGACTTAGATTTGTGGTTGGGCAACTCTCGGAGACTAAAACCGAGGGTGGGTCAATACGAGAGACACCACACTAGGTACTATACAAAGACAGGGACAGGGGGGGCGAGACAGTTGCATGGCGACAGGGGGGATTCGATGGTCCTAGCATGTACTTATACGTAGTAGTCGGTGGTATTGTAGTGTATGTAATTTATGCGTGCCTGACCACGCTGTTGTGTCTCGACCGGAAGGCGTATGACCCTCCGCCTGTGCATGAAAGGCACCCTGAGGCCATCGGTACCCAGCTAGTGGTAATGACATATCGTGGCATACCTATGCTCAAATACCGGTATGCTGTGCATGACGATATTGTAGAATACGGCAGTATTCCTGGTTGGGTATAGATAAGCCAGCCAGCTACATAGTAGAGTGTAAGTGATCAATGCCAACACAGACAGCCAGTGACCATGACCCGGCAGCTCGGCACTCTGGATGGTAGAACTACGCTATGAACGGGGTACCCAAATATTAATGGCGTATCTAGCATACAATAGCTCGGAAGTTGAATGTCAATGTGTACACTTATCCGATGGCCTGTCCGGGCAGGTATTTGCGGAAGTAGTGCGGGCGTTTTCAGCTATCGTCAGATTGTTGATCCTTAATCAAGGAGGTGATGGGATTTACTTAGTAAACAACTGAGGTGTTTAACACACTGCAAGCCACATTGCTTGATTAAAGGAAATGGTCACCTATCTTGGGGGTCACACATCGTTGTAGACCTCAAGCTATGTAGCTGCCACCTCTTGCCAGATTCGGATGTCAGTAAGTTTGCCTCCCTGTTGCACTCTCATGACAGACCATCAACACAACCCTAGGCATGCGAGTGGTGGCTCACGGGTAGCGCCTCTTCGCAAATTCATGCTTAGCCGAGCATTTGGGGGTGTGTTGGATTCCTCTTGGCTATGCAGTCAACTGTTGTTGATACCAAGAGTGGTGAAACGTTCCTTCGCAATATCTACGATAGGCTACCTGCGCCATTACCCGCTGACGGCAGTTGGACAGGCTCGATTAAATTATAGATCAGAGAGCTGCTATGTATGTCATCAAGTGGTGTCGGTGGTTGTGAGACACACAAGATAGATAGGTAAGTAGCACAGAACACCAGTTGGATGCCGGTTAGAGGGCTACCAACAGCGAACTATCCTAATACCTTGTCTCGCCTGACCGAAGCCAACTCTTCGATTGATCGTCTGGGTTCTGCCACTTGTCAGCCAGAAGCAAGTCCCCTTGCAGCATACGAGCTCCGCTAGCCCGCATGCGTTTTAGCTGTCGATCCTGGTTCACTCATCCTTTCAAAAGACCGTTTACTTATTTGGTGCCTGCAAGTTGGACCCCTAAAAAGCTTCCAATCAGCGGCGCATTATGCGGACCCAACGTATACGTAGTACATACATCTACTTAATCAGAAGAAAATTTCTGCCGCATTTCGGTGGACCGGGCCGACTTAGAGAGCCTCTTGCTCTGACATACATGCGGATGTTTCGGTCAACATACTTGTACATCGCTCAGCGAAGAGTTTGGGATCTTCGCTTATGGAGCCTTGAATAGATATCTCCTGTTTCTCAACGAGAAACTGGGGAGGCGAAGCGCGGGGGAATAGGCGACAAATCTAGCAGTACTATCTGCGCCACCGTCTCGATGCGGACATGCATGACGATGGATGGTGGTAGCACTGGTAGATGCTTACATGGCTAAGCGCTGAAATTTGCGCGCACTTCGCCTTTGGCGGTGTACCGTAGTATCTAGGATACCGGTAGATGGAGCTGGCTCGGCGCATTGAGTCGCCTCTGGACCATACCGACTTGCTCCACACGGGGAGTCTACACCACCCAAACACACAAACGTCCGACGCTGGTCTGATTACTCGAATGAGGGTGAATCTGATGGACAAAATTCTATCGGGTGTTTCCGTATCTAGGAGATATTGCCTCCTATTTGGAAATAGAAAGCTATATGAGAAGGTGATTTTGCCATGGTTTAACTGCGGGAAGTACCGTGAGTATCATTTCTCTCCCGCCTAGAAAAGAGGATATGGCTGATTCCAGGTGAGAATAAAAGTGTGTCGAGACAACAATATACCACGCCAGAAGGGGAAGTATCTGGACTTTACTAGGTCTGGTAGGCTTTTGATAAAAAGGCGAGATCTGTTAAGGTGCCTTCCCAACTTGAACTTTTACACGACGTCTTAACTCTAATAGTGTTGTGATCCAAGTGGCCGGGCCCTTAGTTCTCGGAGTTCGCCAGATTCTCTTTAGTCCAACCAACGTCAGTGTCAGCCCATACACTTACGCATACTACCTATACACGTGATCGTGGTCTTCAGGCTTCAGCCCAATACAGCTGTACAGTAATATCCCCGCATCATCCACGTGCAGATGCGGCTACAGCACAGCTGTACTTTTTAAGGCTCTAAGTAACCTAGTGCTCGCATGTGGTTATCACTCTGCCATTATGAGAGAGAGTTTGCCGAACCTGGACTCGCTGAGATGAAGGTCTCTAGACCAACCCTCCTCCATTTCCTCATTGGCAGATCTGGACAATGAATGCATTCTCACGCCTAAGACAATCGATAGCCATTGGCTTGGCATCTGGGCCTGATCTGGGGAAGTGGAGATTGCGGATCGAGTTGAATTGTTCGAGAAACCGTTGAACAAAACTTCGCCTATAGCGCGTAAGCTTTAAGTGCAAGGGATGCCTTGCACGACTGGTAACCGGCAACAATGTGGAGCTTCCACGGGGTCAATATTACATGCACGTCTGACGAGCAGATGACGAAGGGGTTATAATGTTCGTTGCGGTAACGGGCTTGAGAAAAACCTAGTAATATCTCCGGCTCTAAGATGGGACCGACCTTTCCTGATATCGGCAAGCAGCATCAACAATTATTCAGCCGCATCAGATCATTTGAAAGGCACGGCCAATTTAACTTCCGCATAGGGCCTAAACGCTGATCTTTCGGAAGATAAGCGTCCCATGCAAGTCCAGTCTCATTGGCTACTGCTCTTACCACTTCGAGATCTTGTTAGAAATCGTCGGCTAAGATAAAAAGAAGGCAACAGCACGAACGCTCGGCTTTGTGGGTGCTATGCTAAAGACCTTTTCAGAATGGATTGCAACACCGAACTACATAGTACAAAGCTAGGGGATGTACGGCATCGCCGAGCCCAAGAAGATAGCTCCATGCTCTCGTGGCACCATCTGAAGATCAGATACATAGTAGTGTAATGAGAGATTAGTGTAGGTTTTATCCCTCAAGGCATCATGACACAACATATTATACTATATAGACTAAGTCAGGTTACGTTACAGCACGTAATTGTACAAATGGTTCGCACGCTCGGAACAACCCGTGATGGCCAAAGACATCTACCTAGTGTACGCTATTCTAGTGTACCCACCTGTCTAAACTATGGTGTTTTCGTATTGATTTTTGAGGCAAGCAGCGCAAGGCTAGATGGATAGTGTACATTAAACTAAAGAATTTTCAAGGATATATTTTCCCGAAATCCCGAAATTCAGCTTTGGGATCGTACGAGTTAAATAATTTGTGATAGAATCAGTGCCCCTTAGTGTACAAACCTCAACAAGTAATTACCAGTATAAATCTGAAGTGAATACCTACCTACGTCAAGATGCATCGTCGAAAAGAATTCGGATTTCTTTATCGATAAGTTGTAGTCGCACTAGTGTGCTGGCTGCAGCTGGCTGTGGCTGTGCCCCCTGAGCAACTTCTCTTATTAGGTACCTAGGTACTGCCTCTCTAACTTCATCAAGTATTTAACCTTTTAAGGTTACCTACAATGTCCTACATGTATGAATCTCTCCTTGTCAACGGCTTTTGCATAGATTTCTATTTTAAGTGCCTGACAATCCAGTTATGCGCCTGGTATGGCCAATTGTGTAAAGTAGAGCGAGATGGCAACACTGCAAGGCTGTTGCAACTGGACATGAATCATCCTGTCTCATTGTTGTGACTCATCCAATCAGCTAGCAGCTTTGAATACCAACTGGAATTTAGACCCATAATTGCCACCACGACAGTATCAAACTGCTTGGGTTCGCAGATTTACCCGTGAGATATCAACGGCCACAATCCTCACAACGTTTTAACTCATCGTTGCAAGTGATTTCTCAACCTGCACCAGCGAGTGCTTTATTTCATTTCTTTTGCATCAGAAGTCGCTGTATTTCAAAAAGCGCATACTACCGACTACGTGAGTAGGCAGCCAGTCGGTCTAGCATTAATCGCAACGTAGCACAAACCGTTTGCCATTTGCCACGTGCTAGCCATTCTCTACACGAACAGAACTCGGAATTCGATGGCATCCGCTGAAGCCGCTGAAACTCGGCCCAGTGAGCCGTTAAGGAGCCGTGGTCACCGGGCTCGAGGCGGTCGACCCTCAAGGGGTCGGGGCAGCCGGGGAGGCCGGGGCAACCACCAAGGGAATCATCAGGTCGCCGAGAGGAGTAATGAGGAACATAGAACGGCCGCAGAAACTTCAGTGCCTGCTGCAAACCAGTCCGCGTCCCAAGCTGCCCGAGATGGGAGTGCGCCACGCGGAAGGGGCCGGAGAGGGGCTAGGGGTTCAAGAAGGGAACGAGCTGTCACTGGCAGTGGGCAGAGAACAACTATTGCGGCAAGCAGGGCATTTGGCGGCCGCCTCACGGCGGAAACGGAACCTGAAGGCCACAATAGTGAATCCCCTACGTCCCTGAACGCTGGTGCATCAACCTTTGTACCGGGTCAACCGTTCGTACGGCCAAGGTAAATCACAGCCTTACCAGTAGTATGTTTAAAGAGAAGGCTAATCTGGGCTTAGCACCGAAGCGGCAAACAACATCTCTCCTAAGCCCGCTCGCCGACCTTCTAAATCTAGCGCCCCTGATCTTCCGACGAGGATTCACGAAGACATCAGCAATGGACAATACGAATGTGTCATCTGTACCAATGAAGTCCTACGGAACTCACGTGTCTGGTCCTGCTCAATTTGCTGGACCGCCACTCACATGTCCTGCGTCAAGAAATGGTTCACGAATAGGATCAAACCGCCAGAGCAAGAGCAACAACAGCCACAACAGCTGGTCTGGAGGTGCCCTGGTTGCAACTCGACTATGAACGACGAACCTGGAGTTTATCATTGCTGGTGTGGCAAAGAGATTAATCCAAAACCGGTAGCAGTCTTGCCCCCTCACAGCTGCGGACAGACTTGCTCCAAACCGAGGGGGACGTGCCCTCACCCGTGCCCATTGCAATGCCATGCAGGGCCATGTCCACCATGTCTCTTAATGGGCCCTAGTCAACCATGTTTTTGCGGAAAGAACGTATCGACTAAACGGTGTGGTGAAACTGATTACACTAAGGGTTGGAGTTGCCATGAGCCGTGCGGTGATCTCCTTGCTTGCGGGGAGCATGAGTGCCAAAAGGAATGCCACTCTGGACTCTGCGGTAGTTGCGAGGTTCCTGTCGCATCTTGCTGTTATTGTGGGAAGGAATCCAAGGATATACCATGCGACATACTCGGAGACAAATTGGAGTCATATGATCATGGCCAGACACGAATGGAAGATAATGCACTTGAAAGCGAAAGCGAAGAACTAGGAACGTGGTTTGTTGGCTCTTTCAAGTGTGACCATCCCTGTGGCAGACCTTTCGACTGCGGCAACCACAGCTGCGAAAGGGAATGTCATCCGCAACATGAGGCTCAAGCTCATTGCCCATTCTCTCCCGATGTTATCACACACTGTCCCTGTGGCAAGACATCGATTGATGATATCACGGCACCCCGAGAGTCTTGTTTAGATCCCATTCCTAACTGCGACAAGGTCTGTAACAAACCCTTGGACTGCGGACATCTTTGCCAGGATAATTGCCATAGTGGACCATGCTCGGAGTGCAATCAAGAAATAGAGCTTGATTGTCGTTGTGGCCGCACCAGGACGAGCGCGATCTGCCATGAAAGAGATCTCCATCATCCGCTATGCGAGAAGGTCTGCCGGGTTCAGCTAAACTGTGGAAGACATGAACACGGCGCACGTTGCTGTCCAGCAGAGAAACGAGCAATTGAGCGAGTGACATTGAGACGAAGGAACAAAAATACGACTTCTTCGAATGAAGAGTTTGAGGCAGAGCATATTTGCATCCGGGCGTGTGGTAGAGAGCTGAAATGTGGAAGGCATCGTTGTCAGCAGATGTGTCACCGGGGTCCCTGCCCCTCCTGTCTAGAAGCAGTTTTCGAGGAGATCAGTTGCAACTGCGGTAGAACTGTCTTGCAGCCACCTCAACCTTGCGGGACTAGAGCTCCGGAATGTCGGTTTGACTGTACGCGGCCTCGGCCTTGTGGGCATCCTCAGGTAAGCTGAGATATCAGTTGATGGCTACGTGTTTGGCCATCGGCTTCTCCCAAAGAATTATCAAATAATGCTAACACATTGTAATAGGTAGCTCATAATTGTCACCCCGATGAAGTGGCATGCCCAAAATGTCCGTTCTTAGTAGAGAAAGGGTGTATTTGTGGTAAGAAAACCCTCAAGAACCAACCTTGTTGGTTCGAAGAACCGAGATGCGGCCTACCATGTGGCAAAAAGCTTAAATGCGGGTATGTCGCGTCTTTTAGTCCGATTCTAAGGATGTTATACTAAAAGGATTTTAGCACTCACTCATGTAATAAACTGTGTCATCGCTCAGGTGCTTGCGAAGATGAAGGAATCTCGGGTTCTCATTGCCAACAACCATGTGGCAAGACACGTAACTGTGGCCATCTGGATACCGAGCAATGCCATGCCCCTTACCGTAAGTTGACACCAGAACCAATGTGCCGACTATAGCTAACAGCAGAAATCAGCATGCAAAGAAGACAAACCTTGCCAAGCTAAAACGTTCGTGACTTGCGAATGTCAGCACAGAAAGCAGGAAGTTAAATGCTTAGCAACCAAGGCTCAGCCATCACCTCAACGTCCATTGTTAAAGTGTGACGATGAGTGCCTCCGTTTGCAGCGAAACGCCCGTCTGGCCAGTGCTCTCAATATCGATCCACAGACGCATACAGATAACCATGTGCCATATTCAGACACGACATTGAAGTTTTACAGAGAGAACCCACAATGGGCACATGTCTATGAGCGGGAGTTCCGAGTGTTTGCAGGGGACCGGACTGAGAAACGGCTCAGATTCAAGCCCATGAAGGCGAACCAGCGCGCCTTCATCCACTCGCTTGCCGAAGATTTCGGTTTTGACAGTGAAAGTAGCGACCCAGAACCCCATCGTCACGTCTGTCTATTCAAGACGCCACGCTTTGTGTCGGCTCCTATGAAGACGCTGGCTCAATGCGCCAAGATTCGCGCAAGTCAGGATTCATCGACGCAGCAGTCGACCATAGCTAACGATGCCACCACAATTCCTTACAACGCATTACTGTTAACAAACCCTCAATTCGGCCTAACTATCGAAGAGCTAGATGCTGCTCTTAAAAAGGAGTACTCGGCTCATCCCACTGTGACGTTCCACACGAGCTTTTTGCCATCCGAAGAGGTTGTGATCAGAGGATCAGGGACCTGGACCTCTCAGACCCTCGAGGCTTCGCTGACCGCTCTAAAGCCAACTTTACAGCAGACAGTGAAACGTCTCAAGCTCGCAGAGAACGTATTTCTATGTTCGGTTGACGACTCGTTGAACGTGTTACGAAGGGAAGCAAGTCAAGCACGAGGAGAGGGCGGATGGAGTGCTGTAGTTGGCAGAACTACCGCTCGACCCAAACCTACTGGTTCCTTGGCTTCTCCTGCCTCGGTGCCCCTTCGCAGTAAATTTGTCGCACTCAAGAAGGAGCCTAAAAAGAAGGTCGAGGAGGAACCAGTGGAGGAAGACTGGGAGGCTGCTGCGGAGAAATTGGCTGACACCCCAGAGGTTGTGTAGTTCGGCCAAGATGCCATGTTCAACTACAACGTGACCTTTTGGTGGTGGGGGAATATGTATGTATAGTCGTTTTGAGAATACCTTGAAGAAGTTCTTCATACGTACAAATAGATCCCCCGGTCTAAGCATAAACTTCTCTTGACAGGTGGATGTCGTGATAGAGCTAATGGGACGACCGGGGATTACCTCCATGATTGATCCAGAAATTTCCATCGAATTCAGTAAACTGCTAGGCAACGTGTAGAGGGATTCAGCAATCGACGTCAATACAAGCTTAACAAGGAAACCACAAAAACGCTTCTAGGTTTCAGGGCACATAACAGCCCTCTAACGGAAACTACCTAGGTAGGTTAAGTTACCCGCAGTTGCTAACCTAGTTAATTACCTCAGAAATAGGCAAGGTTTTGCAAGCCTGAGTCGAAAATGGTACTTGATCGTAAGATCGGGGGCCTAGTTGTTGTTGTTGTTGTTGGTGTTGTTGTTATTGTTGGTCATACTGAGTATGAGATATTCCAGCGAAACGGAGAAACTTAAGCTGTGAGGATATCATTTAGTTATTGGATTACAGGAATCATATAATTCTTGTTTATATACTTGTTACTATTAGCTTTCCTTGCTTCGCATATTTAGTATACAAGTTACGTGCTATTGAAGTTCCGGGCGAAGAACGTTAGTGCGGAACCATTCCGCAGAAAGCACTACGGGCGCTAAAATTTCCAGGGACGGACCATCCTTACAGGTACCTACTTTAATCCTGTGAGATCATCACCATCCACCAACAACCACGAGAAAACAAGACACACGATGAACAACTTCGGCGTAATAGAACTAGCCAGCGCGAAGACGACCGCCGCGCCAGGCTGGGCGTACGTGCCCGACCGACAACCCCACCACGCCGCGCCTCCCTCGACAACGAACCGGAAGCGCGCGCGCGCCGCAGCGAGCGGTGGTGGTGCGCCGCTGAGTCTCGCGGACGCCAACGCGCGGCAGGAGGCGAAGGCGCGGCGCGAGATCGAGATTCTGGACCGCGACAACGCGCGGGACGCGCAGGTCGGCATCCCCGCGAAACCGGGCGGCGGCGGCGGCGGCGGCGGGGGGATCAGCCGGACGGGGGGCAAGAAGTACACGCCGAACGTGCGCAAGATCCTGCAGTCGCAGAAGACGTTCGCGAACCACCTCGACGACTACGTGGCCTTTCTCTCGCAGCAGGAGGCGAATCCCAACACCAACGCCAACACCAATACCAATACCAATACCAACAACGGCGGCGGCAGTGGTGGTACGCCGGCGAGTGGGAATGCTGCCGAGACAGCGGCGGGGACGAGAAGATCAGTAGGACAGAGACAAGCCTCCGCTTCCGCTTCCGCCTCCGCCTCGACGTCGTCGTCGAAGAAACCCGCCGCGAAACAAGAGCCCGAGGACGTGGAAATGCTCGACGCCCCCGACCCTTCAACCTCGCAAGAAAAACAACAACAACAACCACGAAGCGCGATCCTCACCCCGCACGCCCTTCCGCCCACCCGTCCAGGCGACGACGACGCGCTCCTCGCCTCGCGCGTCCCGCCCTTGCCGAGCGACGACGAGCTCCGCGCCCTCTTAGCCGCGCCCCCCCTGAGCTACCTCGAGGCGCGGGGGACCTGGCCGCCCAACACCAACACCAACACCGGCGGGAATGGGCGGCAGCGGTATCCGACGCGCGCGTTCTGCGTCGTCTGCGGGTACTGGGGCCGGGTGCGGTGCATGAAGTGCGGGACGCGGGTGTGCGCGCTCGAGTGCTTGGAGACGCATCAGGAGGACTGCATCACCCGGTATGGGCTGTAGAGGGGAGGAAAAAGGAAAGGTCGAGGCATCTTCATAATAGAGCGGGAGGAGAGGATGGCTTGTATCTGCTCGGATAACGCATAGCAGCCATTCTGTTTCGTTTACAATAGGTCGAGTTACTTTTGGCGTTGGTATTGGGACCTAAGTTTCACTACTAATAGCACGCATAGCATGGCAGGGAAAACGGTCGGACACGGAGTAATCAAAAGGAAGATACCCATACACAGTAACTAAAGGCGTTTGCATCAGTTCCCGCAAAGGGAAACCTTATTCTCATTTTTGGGGTTTCCTATCTGCCTTTTGCAGTTTTCTCTTATGTCTTTCCCTAGCCAGGGATAGACAGTGTGCCCTACTCATATGGGACTTTTTACAGCATATGTACAACAAGAGCAAATGTACAGCTTGGTTTCGTAGTTGTTGGTCTGAAGTTTTCGTATATCGCATCAGAAAAAGAAAGCCCGCAAACGCCGGATGATGGTCCTCATCTAGTTTTCCCCATTCCCTAAGGGTGTCCTTCCACCCACATGCTTGCATGTACGAATCGATTACAAAAGGCTTTCACAGCCTGCTCCAGTTCCAGAAAAGAGATGTCTTGCGTGTTCTTTGGGTTCAGCTCCGCCGAACCCCGTCGCAATTCAATGTTTGGTCAGATCTTCATCTCTGAGGCTTATGGTGACTCGAGAGTGAAGGTAACATCTCCGGATGAAGCACCGCTGGAGCAGGTCCCGCTCATGCTTCCCGTGGGACAGATAGCGCGCGCCGCTCGCACACACTGTTCCCAGCGACCCTTGGAAATGTTGATAGTAGCGCCCTTCGTGGCGGCCGTAAGGGTGAACTTGGCACTTCCGGACTGGCCGGTTGTACTCTCGGGTGCACCACCGCACTTGGTAATGGAGCCAGCAATACCCCCACAGATGCCTAGTTCGGCCACATTTTGGTCGTGGAAGACGATGTTACTTGAGACAATGTTAGCGGTCAAGAAAGGAAGGATTGCGTAAGGAAGACCTACAGCCTTGGGTCGATACAGGTCACGTCACTCACTGCCGCCGGGTTCACCTGCGTCGTTGCTCGCAGGGCCAGGACCTCGAAGTGCTCATTATCGACGGCGTATCTTGGCCAGACGGGCGACGCAAAGGAGCAAACGGCGCTAGCGAGAAGGAACAACGTAGAGTAATGCATTGTGGCGATCTAGTACGTGTGTCGGCAGTAGCTTGGCCTTTTTCTTGGGTATGTTTTTCTTTTCGGTATGAAAGGCGCGGGTAGATACGATGCCAGTTCTGGACTCGACGGGACACGAAGGAAAGAACAGGTGTTGGAACAAAAGCTGGAAAGAAAGTAACAGACGTCAAGTCTAAAGGCGTCTGAATGGAAGGAAAGGTAATGACTGTAGCCGGCAGCTTGAGAAGAGAATGGAAGGGAAAGAGAAGTCGACGGGACACGACGTGATACCCAGGTGAACGGATGTATTGGTTAAGGAAGGCAATCGCAAGTTGAGGTGAAGTTGGGGTGAGGTCAATTTTATTGAGGCGAGACGAACCGGGACCTGCCAGGCTTAGACTGGCCCGATACTGGCCAGACGGGACGAGGTATAGCTTCGGAAGGTGCCATCGATCTATCTGGGGTGACATGTGTGGCATGACGCGGGTGTAACCTGGGTCTACGTATTACGTCCACGGTGCCTACCTAGCAAACAGATAGTACCGAGCACGAGCACAATTACTCGATTCATGTGCCTCTATGTAGACGGCGTCATGATTAATAGTACTGCGTACAATTGATGTTATACGCACCTACCGTAAAGAGGTACAACTAACTTAACTTGGGGAAGCACAAGCCGTAAAAACGCGGACAAATATCCATGAGCGTGTCTTCCATGATGTACAGTAGTCGGATGGGCTAAATCAACCTGTGACGTCCTAGCAACTTCCTTCTTCGCCTGTTCAGTCTTGGTTTCCTATAATGGACTGACAATGTTTGGCTAGGGAGCTAAAACATCTTGGCGGATCTGTCCAATCGTGTTCTCACAACTTTGGGGGTATTTGTGAACTTGTGGTTGTGGAATGACTTGTGATATCACTCATCGAGAGCAGGCTCTGCTGGAACAGGCGATCTGGTCCAATCCAACCCAATGGTTCAGGGATTTTCATGAAGGACAGGCGATCATAAATATTTCGGCGAGAATTATAGGCGGACAAACACCATTTGGGCAGCTCGGGATGACCACTTCTCACATGCACTTTCTAAAGTTGGAAGAATCGTGGAATCTAGGATGGGAGGAGGTTGAATCTGAAACGCGATGGAGTGATGATCACAAGGGTCTGGGAGCTAACTAACTACTAGGTAGTAGCGTAACTAGAGGATGAACAGGGGTGTGCCTAACAAGCATATTGTGATCCATGGATGCATTACGCGATGAGGCGAGCAATTGGTTGGTGGCTTTTCATCACTACTTTATATACCCACACCCTGTTTTCAGCAATTGCGCATAAGCTTGAAACTCACCCCCACGCCTCCTCAAAGCCCTATACGTAAGTAGGTACGGGGCAGCTGTAGTCAGACCAGCATCTGGCAATTCCCAAAAGACAGGACAAAGCAATACTGTAGACGACATATAAGCTGACTGGCTTACGGCTAGCCAAGGATCACCTCTGTGAATAGATCGCCAGGAACGTATCCCGGCGAGATGAGACGAATAACGAACGTCATATCTCTGTGGTCGGCGATCATTCTCGGTGGCAGTTTCACCAACGGAGAGTGGCTTTAATATTAAATACTAGGACCACTTCACAAACTCGCACTCCGGGCTTGTAGGAGCACCGCATTATAGAACTCATGAGACCCCGTAGATGACAGGGTATATCCTAGGTTCGGTTGGGTAACATATCACTACAAGGTGCACTAGGTATGTAGGTTCATGCCCATGCATTCCGATCGGTCGGGAGTAAGAGATATCGTGGTCAGTACATGGTAGCTTATTCATCTCTATCATGTTCAGAACCCTTATACTACATAATAATCTCCCTCTGTGGTTCAGTGTTTCGTAGACCTTGTATTTAGCCAGCCAACTCAGAGCATGTAATGCTTACACACCACTGTCGTGAAAAGCTCGCCGGTCGATACTGGTATTCGCCCTTTTCGTTTGTGGCGCAACACCGATGCGTCAAGTTTCGGCTCGAGGAGCCGACTGAACATCATTAATATGATACAGAGCGGATTTGTTTATATCCTATGTGTATAAGAGAACTTGATCAGGATCGTCAATGCCACCGTATACACAGAAAGCCTTCACTTCGTAGGCCCCTTACGCTCGCCGCAAATCCCACAGATACCAGAATCGCCCGGGTTCAAATAAATGCTCCCTTGACAAACACTACTTCTACATCTCCAGAAAGATACCTTGCTAGGAGTCAATACGTGGGAACACGCATCACAAATCGTGGCGCTCGGTATATTTCTGAATGAGCAGACCGGGCAGTCTCCGGACACGGGCTTCGTTTCTGCTTCAGATTTCATCTGGATAGTACTTCTGGCCGAACTTTCTGGTGCCGAGGGTGTCTTGTGTTTGCTAGCAGCCCGTATGTCCTCGATACGATGAAGCGGAGGCTCATCTATCTCAGGTTTGATAAATGTGGGCGACCGTGATCTCTCACGCTTGATGCGTGATGCCGAAGCCAATTCGCGCATTTCGTTCTGTGCATCGCCATCCGCTGGGTCCTCGTCCTCGCATACCTTGATCAGGCGCCGGCCCTCTTTATCGACGATGCTTGGGCCATTAGCGTCGTAGTCGGACCCAGCATCGGACCCAGAATCGCTGGCCGTCCCGTTCTCGTCAACATCCACCTCCTCTTTGACTTCATCGACTTTCTTCTGCTGGTCAAAGCGAGCCAGCGCTGCAGCTGCTCTCAACTCGCGGCCTCTCTTGCTGCCTGCAACTCTTGGTTTTCCTTTTGGTTTTTTGCCCTTCTCTAGTTCTGTCTTGATCTCTTCGTCCTCGCCAAGCGCAACACCGTTCGCTCCGAACTTCTTCAAGATGCGCCGTTCCTTTTGCTCCTGGTAGGACAGTTGCTTCTTGGGTCTTCGTTTTCTTCCTCTTGAGCGATAGGTACCACCACACAAATGTTCAGGTAAAGAATCATCTGCAAGGATAGTATTCGCCTCAAATTCGCCGGATTTGAGTAACGTCCCCCCTCCCCAGAGCCCTTCACCAGTGTATTTACGAGACCAGAGACCTCTCATTTTATCCGCGTACTGGTTTCTAACGGCCCAGAAGGCTTTAGAATGGTTCATCTGCTTGCAGTGCGCGAGTCTATCTCTCTCTGTTAGAATTGACCGCATCATTTGATAGATGAGTATACCCACTCGTGCATCATGACCATCTGTACATAATTGAAAGGGAGCCATCTCCCCGTGGAAGGAGACTTGAGGACTAGCTGAATAACTTCGCCGGCGTTGAAGTTCCGACCGACGAATTCCCTGTTTGGTTCGTACTCTTCAAGTGACATCACATAAATGTGATGTTCTCGCATAACAGGCACTGTCACAAGTCAATATGTACAACAATAGGTCCGAACCAGGGGACTATGCGTCGGGTGCTACTCACCACATTGTGCGGCGATACGCTCTAGGAAATCTTGCGCGATCGTTTCGTCCTTGCCCTTCAGTGGCTTGATGAAATTGATGTGGTCATTCGGCTGAGATCTCTTCGTGTTCAGTCGCTCGAAGCCCAGAGGCATTGTGCTTTTTCTCCTAAGATGATGCAAGGGTTGCCGGGGGCTTCCGCCGCTGAGTTATCAACTTGAGGCTATACTGTAAGAGTCCTCCTATTGCTTCCGTGTACGCTAGCCTTGTTCAATTCACTAGGACATTGCCCGTTCGTCGCTTGTGGTGAAAGATTAGTTTAACGGTGTGGCAAAGGACCATCATTTGCGTGTTGCAGTTGTTGACTGTAGCTTTTGGAATGTGGCAATATCCGGTGGCCAAGGCGGCGTTAGGCCATTTTCTTTAGCAGCCCTTTAATGAGATCCCCCCTGTACCACAGTGAGGTTACAGCACTATGAAATTACAATGACAGGATGTCCCGGACGAGTGCATCCATCCATCAGCGAGGGTGAAGCCAGAAACAAAAACGACTACTACCAATGCTAGTTAAATACCAAGCCATGCCCTGAAGATATCTTTGAATCCATTAACCGTGGACTCTGGTCTTGAAGCCTCTGAGAGCGAAAACCAAGTAAACAAAAATGTTGGCGTCTTCTTTTAACCTTTATTTAAATAGTTGTTAGAGCCACATCCAGTAACCATATGCATACATCGACATACATGTGATCGGTAGATGAAGCAGCTAAGATACCTATACCTACATCCATCAACGCCTTCGGCCAGCACCTCCAGCTCCAGAGTCGCCTCTATCGGTAAGAGACACGACTTCGCCAATACCAGCAGCTTCCTGCTCATCTTCAAGCGCACCAATCTCTTCTCTGCAATCCCACCACTTCTCTTCACTCAGCTCGAACGCCTTACTCTTGATCTCCTTTATTGTCAGTGTCTCTGGCTGAATACCCTTCCATCTGAGACTAGTCATCAAGATCTCTTGCCATTCTGCTGATGTTCTAACGAAGAACTCTCGTCGGGATTCGAAAGGCTAGGAGACGTTAGTGATTAAGGAGTTTTATAACCGGGAATTACAGGGACTTACTCGAGGGTGTGGGAGTCCATCGTCGACTGAGGTCGCAACAGGATCTGCCTCGCTCACGTCATCGTCTGTTGATGATGAGTCGGCAACTGATGCCGTATCTATACTTTCAATATCCTCCGTCTGCTTCATTTTTCGTTTGCTTGGCGATACTGTTTTCTCTGGCTCTCCATCAATCTCGCCGTCCTCTTCATCCTCCTCCTCATCGTCGTCGTCATCTTCTTCATCCTCTTCCTCATCGTCTTCGTCGTCGGAACCCTAAGGAATATCATGTTAGTAAATGTACGCGCTTGGCGGAGCAGAGCCCAGAACGAAAGAAATTCACTTACAACCCAGGTCTCATCCTCTCTCTTGAATATCTCTTTGCAGCCATCCATCTTGCCAAGGTCAATGGCATGTAAATCGTCGAAAGTGTATTCTCTGTCTTTTGCCTCGAAAGTGCCACCGTAGATATATAGAACGTCCTCTTGTACGGCTAACTGGGCATTAAACCTTGGGGAAGGATATTCCATTGAGACGGGCATTTCTCGAACGGGTTTCGCGGGCTCGTCATCTTCTTCGTTTTTGAAGTTAATGTCCATATCGTCAGCGTCCTCCAAGGACGTGCCAGCCTGCAGTGCGGCGAGTTGTTTCAACAACTCCTCCTCGTTTGCCTGAGCCCTGCCTCGTCGGCCGACCCTTTGTTCTGAGACAGCAGCCTTTTTCTGAGTCCTTGGCTTGCGAAGCATCATCGGGAAAAATCGGTTTCTCTCAATATTCCAAGTGTATAGCTGATTGAAGAATTCGCTGTCTATGCCCTCCTCGCTTTGTTCCACGTCATGGACACCACCGAATTGCAGCCCGCGGCCCTTGTGATACGCCATGGTCGCTCCCGCACGAGGAGGGTTAGGCGCATTCGCCGGCTTCTTTCGTTTTTCCCATCTTACGGTAGGAGGCGTGTTTGGCGGCGAGTCTGGGGGTGGCTGGGTGATACGCAAGTAGAAGCAATCCTGATGTACCAAGGGTTTGAGAATATTTTTCTGCCCTTGAGATGCCCCTTTTGCCGACTTGTTTGCAGTAACGGTTGCTTTCACTCTGGAATAACCACCAAACAAAACAGCGCCTTGTTCGTGCGGGAGGAACGTAAAAGAGGACCTCGCATCTGGCTTCAGTTGCGCTGGTGGAAGCGTGGGACTGAACCAAAAGTAGTTCTATTCATCAATTGTCAACAATGATATTTCCACTAGCTGATATACATATCAACGTACTTGGGTATCAAATAACCAGAGGTCATTCAGATACTTTGTCTGGTTCGAGGTGTCTTGAAAACCTGGACCTCGGTGTTAAATTCTGCAATGACAAAACACCGGGCTGTTCTGGTACTTCATACCTCCGAATATAATGATATAGTTCTTGTAATACGTCATACGATGTCCACTCCTGGATGGTGGTGTTTTCCCCTTGACGTCTATACGCGTCCATTCGCGCGTACTAGGCTCCAGGCGCCAGAAATCATTATAGTGATAAAATGTCCCCTGTTTCGGGCTATTGTGAGACTGGATCAGCATCTATGCTACTACCATGACTTATTGTAAAGAGCTTCATTACGGACCTGCTAAATTCACCGCCGAATAGGAATACGGAGTCTTTTTGATTGCCACCCCTGCACCAAGCGTGGCCGGATCTCGGAAGAGGAGCATTAGGGGATGTTACGCAATGCCATTCATCTCTATCTGTGTAGTAGATATTGAGGTCATTGAAGAAATTAGCAATGGCCCCATTCCAAGTCTCACCGCCAAAGAGCAAAAGTTGGTTGCTATTGGATGGAGAAGCTAGGAAGGTCGCAGATGATCGAGGCTTGGGAGGTGACTCAAGGACGGTTTCGGTGACCTTGAGGAATAGCTCCTGCTGCTTCTTGTACTCGGCCAAGACGGCATCAAGATCCACATCCTCGACATCACTACCTTCTAGCTTCGCGGTCTTGGTCTTTTCCTTCTTTTGCGCTTTTTTCTCCTGCTTCTGTTTCTTCTCTGCAAGTTTCTGTTTCTTTGAATCTGACTTGCCTTTCTTGTCTTTCGCCATCTTGCTGAGTATGTAACTAGCTAGGGGTAAAAGCAAATCAAGGGGCTTGGCTCCTTAAAATCTGCGTGGTTGTGGCTTTTCCGAAGGCCCTAGAAAATAAAAGACTATTATAAGTAAACGGTGTCTTAACATGTGAAGCCTAACGAAGACGCAATTTTGGTTGGAGGGTAAACTACACGATATTCTAACCCCTCTATGGCAGCTGGTTCCAACTGAAAGCCCCTCCTCTACACCCCAGGCTCAGGGTTCTCGTTGGGAGTAAGTACCTAAGTACTGATGATCTGATAAGATTATAACTTTAAGGTTCTCCATTAGGTATTCCATCACGACCCACTTAGTTAGGTTTGCGCTCCCCTGCGCGAGCGGATACTCCGCTCTAGGGTGCTTTTACTCTAAGCGACATCGCTCCGCTTCGAAGAAATTTCTTGTCCGAATCAGACGACCATTCCGAACATGCACTCCAACTCACCGAGCATAAACCGGAAGATTTGGAGATAGTCGTATTCCGCACACCGTGAGACCTGTTCGCTAGCGACAGAACAACACGATTCCAATTTATTCGTTCCACTGAAAACACTGCCGGCTTCTGTACTTCTCCATCCTATCGTTTCGTCATGTGCACCCACTTAGTCGATAATCATTGGCGGTGACGGGCTGCTAACTAATGGTTGGACTCGAAAAGCTGTTGGGTCCGTACGCATACTTTATCAGGCCCTCCGGCTCTTTGTCCTCCACCAAAACCGATTCCAAAACCGACACCAACATCATCCGGCCACCTATCATAAAATTCCCAACATCCCATCTCCTCGAATAACATGTCCTCATAACAAGTCGCATTTCGTCGCCATCGCCTGCCGTTGTGCATGATTATCCAGCCCGGCAGGCCTACTGGCGACATCGTTCTATCGACACCTTTCCAAGTTGGGTATCCAGGTAGCTACTATGGCAGCGACACAGGCAAGCTCTACCACTATTATTCCCTCACGGCTCTCCGCCCGAGAAAAATCTCCCGCGATGGAGGTTGTCGAGGACCTTACCTACGGATCTGTAAGTCATGCGACAGCTGGATCTAACTCCCCTTGCTGAAGCACTCGCTCACAATTAGTAGACCGCCGGCATCGTGGGCAAGTACATAGAATACCCCTTCGACACGGTCAAGGTCAGGCTTCAATCTCAACCTGACCACCTCCCCCTCCGTTACACCGGTCCCCTCGACTGCTTCCGACAATCCATCAAAGCCGACGGCGTGCTGGGGCTGTACCGCGGAATAAGCGCACCCCTCTTTGGCGCCGCTTGCGAGACTAGCAGTCTCTTCCTCTTCGAGCGCTTGGGGCGCGGGGTCGTATACGCTTCGGGGTATTGTTCACGCGACCGTGTTCTCCCCTTGTCGGCGTTGTGGTTCACAGGCGCATTCGCGGGTGCCTTCACCTCCCTCGTCCTCACGCCCATCGAGCTCGTCAAATGCAAGATCCAGGTACCAGCGAGCGTAGATGGCGTGGTACCGAAAGTACCCAGTGTCACATCCGTGATTCGCGATGTCTACAAGCATGAGGGGATCAGAGGCTTCTGGCACGGTCAAATGGGCACGTTCCTGCGGGAATCGGGTGGTTGCGCCGCTTGGTTTGGGTCGAAGGAAACAACCACCAAGCTGTTCTACCTTCTAAATCAGCAATCGGCCACCTCTCAGTTAGAGAAGGATGCACTCGCTACAGAGGCGCTGCCTTTGTGGCAGCAAGCTGTCGCGGGTGCATCTGCTGGTATGTCTTACAATTTCTTGTTCTTTCCTGCCGATACCGTAAAAAGTCGTATGCAGACCTCCCCGGTCGGCGGGACCAAGAAAAACCGCACCTTCATGCAGGAAGGTAGGGCCTTGTGGAACCAGCACGGTCTACGTGGGTTTTATCGGGGTTGTGGCATCACAGTGTTTCGGTCGGCACCGAGCTCGGCCTTCATTTTCATGGTTTATGATGGCCTGAAGCGGCATCTACCAATGTGACCGCTTACTCTTGCGAGAAAATAGATGTATATAGAGGACAACATGATGTGAGCGTGTACGGCGTTAGGCGCATAGAACTCTAGAGTTGGATTTTCGGGTCGTTATTCTGGTATATGGGTATATTTTGATATATCTATATGCTTTACTCCTAGAAGCTATTCCATTGTCAATTTTCATCCTTCTGTTATTGATCTTTACCGAGCGCTTTTCTCGTAGCAAGTGTCGACTCAGAGATGTCCCAGTGATTCAAGTACCCGACCCCAGCATTCAGGTAAGTCGCAAAACCGAGCCACGCCAAATATGGCACCATGCACCATCCGGCCACATCATCAATGCCAAAATAAAGATAGGTAAGGTAACCGTTTAGGCCGACGAGGGACACGATATTGGCGAATGCTAGAGCGGGGCGGCGAAGCCCAAAGAACAGCGGCATCCACGTCAAATTAAGACCGAGCTGTGCCGAGTACAGGAGTTGCAGGTCTCCGGCCGAGACGGATAGAGTGTACGTGAAGGGCGGTAAGGCGGCACGTGTCACGGCACGATGGGCGGCGTAGCCCATGAGGCCATACAGCACAGTCCAGGCCGGTCCGAAGACGTAGGGTGGTGGGCGTAGGGGCGGCTGCTTCATTGCGCGATACGTCTCTTTGGTTTGTTCTGCTGTTGTGTGGTGCATTGTGTCAATATGAAAACATACACTACACTAGCTACCTCGACTTCGGCTGGCAAATCTATAGGGAAGAACAGAATATGAGCTTACGCCTTGTGCTGTATCCCACAGCCGTTCCCAGTGCGATGGGAAGGAGGATGGACGCCGAAGGACTGGCGAACACATCATATGGTATCGTATTTATCTTGGGAATGTAGGTCGTCATGTTATCTTCATACGAAGGATGTAACTTCTACCTGAGTATGTTCTTAAGTTAAGATGTCGATAATTGAAAAGTATGTATACTTTAGCTATGAGAGTCAGCCGTCCGTTACTTCAGAGTTGTGCAGAAGACAGTTGCAGGTGGTTTAGGATAGAGATGCGGTGGAGCTTGAAGCTCAGCTCTAGGCAATGATGACGTAGGCGGGTTGCAACGCGCATTCTGGGCGCTCATCTCATTCCTTTCATTCCCATAGTCGATCTAGATTGAATTATTGGATTGCAACCATCGTGGCCACTCACCGGGAGAGCCAAGCTTGGATTTGCTCAGGGCTTCACTGGAATGTCTGAAATTTGAAGTACACTCAACCTACCTATCTAGCGGCGAAGCCAACATTTTGAGACTGAGACTTATTTCCTTCATAAGTCCATTAAGGACACAGAACCGTTCCGTCCCCTATTTGTACATCTATGTCAATTGATTGTCAGTATTGCTACGAGTTAAAAGATAAATAGATAGGTAGGCGATAAAGTATCGCCTTATATAAAGTACCTAACCTAGGCATATCTACCTAACCTGCCCAGTAACTTCGGGGTCCTATACTATGTATGAGTAAGTGGCATGAGGCTAGGTATTACTCTTCCACTTCGCTGATTGCGAGCTACCTACGGAGGTTGGGGCCAAAACCACGCATTATCCTTGGCAATGGTTTATAGTGTGAATATAATTTACACACACGGTCTGGGCGCTAAATTTAGCTTCGGCGGCCATGTTTCGGGCCGCTAACGGTTGACAAACATTAAAATCGGGCCGTTAGCAGTTCAACAAGCGCTACGAAGTCTGTATATAGTTACACCTTTTACCGCTTTCCTAAATAGGCAGTTCTGCTATAGTGGGCCTTGCACTGTGGTCTATTGCTAAGGATAATGCGTGGTTTTGGCCCCAACCTCCGTATGTAGGTGCTCTAAAACCTGAGACTTTTGCCATGTTAGTAATATAAGACCGTCTGGGGGTTGGGAGATTCCATTAAAACACGAAGCCCGAAGTCTGCCCGGAGGTGCAAGTAAGCAGCATTGCGCTTGCCGTTACAGTCTCCGATACTAGGTACCTACCTAGGTAGATAGATACAGTATATTATAGGGTAAGAATACACTGTATGTCACCGCTAATCAACGACTAGCCACACAGTCTGTATATCCCTATGAAACCGTACCATGCGACTTGACCACCATTCTATGTTAGGTAGACGCTTGCCATTGGCCACTTGTAGCTGTGGAGCTATAGTGGATACATAGTGGATACAGGTGGCTGTGGACCTTGACGAGCCAGCGAGCTGTCTCTCTCTTTGTCCTCCTTTCCCGACAAAAGAACTGCCTCAACCATCTTGTCGTCGCTGTACGTGTACTCGACGTTTCTACTTGCGATACTCGCAAGCGTCGCTCATTTTACTCCACGTACTTGCGCTGCCGACCTGCACAGTTCGTCAATTTTTTCTCGTTTCCCCTTTGGCCCTTCAATTCATCGTCACCATCGTCATTCATCCGCACCCTCATCATCAACCCTGTGCCTTCTGGCCACATCGTTCCCCAACTTCTAAATCGCTTTTCCTCTACTCCTCCCCGAGCACTTCGCTTCCCGCCACGGCTTCTATAGACCATTGACAAACCTGGCACTTTTTATCATTGCTGCCACTGCATGTCGTTTGCTTGTTGCGGAGCCTTTGCTCTAGCCGCTGGTTGTCACAATCATCTTACTTTCTGCTTGCTCCAAGCGCGTCCGCCGGTCGCTTTACTTTATCATTTTAAACTACATCATCACTTTCCCCAAACTTGTTCAGAATGATTCCTCTAACGGCAAACGCTTCGCCAAACAGGCATTTGACACGCCGGCAAACGGTTGAAGTCACTTGATCACCGACAGGCTACTACCGCCTACGCACGACCTCCTTCTCGATACATATATCAAGCATGCTTCGATGCAAATCACGTCTTGAATAATCCATATACCGATCCCCTTGAGGACATATGAACCACTGAAATGGATTCCTACTCGTATCGCGACGGCCCAGGACGGTCGCCAAATGATCGCACCTGGAGTGCTCGAGATGACAGAGCGAAAGACGAGTCTCGCGATAACTTTTATCGCGGACGTTCTCCCGGTGCGTCACATAGAAACCCCTTACTTGTTCTGCGTCCAGTCCTAAACTTAATGGCTATATTGCGTTGTCCCCTGCAACAAAAGCCGCAAGTCGGGTCAACTATCTGAGGTAGTAATCCAATAAAACTAACTCTGATAGGTTATGATCGTTCTCGGCGACGTTCCCGTTCCCCCCATGCAGTAGATCGATATGAACCTCGAGGTCGCGGAAGAGATGACCCTCCAATCACCCGTGATCGCGAAGATCGCCGTCGGATTAATTCACCCCCAGCCAACATTGACCGTTACGTTCCGGGTTCGAACAGCAATCCGGTCCCCCCTCCACCAGTTGTCAACCCATTAGCGGACCCTGTTAAACTGCCATTTCAAGTTGGCTTTTCTTATTTTGGTGAATGGTGGCGCGCCAATGAGAAGATTAAGGAAGATAAAGAGCGTGCACGCACCGGGCGGAGGCGAGAGCCTGATCGTCCCCGTGGGCGCGAGACTCAAGAGGATCGTGACAAGGAGAAGGCGAAGATTCAGGCAGCATATGACGCGTATAGGGAAGAGCTCCAGGCGAAAATGGCTCGCACGTTTGTCTCCGAGCACAAGAAAGAGCAGTGGTTTCGAGAGAAATATGTGGCCGAAGCCCGCGATCCGCTACGCGCGCAAATCAATGACTTTCGCCGCGGCGTATACAATCAATGGGAGCAAGATTTGGAGTCGGGCATGTTTGACGAGTTCTCGCTCGAAGGCCTTCCAAAAAGCGAAAGCAATGGCGCTGGTGGAGTTGTTGAGAAGGAGGAAGGCGAGGCTACCGCGGCGAACGAAGTTCTCGGGGTTGGTGACTTGGTTCCTGTAACAGGGAATGATCTACGCGATGAGAGTCTGTATCAGCCAACCCTTCTGATTAAGACGATAGCACCTCACGTTAGCCGCCAGAATCTAGAGGCTTTTTGCAAGGAGCATCTTGGAGAAGGTGAAGGTGGCTTCAAGTGGCTGTCACTGAGCGATCCTAACCCCAGCAAAAGATACCATCGTATGGGATGGGTCATGCTCCATCCTGCACCCGAGACAGCTACCTCTATTGACCGCCCTGATCCAAAGGATGATGAGGGAGATGTAGATGTGAAGTCGCTTGCACCTGTCTCTACTGCGGAAAAGGCTCTAGAGGCAGTTAACGGCAAAACCGTCAAGGATGAGGTCCGGGGAGACTTCGTTTGTCATGTCGGCGTTCACAACCCCCCAAACAATCCCCGTAAAAAGGCCCTATGGGACCTTTTCTCCGCGCCTGAGCGAATCGAGAAAGATCTAGGCCTTGCTCGGAAACTTGTCGACAGGTTTGAGGATGACTTTGGTTCTGATTTCAATGCTGCCCTCAGAATTGAAGAACGTGTGGAATCGCTCAGACTCGCCGGTCGCCTTCAGGCGGCTGGTCCTACTGTTCCAGCAAAGAAAACCAAGAAAGAGCGCAATCTAGATTTCGACGATGCGATGGATGATGGCGAAGAGGGCGAGATGGGCGAGTCGGATGAAGAAGGCATTATTGACGATGAAGTCGATGACGAAGACCTCATAATCAAGAAGAAGCAACTCGATTTGACAATCGAGTATTTGCGCCGAGTTTTCAACTTCTGCTTCTTTTGCGTATTTGAGAGCGATTCTATTCATGAGCTGACTCGGAAATGTCCGGGCGGCCACCTTCGTCGCCCACGAAGCACGCTTTCCTCGGCAGCAAAGAACGTGGCTCGTGCTAGTGCCAACGGCGATTCTTTCCCATCTAAAAAACGAAGCGAAGCTAAGGATGAGGAAGAGGGTGAGGCACCCGAACCTGATCGCAAGTTCCGCAGTACATCTTCAAAAACCGAACAGCAGCTAGAACGGGCATACAAATGGGTGAAGACGTTTGAAGATAAGATTATGCAGATTCTAGAGCCCGAATCGGTTGACGTCCGAAAGCTCGGCGGCAAACCCACAGAAGATGCCCTGAATGAAGAGCTTGCCAAATTTGTTAAGCAAGAGGATGAACATAAGTTCAGATGTAAAGTTCCCGACTGTTCAAAACTCTTCAAAGAAGAACACTTCTGGAAGAAGCATGTTGAAAAGCGGCACTCCGAATGGCTTGAAAATATGCAACAAGAAGTAAGCGCGGTTCGTGAAACTTTGAGAGATTATTGCTAACATTAGTTCCAGTTTGATCTTATCAACGCATATGTTCTAGATCCAGCACATATTGCCCCGTCAAAAACGGATGCAAACAGCAACGGCCATTTCCCTCCTGCGAGTGGGCAGTCCCAGCAGGGCACACCTCGAGGTTTCAATTTGCAGAACTTCGCCATGAATAGCATGAACAGCATGATGACGGCTTTCCCCGGCTTTCCAAACATTCCAGGGATGCCCCTCTTTGGCGGCAACGCCATGCAGGCGGGAGGATGGAACGCTGCCGGTGATGAACGTGGCAGCGGGCCAATTCGCCGCAACGGTCCTGGTGGAGCGCCGCGATTTCACAACCGGGCTGGACCGTACGACCGTCGCCAACAGCAAGGACGTTGGGGCCAGGACGGGCCAGGCGGTGGCCGTGGTAGAGGAGGTCCTGGTCGATGGGGTGATGGTGCCCCTGGCGGAGCTGCAGTCGGGCCTCGCGAAGCTGTCCAGGGGCGCAGTTTGAAGAGCTATGAGGATTTAGATCATTCCCCTGGAGGGGGTGGCGGAGAACTAAACTACTAGTTGATGCCACTTGTCGAGTTTAGCCATTGCTTTTCCATTTCTATGCGAGCTGAGTTTTCGGTGCAGTCTACGGGGGTTGAGTAAGGAGGGGTCGAAATCATCACTATTTTCAAGGTGATTGTACACCAGTGCTACGACTTCTCATACAGGAGACATATGTGTGCAGAGCAAAAGAGCAGTCTGACATTTTCAGTCAGTGGAAGCGACTACCTATCGCTTATTGTACAAATTAGCTTACAGATTCTTTTCAATGGGCAAAGTAAATTGGACAGTATATAACAGAATTTGCGAGCGCATCTTTCCGAATATGACGGGTCATTGCGAATCGTGAAGCCAAAATAAGTTGCCAAGCATTCGTTATCGATCATAACCTGTGACTCATCCGCCATTAACTCCCGGTTTCCGGGCCGTTACATCAATGTACAGACATTAGGATCACGGAGGAGCATGTCCTTTTCTTCTTCTTCTTCTGTGTCATCAACCTTGATTTCTACGACGAAGAGTTGATTTGCGAGTTTGATATTAGGTATCGTTGGTATATTAAATTCGACTAGCCTGTGTTACCTATCATACGTCAGCATGACACGCACACTTATCAGCTCGGGCTCCTCGTTCGAAGAGGAGATCGGGTATTCTCGTGCGGTCATCACAGGTGACATGATTTTCGTGTCAGGATGTACGGGGTAAGTACTCGAAGGAGCTCATAGTTCTCGACGTATGAGCAATCGAAATTCGAACTTCCCAAGAAATTGAAGGCGACATTTTGTATTTAACTACACCGGGGCCTTATTACGAGCTCACTAACTTCGCCGTACAATAGCTACGACTATAAAACAGGCGCGCTGTCCCCCGACATCGTCGAGCAGGCGGAGCAATGTCTGCGGAACGTAGCGTCCGCGCTCTCGGAGGCGGAAGCCTCCATTGAAGACGTCGTCCGCGTCACCTACACGGTACCCGACCGCGAGGCCTTCCCGAAGGTCTGGCCCGTGCTCAGGAAGTGGTTCGGACACGCCCGCCCGGCTGCCACGATGGTTTCTGCCGGTCTTATGAAGGAGGAGATGAAGATCGAGATCGAGGTCACTGCTGTTAGGGGATCGGCTCGAAAGAAGGAGGATGCTTGAAAGGGGAGAGGGAGGGGAGGGGAGGGGAGGGGAGGGGAGGGCGTTGATATGATTCGAGGATGCAGGTTTGTCGATCAGAGTATATAGCAGCGGCATAGCATTGCATGACACGGCATATGATAGAGT
This sequence comes from Xylaria longipes, assembly GCA_025201785.1. Classification (NCBI taxonomy): domain Eukaryota; kingdom Fungi; phylum Ascomycota; class Sordariomycetes; order Xylariales; family Xylariaceae; genus Xylaria; species Xylaria longipes. The sequence continues at coordinate 94,833 of MU619750.1, forward strand.
TCTATGCAGCTGATTTCTTGAATCTCGAAATAAATCAAGCGGACGGACGTCTTCGGCGATCTTCTGTCATTGGTCGGTTAATCAAAGCCTACAGGATTCGAAGTCGGCGATTATTTCAACTCGTACGGCATGGAAAACCCAACGTGAAATACTTAGTAAGCTGCATACGGAGGTAGACGGAGGTGAGTGGGCAGTTCATTAAGCCCGCATCACCTGATGAGGAATGCCCTATAAGCTTCCAATCTTCGCTTTTAAGTTGCATTGCATGCGTCGCCGTTCGTTTCAAGCTCCGTAGGATCCGGCGTTTCAGAAAACGCAGGCCGCCGTCTTCTGAAACAGTGGAGCCCGTTGTAGAAGATGAGATTCCCGACTCCGAGTCCGACTTCAGATCAGTCAGTCAGTCAGTCAGTCAGTCAGTCAGTCAGTCAGTCAGTCCGGCGCTTTATCTAGTGTATTTCCGCGTGGTCGCCGAATCCGACGGTCCCTAGTTCGCCTGCCAGTAGCAGCCCCTTGTCATGTGCCTCCGGATAATGTGTGCATGGTAACGTAGCTTTTCGGCGGCAAGGTTGTTCAAGACTTCGTAGTAATAGCCCGTAAGAAGTGGCAATGAGCAACCCCATACGCCCGTGGTATAGATGGTGTATCAAAAGTTATCGGCCGTAGAACTACGAATTGAGACCGCAGCTGTGTAATGATGTAAATAGTTAGTCTCGAAAGGCATCACTAAATAGGCACGTAATTTACGATGGCCTTCATCATGCACAATAAAACTGTACGTAGCACGAGTGAGGCGAGTATTGATTTTCCTATTTTTATTTTATTCCCTTTCCCCCTCTTATCGTAACAATGCAGCAGTGCCAAACGCGCCAGCAAACATGGCAACGACGGTGATAAAGCTTGAGACAGATAGCAGCGAAATGCCAGTGATGCCATGACCCGAAGTGCAACCTCCTCCCATCCTAGAGCCTATCGCGAGCAAGACGCCTCCCAGGACTAACCTAGTAGTCTCGATATAAACGGTTGGGGGTATTTGGGGAAGAGGGACTAGTAAAGAAAGTACAAAGGCCCCGACAGTCATGCCCGTAACAACGGCCGTAGAGCTGTAAGACTTGGGCTTGCCATCGCCGCCGCCCCTCACTAACCACGAGACGCAATCTCCACACTCTTCAAAGGACGCGGACGTCCCCAGTAGCACTTTCCGCGTCAGAACGGAAAATAATTGGGCGCCGGCTATCAAGAAGCCACCAAGCACGGGGTCAACGAGGCCCCGCGTCTCGACAAGTCCGAGGGCAGACATCACAGCCACCGCTCCAGCAAAAACAGCCCCGATGCCGATAACAGCTGCAGCCTGACTTATTCCCAGCGCTCCGTGGATGGTCAAAGTGTCAGGTTCCGGGGGCTCTATCCGGCTTTGGGACTTTATCGACGCGAGAGCGGGCCGAAGGAAGCCTGACCAAATGACGCCTCCAAGCAGGCATCCACCGAGTGTATGAAACCCGCTATGCACGCCGGCGCCGACTTGCGCGAACACAGTTCCCGGGCACGAGCCGGAGAGCGCCATGCCGACCCCGAGCAGGCAACCTCCGATGATGTTGCCGTCAAGAGGCCCAAAGATGCCGAGGGAAGAGCAGTTGCGGGGTTTGGCGTGTAAGTAGCCCGATTTCCGGCATAGCGTGACGACGAGCCTGGTTGTTTATCAAGCGGTTATTACAGTGAAATGCATGTTCTTCTCATCGGATATCCCCGGGTAAAGTGATGTAGAATAGAGAAGCAAGAAACGAACATGGGCAACGAAATATAGTTGACGACGCGATGATGATGATGATGATGATGAAAAAAAAAAAGTTGGCACTTACGTGCTTGCCCCAGATGCCGTCAAGAACGTCTGTACCATGTGCCAGTTCTCGAGCCTCATCTGCGTGAGGATCACGGCCGGCTGGTACATTCCCGTCGCGGCCAGCGCGCCGCCGAAGACGGCTCCGGAGAGGAAGGAGTCGAGCATCGAAAACCTTTTGGATGATATCTCTTGCTGTTTCGGTTTATCTTCGTTCGGTCGTTTTGTTGTCTAGCGTAGAAAGGGCTATGACAGCTATCGACAGTAGGCCTTTGCGTCTCTTGGTAGTAATAGTGTGTCTGTCGTCTGTCCTTCGGCCGTCTACTCCGTGGCTTATATCCCAGGTGGGTAATTATTTTTGCCGTTATATGCCCTAATTACTTGAGCCGTATTTCGGGGACCAGAGCACCCCGTCAGTGACGAGTGAATAATAGACTTGTCAAGGCCACCATGAGTAAATCAAGTCGGGGCGGCGTCGTCATCGTTATCATCATCATCATCATCCTCAAGGATCATCTGTCAAGACGGGCAGATTTCATCTCTTTCTCCGGGCAACGTTACTCATCGCGGGTCCACATTGCGAATTTAGGGGACCCGAGTAGTTTAGAAATCCTTTGGGTCAAGCGCAGCAGTCCTTTGTTCGCGGTAATAGTAGAGATCTTTGGGCACGCCGCCGTGATTTCCGAGAGCTAGCTAGCATGAAGATTTAATAATCGCACTTGTGGTCTAGGCTAGGGCTCATACTATGCATTTAGGCGTTGTCTGCCCTGGGCCGGCTTCTGCGCCGGGATACTCGCTAGTCTAGTGTAGACTCTAAAGGGGGTTCGCCGACTTCATCCCAGCGGGCCAAGAACAGCTGGTCGGCGCCGTTTGTTGATGTAACCCCGTGGTACCATGATGCCCGCCCGACCTCCACGTCGACGTCCGCACCTACGGTATCACACAAGCATGCGCAACGTTCGATATTGGCACTCACACAGACTTACACATACGCGCGAACGCCACGGGGTCCTGAATCTTGGTTCTGGTAAACGTTTCACTACCATGATTTTCTTGTTGCGCTAATCGTGCCACGCCCTACTTATATAAGATTCGCTAGGGCTCACCAATATAAGTTAGTACTAATTATTAAAATAACCAGATCACTATAATCACTACTTTTTTAGTGTTTTCGATTAAAAGCAACGTAATAAACAGCTAGGTCCGTTGTTGTTTGTTATTTTAGCTGGCTTTAGCTTGCTAGTTAATCTTTAGTTATAAGTTATTTTTGCTGCTTTATTAAAAGTACGTTTAGTAGTTTTTTTAAATTATAGATTAATTCGTTCAACTATTTTTTTAGCTTTAGCTAAATTATTTTAAGCCTTTTATTATACTATTTTACAACTTTTAATAACGGTTAAAACTTTTTTTGTTTTTAAAGGGGTGTTTTTATTAGCCCTATGTAATTTAGCTATTTTTTTTGCTAGCCTAGTTTTTAACAGGTTAGTTTTAGCTTATAGTAACTTTGTAGCGTTAAAAATAAATTTTTTAATAAATTTAATAACTGTAGTAGTTAAGTTAGCGTTTATTTTATTTATAGTTATTAAAAAGTTGTTAATATACTAGGCGGTTTTATTAATATAACAAACTATAATAAGTATATTTTTTATTAATAAAATTAGTTATAAATAAAATAGTAGTAGTAGTATAAAAGCGTAAAAAGCTTTTTTATTAAGGATTTAAAGTACTTAATAAGGGTTAAAAAAGTATATATTAGTTTTTTTAAAAATAAATTATATAATAAACTTTTTAAAAGCTTAGTTTTTAACTTATTAAATATATTTAAAAAACTCTAGTTTTATTATATTTATAAGCCCGTTTTATATTATTACTTTTAAAGCTTTTATATAATAATACTTTAAAGGTTAAAAAATAGCTATATTTAAAAGCTAAAAAATATAAGTTATATATAGTAGTAAACCGAAAGGTATAATTAAATAATCGTTATAAAATTTAATAAACTATTTAATATAATATAAGCCGTAGCTATTTAATATAAAAAATTGTTTAAAGCTAATAGTTTAACTAGTAATATATTTTTCAAAGTAGGTTATTTATTTAAAGCTTAGTTTATTATTTAAATAGCTTGTTAAAAATACGGAAATTGTTATAAATAAATATAGTTTTAATGTTTTATATTATTAAAATATATATTATTAGCTAGCTAAAACTATAAATTTAAATATAATTTTTTTAATTATAAAAATAATTTTAATATTTATAGCTAATTTTTTATTTTTAAACAGTTTAAAATAATAAGCTTGTTTATGTTTAGTAATTATAAAAGTGTTGTTAGCTATTTTTATTCGAAAGCTTGTTTTATTTATATTATATATATTATTAAAGTTAATTTTTTTAGCTTTAAAAACTGTTTAAAACTAATAAAAATATTTATTAATAATATTTATATTTTTAAATATTTAACGGTTCGAATTAAGTTTTTTTTAATATACGCGTAAATAGCTATATTTTTTAATAAAATGTTTAACCTAGTAGTAGCTAATAATAAGTAGATTTAAGTTGTGCGGGCTTATTTTAACTTTTAAAATAAAATTAACAACTTTATAAATAAATTTAAGTTGTATAGCAAGGTTTATTTAATTAAAGCGGTTAATATAATTATAAACAGCTTTTTTATTAATTAATATAAGCTTTTAAGTTATAAGTAGTAAGCGGTTGCTATTACTACGTTTAGCTAATTAGTTATAAAAAACTGCCCGCGTAACGCCGTAGGCTCGCGCGACCGTAGTTAATTTTGCCGAAAGGTTAGCTTTTAAGTAACAAACTATGTTTTAAACGTTTTATTTTATTTTAAAGCTTTAAAATCAATAACGTAGGTATTGTTTTAATAAAAATAAGTAGTTTAGTAAAAAAAGTGGTAATTATAGTAATCTAGTTATTTTAGTAATTAGCACTAATTTATGTTGGTGAGCTCTAGCGAATCTTATATAAGTAGGGCGTGGCACGATTAAGGTGTGTAATAGTATGCGCCGTCCGGGTATCATGCATAAAAAGAAATACCACCTGGGGAACTGAAGTGGATCCATCCGAATAGTCGGGATTTACTATTCAAATGCTTGCCCTTCTCTCGAAATCTTTTTTCTCTTTTTTAAGATTGGTCGGCGAAAACCCCTGTGGTAGTGGTGGTAAGAGACGGCGACCATCTAAGTCCGCTGAACTCGGCGATCTCATTAGTGGACTAGGTCCGAACCGCGCAAGCCTCGTCCGCTCCCCCCCCCCCCCCCATGTATGCATGGTGCAGCTAGGTATGCCCTTAATAAATTACCTCGCTCCCTAGTTTAATCTTGCTGCCAACATCGACCGCTTCTGAAACTCGATCCTATATGCCAGGATTTGAGGTCGGCGATGCTTGGTAGGGCTCGCTTCCCAGGGTTATTCATTGGCAGACAATACGGTATGCGTGCCCCGTGCCTATTGGGTCTAACTTCCGTGCAGACGGCGAAATCGTATACCAGTGCTTGATAGTAGAAGACAACAACCGATGTTATCATGTACGACCATAGCCTCTGGAAAACTCGGGATCCCGTCCGCTCTCCCATAGATAAGCCAGGGAGCGCCAAACTAGTAGTTGGGTTGGTGACAACCAGCGAATCCTTGGTGTTGTACATTTTTGGTGGTTTTTTCCCTCTAGACTTATTCTTAGTCGCGGGCAAGGTAGCCAGGTCTTAGACACAATTATGGAGCGAATTACCAATTCGGGCATGTTGCCAGAGTGGTTAATGGGTGAGACTTGAATTCATTTCGAATTAAGCCATCTCATGACTTCGGTCGCGTAGGTTCAAATCCTGCACATGTCGATTTTTTTATTTCATCAATTTCCTTTTTAGATTGCGCAAGATTAGCCAGCGCAGTTAATAACATGCAAAAAAAAATTTCCCTCTTCTCGGCCGTAATAGCCTAACGTAAAAGTTGACCGCACCTCACTCTTGTTATATGTAACCTTAAACATCAACTTATAATTAATGCTGTAAACCATTCTTAAAAGTTGCTCTGTTGGTGGACAAAGTGGGGGGTGTCCGGTCGCGTTTAGTTAGATCTGTGTAAAATAATTTATTGTAATGAAATACTATCTTGTTTTTAGATATACTCTTGTCAGTCAGCCTGAAAGGTGGGTAAAGTACTTACTTGGGTTAGTTAAGGAACGGGAATTTAACATACCCGATGTTAAACAGTCTCACACGGACCCAAGGCACTGGAACCTATATCCGGGACTCTGCGACTAGGACTTGCATATCATGTATAAATCAGGATTCTCGGCCTCCCGCCTACCCGTATATTGCTTGATTCTCCTAAAACAGCTATACGAGAGGGTGAAGGCAAGAGGGAGCGAGGCCAACAACTAGGAGTGAGGCTATTTAAACATATAGACTATAAATCTCCCACCTGCCGGAATAGGGGGATAAGACTTCTATGGCCCTAGAATATTATTGCAATTCGAAGACCTTTCTAAGCCCGTAATCCCAAGCCCTTAATCTCAAGCTCTTGTTACAGATAAAGAATACGATGACTATTATACTAACAATAAACCAACCGCTTCTAATATGCACGCGAAAGCTAAATTCTATGATATATATTTGTCTGTTGGTTTATAACCAGAGAGATTACAGAAGCTAGACGGTGAGGCGTGCTTCGGTGAGGTAGTTGTCCAAGACTCGCATGTGTCGATTTAATAGCATTTACTCTGCAGGAGAAATACGTCTTTCCTCTATTAAGCGGCTAATATGTGCTATAGCTCAAAAGCATGCTTACCTGAGTTTGAATCATGTCGTAGTATGCTCAGCTGTTCATTCCCCTTTTCACAGAATTGTTTTTATCTTACAATTCGCTGCCTCCTTACACTGAAAGGATGCGAGTACGGAGGGACCAAAATTGAAGAATACCTAATCTACAACTAAATTTATACCTATATAAAATATGCTCTATGGGCGCCTTTATCTATTCTAGTTGCTTTTTGGATTACTTCGAGATTGGATGCGTTCAACTTCGCTAGTTTCTACGTCGTCTTGCATCTAGAATAGGAGCATCATGTTCAATTTTTACTTCTCGAGCTAGACTACGTGAGAATCTTCATATCTACTGTGGCACATCACACATAGGCATCCGATGGGATAATAAACAACCCACAAGGCAACACCAGATTTTCTTATAAACCTGTATATCTAAATCAGAGGATCTCTCTACACCTTCTAGATGTTGCAGAACCACAAGAATTAACGAAATTTACTCCTAACTCCCAATTGCATACCGCCGACTACAACTTCGGACTACCCGTCTCATCAGGCGCGATCTGGATAACCAGCTTTCCGAACTGTCTCCCCTCGCGAATATCCTCATACAGCCCCTCAATCTCCTTGATATTATCCAGACCCTTCACAACGCGACTCACGACGGGGCGGATCTTCTTCTCCCGCACGAAAGCAACCATATCCCTGAACTCGACGCGCGACCCCATCGTCGAGCCGCGGAGCTCGATGTTCTTCATCACCGCGGGCATCAGCCAGTCCATCCTGGGCGACACCGTCATGCCGTAGGTCGAGACGACGCCGCCGTGCTTGAGGATGCGCATGACGCGCGATATGATGTCCCCGCCCGCGCCGTCGACGACGGCGTCGAGGTACGGCCGGGACTCCGGGAGCATTCTGGCGAGCTGCCTGTCCCAGTCCGCGTCGCGGTACGACACGCCGCCCCTGGCGCCGAGCTCGAGCGCGCGCTCGAGCTTGGCCGGCGACCCCGACGTCACGTACGTGTTGCACCCCAGGGCGACGGCGAACTGCAGTGCCGCGAGCGCGACGCCGCCGCCGATGCCCGTGACGAGGATGTTGCGGCCCGGCATCGCGTTGTTGCTCTTCGTCACGAGGGCCCGCCAGGCCGTCAGCCCTACGAGCGGGAGCGCCGCCGCCTCTGGCGCCGACAGGTACTCGGGGGCGAGCTCGACCTCGGTCTCCGGCACCACGACGTAGTCCGTCGCCGCGCCGCAGTCCGTCCCTACAGCGGCGCCGATCGTGGTGAACGGGCCCTCGGGGCCCTCGGGCGCGGAGTCCCAGCCGCGACTCGGTGTCAAGACTACTCGCTTCCCTATAAGGGATGAGGCAGACTTGGTGTCCGGGCCCGCGGACTCTACGACGCCGCACCCATCGCCGAGAAGCGGGTTCTCGAACGAGATGCCGGGGTACAGATGCTGCCGCTGGAAGTGATCTCTATGGTTGAGCGCCGCGGCTTCCACGCGGACGAGCAGCTCGCCTGCCCCCGGGACGGGCTTGGGGTTGTGGTTGAGTTGTAGGCTGGCGATGGTGATTAGTATATGTCTGATGCATTAACCATGAATGTTCCCAGCTGGAGTTTCGTGGGATGAGAGGCGTCGTAGGAAAATGCGAGGTGCTCTCTTGAAACCTGATGGAACAAAGCACTTACGGATAGTATACTTGGCCAGGCTTGCCGTCGATTTTCTTGAGCGTTAAGGACCGAGACATGATGACGTGCTGGCGATTCCAATTTACTCCTGAATTCAACCTGTCTCACATATAATTACCATAGGCTCCAGGTGCAATGAGCAGATGTCTCTGAGACAAGATAATGCAGTCAATGCCCCGTCTGGCGGGAGGAAGATATGCCCAGGGGCCTTTATGCAAAGGAACTTACTAATCCGCGCCCCCCCGCGTCCCTTAAGTACCTACATCCGGGGTAACGGACGCCCTAACCCCACAAAGTTACCGAATTCAGATGCACAGAACCTCGGTTCACCAACAACTCGTATTCGGAACTCCCAGGTTACCAACCTACAGGATTTCTAGACCTAGGTACGCCTACTTGCACGGAAGTAGAGGGGATGAGGCAGACTTAACTCTTGAGGTGCGAGATAGGACCCATCGAAAAGTCTACGAATACGCAGCACGGGAAAACTTCTTCTCCAAGTTCAATTTCGTGATCGGCTCGACATTGCAGTCTCAACTGTCATATTGGATGGCTTTTGTCGAGACTATCAAACCCGAATGTTGACCTAGTTCAATACAGTACAGGTGACCCCAATTGCCTGATTCAATCTCTGTAGTTACGGCGGCTTGCCGTACTCACTATGGAGTCCTGGGCGTCGAGAAGCTCGCTAGGGTCTTCAGAAGCGGCTTCTTTTCTGATCCTGGTTCTGGCCCTGATCCGTCTTGCCTTGCTTCCTAGTGAGCCCATATTCTATTCCCTACAGAGGCTAGTAGAACGATTCCTATCTCATCCGAACGCCAACCTCGTGTCCCGTCATTATGTGGCCATTATGGAACCCTGGTCGTTGTGACCATACGTGCTAAGGTAAGGTGCCTGATAAAACTCGCATGTTATTCAGTCTTCACCTCCTGAATCCCCAGGTTTTGGAGTGGATGACAAGCTAATAGCAATCTTCTTCGGTCCCCCTCCAGAGTCGCGGGCCCCAGCTACCATCTTCTTCTTTCGCAAAGCGCTTGGAGTAGTACCTGAAGCGGTAGACCCTGCTGATGTACTGTTGCGGCGTTTGTGCTGCACCATTTTACTGAGATCGTCTTCTTCGTCCTCTTCACGGCGACGCTTCTCGGATACTCGTTCTGGTGGCGGCACAGCCATCGAGTTTCCACCATCTGTTTTCTGGGCCTTCTCTTCTGGCTTGTCTTCGTCGCCTGAAATCGCTCCCGCCTCGATGTTATCATCCAGATCTTCGTCTGATGCATAATCAACTAAAAGCTTGGCGCCTGGGGATTCGCCATTCGCAGGTAACGCCCGATTGCTAGGTTTAATTTGTAGATCCTCTTCATCGTCTGAAGTGTTCCAGTACTCTTCCTGGGCTTCGTCCATTGTCAAGTGTTCCATGGGGTTCCTGTGTGGAGGCGGCCGGTTGCGTCTCCGGTCACGAGAAGCATCATCCTCAGACTCCATGAAGTAATCCATGTTGGCTGTAAAGCCCGACGTCTGATCATATCTAAGAATCAACGTCCTGAATAGCTCCAAGTATGATAGACTCTGTAATTTTTCTCGGTAGTTCTCCACCATGTGCTTCACAAGTTCTTTAATGTTTTCTTTCTTCACGTGCTCGAAGAGCTCTAAGCATGCAGAACTTATCAAGTTATCACGTGGCATAGTCTCGATGAGTAGGTCGAGCACAGGTTCGATAACTTTTTTCTCGGACAAGTGCTTGATATAAAACTCATCCTGTGAGCCAACGAGCTGACGGAGAAAACGGACGGCAACTGTATACAATTAATAATTGTCATAACATCCGCAAGATGAGCTCACTAACCAAGTTTCAAAAACTTTTCTGGGGACTGTAGTAGCTGAGTGATGCGTGGCACAATATTATGGGTCAAGACGAAAAACTTGCTTCGATGCTGGTGTTGTCTGATGAAGAAGCATAGGATCTCGACTAGATAGCTAAAAGCAGACGCTTCGACGTTGGTGAATTCCATCGCGGCCCGGTCCTGCAACGTAATCAGAGGCTGAAAAAGCTTGACGGCCGATTTATCGTAGAAAAGGCTTAGAAAATGATCCTGCTGGGGATCAGGGCCTGGGGCTAATCTATTCCGTGCTGCGTATTCCCCGTTGGCCTTTGCAAAGGGTTCGGCCTGCATTTGGGGCCCTTGGTCGAGCAGCACCTTCAGAGTATCAGAGATCTGTGATTTAACACCCAAATCGGTCTCAACGAGTAAGAGGTCGATGAGTGTGTCGGTTAATGGAGGTTGCTTTTCGTGTATTTGGCGATATATCGTCTGGCGAATCATCTGGGGGTCGTGGTCGATCATGGATACCATAATGTCCGTTGCGCCAACGCGAACCGCCACGTCATTACTTTTGAGGCCGAAATGAATGACCTGGAGCAGACCATGGGCGATGAAGTTGTTGTAAAGTGTCTGTCGAGCTGGTGGTTGTAGATTCTTTGCAATGGCACAGCATTGCTGGATAAAAAGGACTGCCTCCTTTCTCCGTGCATCTTGACCTGATTTGAAGATATTGAATAGCTCGGATAGGAAACACGAGTTTGCCTGTAGATGTTGTACGATATCCACCTGATTGAAGAAAATCAGCGAGTTAAGCACCGAGAAGGTATTATCGTCTAAGATGCGAGCAAGCACAACATCCTTCAAGTATTGCAGCCGATAGGTCTGATGAATCTTTTGGATGATACCCGGCTCCTCAATGCGGACAACCTCTCGATATCTACCTTCACCCTGTAGCCATTGGCGGTGATTCGCCTTGTGACTAGGAAAGTCTGGATCGTATTCCAAGGCGCCGACAACGCCAATCACACATGCGTCTGACACGGCATGTTCTATAATGAACGTGTCGTTGAGCAGTATGATAATCTTCATGATATTACAGAGGCGGTGCAGATCGGCAAGACTTTCTAGATCTTCGGCGTCGGATACAATGGGTATAAGTTTGTCGATGTAGTTCTCGGCGACCACGTATTTAGTAAGAGCGTCACGGCCATTAACCGAACTACTCATCATGCGCATCTGCGACTCGATATCGGCGAGGTTGGCCATCGAGACCTCAGGAAGACTGATCGGGTTGGCTAGATCCATGGCCAGGTCGTCTGACAGGCTATCGTCTGTGACAGACATTAGCATTCATTCTTGGTTGAACAGAGCAACCGTGTGTGAAAGCGCGCACCTTGGTTATTTGAAGGATTGTACTGTTGCTGTATGCTATTAATGAATTTCCTGCCGTCTTCGTCAGCTGCTGCTATTCTCCAATCACGACTCACAGCAACACACTCACCAGATCATAGCGCAGCCTTCAGCTTCCTGAAAGCTAAGTGCCATATCGACGCCATTTGTAGGCTCGGTCCAAACTATGAGAGTTTCTATAGTAGCTCAGAGTTAGCCAACTGGAGCGGGGCCGCGTCACGGATACTTGGCAGCAAACCTTGTTGTTTGTGAAACCCATCCTCCTTGCATATCCGAGTCTTAAGGAGGATACGGTCGGGCTGGTCTTCGGACTCAACAATCACCTGGGAATCTCGCTGATGGCCATCCTCGGACTGCGCAAACAACAGATTAGTCAGCGACCATGAACGGGAAAGGGAAAAATGGAGGATGCGACGCAACAGGCGGGAACAGATCGGAAGGGGGGCTCACAGAACCAAAGGTGGCGGTGCAGAAGCCGGTGCCGCGATCAAACCAGTCGTTGTTGCGAAGTTCGTAGACCTTGACTCGTCTCCGATCCGTCGACGGATGAGGCACAGGCTGTGCCGCCATCGCCAACGGGTATTCGGAGTCCACCTCAGCTGCAAGACGATTATATTGCAGAAGTTCGGGCGCGAGGTCGAGGTGCTGCTGCAGGGAGAGCTCAGTATCCGAGTGACTGAGGAGAGTGAGAGCCGCCACGTTTCCTCGAAGATGGGGCGCAAGTTGGCCGGGCGCGCGCGCACACGACGAACAGTGCGATAGGAGGGGGAGTGCGCGCCGACGATGCCGCGACCGACAACAGGCGCGGACAGCAGCAACAGACTACGAGGCCGTACAATGACGGATGGATGGCGTAGATCAGCCGGGGCCAGGCGAGCGACAGCGACAGCGACAGCGAGTTGGCGCGGTGCACGAGGGTCGGAGGGTTCGCGGCGGGTAGGGCAATGTGCAATCTCGCAATTTCCGGGTTTGCTCAGTCGGTGATCCGGGGCAGGATAAGGTTGCGGTAGAGAGCGGGAGGCAGAGAGGGGCGTGTGGCTCGTGACTCGTGGGCTGGTAGCGCGGCAGATGGAGGTGAGGGAGTAGGTATGGAGAACATTGAGTGAGGCGAAGAGCCCCGACAAGGTCGATTAGGTCGCGATGCTGGGGCGGGTCTGGGTCTGTGCTCCGGGCTGGGTCCTGCTCTGTCGTGCTCTGGGCGCTGGAAAGCCTGTCACTGGCAGGCTGCCAGTGACAGGCAAGGTTCCAAGGGTTGCAGGGCCCACTATCTGGCACTTGTCCTTACCTACCCGCTAAGCCGCTATCTAACTGGGCGGGCCGGCTAGGTGCCTGTAGCTGGTTCGTGTGCTGTAAATAGCGTGCCGACGGGCGCGTCCGGGTGATGCCACAGCTCCAGGATGCCCTTTGCGGATTCCTCAACCTTTACAAGTCGGATTGGTGGCAGGGTGACGTAGAATGTGGTGCAGACCCTACGAGAACGGAGCAATTGAATGCTTACTAGCGTAGCCAAGTTGCAGATCAGCGCGCGCATTGCACCAGAGCTAATAACAACGTCCCCAGGCAGGTTAAACGGAATACATAATAGCGTGCCGAGGTACCGGTGCGGTACCGGTATGTCTGGCGGACTCCGATAGTTATGACGATTTTGGAGAGCATCTGTACCATGGATCGACACCAGCCGTTCTGAGACAGTTGACGCGCGGACCACCGAGCTTCATGGTGTTAGCCCATCCATTGTGGGGATTGATGCCAAAAGCACAGACTTTACCCACTTTTGCGTGTTACCTGGTCACATCCTGTAGGGTACCTACCTACCTATGTAAGGTATTTTTTACTCAACACCTGGTATGTGTTAGGATGTAAGTACTGTAGGGGAGGTAGTACTTCCAAGTTGTGAGGCTCATTTGAGTCGGTATAAGGCAGCGTACTTAGGTACCTAGGTAACCTAGGTACTACTATCTCTAAAAGCTTGTGTTCAATTATTCGCGCAACAGGGCCGCGCCAACTTCGACATCCATGTTACAGTCAACCTTGCAATTCGATACTGCATGTTCAGATGTCTCGGTCTCGGTCTTGGTCTTGGTCTTGGTCTAGTCTTGATTTTTGATTGGCGCCATCCTTGAGTCGCTGATGCTCGCGTGCTTCCAGATTAGCCGTGCATCCCGAGATCTTAGTCTAGCGTCGGTAATGCACATCATCCCAGCATTCACACGTGCCATGTGCCATAATTAAAACCTTATACGATAATTAAACTAACCTACAATTAATAAATGACGTCTCACCATCACGAACTTGAAAAGCTCAACTAAAAATCATGAGCGTTGGGTTAGTGCAGATGCTGTATGGAAGACAGCATCCTTATCATCATGAAGATCTTCATTACTTAATCGTGTTTATTTCAACTCACTTCTAGGTGTTCTAATGTTTGGCACATGAGATATCCCCTTTATACTATTAGTAATTGCCCCTTATTTATCATAATTCTCTTAATTCAAGCCACTACCCCAATACTCATTGCTTGAGGACGATGTGTCTGGGACTATGTAGATTTGGCTCTTTTAAGGTCTCGAGCTACGGTTGCTACCTGAGCTCTCATATTCGTACGTACCCCCAACGAGAGTCTGATGTGCGAAGATAGATTCTCTTATAGAGGAATACACTTGGCAGCCAGAGCCGAGTAACATGCTATAGATAAACTTTTGGACTCATAACCGCGACTTGAGTATGAACCAAGGGCCTTGGAACGAGATGTCCGAGTTGATCGTGACATTGTCTTCGAGATGAGATTTAGCAGTTGCTGATCTATATGAGTCATTGTTTTATTGTTTGCAGTGAAGTGTACTTATGCTCATAAGAGGGCATCTAGACTCTATCTAAGCGTAATCCTACCAATGCCTTATATTCGTCACTATTAGTGAAGTTTTACCTCTGTCAGTAATGATGGCGCCTTCGGCTTAGATGCCGGTCAAAACTAGTAGCTTGATATATTTGACAATGCGCAACGCAGTTCTTGTCGACCCCTTTTGCGTTGTCGTTAGCCATGTCTAGACTCGACCTAATACCTTCTTTTTCCCCGTTCAAATTCGAGTAATGTCGAGGGTGGCGTGAAGGCCAACCGAGACGACTATTATCAATCTGATTATTGTCAAACTTACAGTAGCATAAAATCTCATAAAGCCAAGGTATGCTGACTTGAATTCGAGTTCCTTCGGAGACAACGGGCTACTAAAGCTGCCCCAAATCTTTAAAATTTACCATGAAGAATTAGGCTCTCGCAGTGCCTTGGGATTAGCTTCGGTGGGAAGCCACAGTTTCGTGAAGGTAGTTTTTATGTACTACTTTTCCTTGCCAGGTTAAAACATCTGGTGTTGAGACTATTGGGGATTTGTGACAGAAGTGTATCGTCTTGTTTCTGCATGGTAGATATCGCTACGGACCAGAGATAATGAGTTCTAGCAATGAAAACACCCGCCGATTGATCATTTCCTCGAAGACATCAAGCACCGAGGCTACTAAACCACCAAGCCAGTTGCTACATCCAGGAGCTGACGGGCTCTGCCGGGACGAAATACCTCGGTAAATTAGTGATCAAATCGTTGCCAAGGTCCGAGTTGTGAGTGTTGGGATATCCTGAAACCCAGAAATGAAAAATATAAGGGCTCAAGTCGATATGCATGACGGCAATTAGCCTAATGCTGTAATACCCAGAGCCGTTCCACTAACCGTTGTCTTATTACATATTAGTTTTGCATTGTGATTAGACGGGTAGCAGGCTTGACTCTATCGACCATTCATAACCTATCTGCTCATGTGCTGACAATCATGTCTAGCTAGCTTGCCGGGATGAAACACCCTACCATAAGCTCAAGACAGTCTGTTTATAACCTTGCGAGTTGTGAGTTACTGGCTACCTACTAAAGCGCCGTCACCAACATATGATACGATGAGCTTGAGGACGGTGCTAGGTGTATTTCTCCCAGCTGTCATTGTGTGGTCTATTTCCTGGGAAGAAACAAGGGTACGATGACGAACATAATGAAGGTCGATAGGAAGCCGGGAGCTCTCTTGATGCCTATGGACCCAGCTGAATGGTATACGATGGAGTAAACCACTTTCCGCCCCCGAGTATCTTGTTGTTAAGAGTGGTGTTTCTGCTTCTTCGCATGATAGCCGGACTGAGTGTGGCGGTGTGTTCCGACTAATCACCCAGATAGAGATATCCGATATCCTAGTACGTTGACGGTATTTCGTCAATGAAGAGTCGCACCCTACATCTTAAACCTTTAATCGGAAAAGTGCTAATGGCCAAGATAAAGCATATGCTTGGGTATAGTGAGCACAAGATCCGGAACATTCACCGAACTAGTTGAATACCAAGAAATGGCACTATTATCAGCGCCGTACTCATGGTACTACGCATTTCCGCCGTCCTACATGGCTCAACATGATGCATAATAATAATACCTTCTGTTCCAAGAAGACTTAATGTACCTCGTGTCTTGTTCATTCCACGGAGACGAGAGTTCTCAAACCGTACCATAATTATGCATTATATCTGTTAAACACACCGACTACTTTAACAGCGTATTCCCCAATGGCCATTCACACGCAATACGTCTTAGGAGAGAATGAGCTTTGGGCGTATGAATAGCTTAATTCGAAATCACATTGAATATCAAGCAAGTACAGAACCGTGTGTGTGTCGGTACATAGTCTCATCTGTTTTAGCGCCTCCAGTCTGAAGATGTGAATGGTAGGAATGATTTAGGATTATGTTGCTGTTGTCCTCTTCATCGTTCACGCCAAGCATCTGACTTAGATTAGTACCGAATTCTTCGAATGCTGCGCGATGAGATCTGATATTATCCTCCCCTAGTCACCGAAGGGAGACACAGAACATTGCATGCAGCCCTGAGACGTTCATGCCGGCTCTCGTCGGGTCGCGACCTTATCTATGTTGTAGAACATGATCGATCTTCGGACACCCTCTTCTGCGGGTTGATCGTTCACCAAGAAACCGACGTCCAGCCTGCATGTAGGGGCTACGCTACTGCATATGATGGTGAGTGGGAGACAAGTATTCCGCTTCCTGCAAAGAAGATTATTTCCGGTAGCCGCCGGGGCGGAACCGATGAACGCTGGAGTAGTGCTGGTTCACGCTCATTGTCGTGATAGATAATGGTAGATAGTCGTGACAAGTGAGACCAATTGGGCACCCATGAGATTACCGTACTGCATATGCGACGCTAGATGTGGAGACTATGGCGACAAATGAGTCAAGATATTAGTGGCAGTTTGCGATGCTGTTCGTCCTATCGGTCTGAATAGTGACATCAGAGAACTTGTTGTTCGTTATCGATGGAGAAGGAGCTTGGCCCGGGGATTTAAATCCGGAAATGCTCTACACGTGTACTTAGCCCCGGTTGGCCGACCCGTGGACCTGGATCTAATCTGGGCACTTGATTTCAGGCCAAGGCAAACCTTGTCTAAGCGGTAATAAAGAGTGTGATATAACACATGTAAGTTGGCTATTAGGGCACCAATAAGCAACTGTATCGGTGAAAGTATGCGAACGTCCTACAGTATGTCAGAATCACACCGCGATTCTGACGTGCATTGTAGATAGCAAAGTACAACCTTGAATATGTATGAACCGAAATGGGAGGGTTAAGCCGATACGGTGTCTATTAGTACCTATCGTGTCCGTGATGGTTAGAGGCGCCCCTAAGTTGACAGTGTCCCCTAGTACAGTATCTGCCCACCTATGATAACCAGAACATTGCATACTATGTACACTAGGTATACCTATAGGTAAGAAGGTAGACTATGTGCTTTCGTTCATCCATTTTAGGCACCGTACCTAGGTATAGTCTATAGATCTCCCGTACGGCGTAACGGCGTGGTACTGAAGGCTAAGTACCTATCTAATCACAAAGTCCTACCTACGGTTATGTTAGCTTGTTATCGCGCCCACAATTAAACATTCGACTTCATTGCTATCTCACGCTCCCTTGTCGACCCGCGACTCCGGAACACCCTGTAAGTAGTCAAGGAACAGGGGACGTGTGCAATCACCTCATCGCTCATCCGCGTCTAACAATGTGTGGCAACACCTTAGTAGAAGATGTCAGCTCTTGACTAGCGGGAAAGTATAATAGAAGTGTATCCGGACGGCAATTGGCCATGACTCGGGTAGACTTGCGGAAGAGAGCCGACCCGGCATTAGCTGAAGAGCTCTACAGTCGTGCAGTAGTCGGTAACTACACGTACAGTAGTGTAGGCACCGATCCAGCGTCCTATAATGCCACAGGGTGGTCTTCCAACATGTCGCCTGCTCGCTGCTCATCGCGAGATGACATTGCAGTGATGGATATAAAGGGCAACCAACCGCCTACTGGACACTTACGTGCAGCTTGTCATGCAGCACCAGGGCAGTGCAATCCACTGCCAGTGGGTGTCAGGATGCCGACCAAGGGAGGGAGGGGCGTTGAATACGAGAGACTAAGGGGTTTGCATGTTACACTGTACCGCATGCAGACTACGTAGTACAGTAGTAGGCATACGTATAGGTATCTGACCCTCTCGTTCGTCTCTGCTAGTAGTCTCTGCTAGTACCTACCTAGGTAGTCTCTGCAAGGGGTGGGCCGGAGCGTGTTCGTTGGCTCCTACTCCCGCCCAGCTTGCCATGATTACCTCTCACTTACCTACTGGTGCCAACCTTGTAGGGAGTCTATAGTGTAGTGTACGCTATAGCACAGCCAGCCTGGAGTTCGCAGCTTCCCCCTCACTCGACGTGCAGAATCATCCGAGGCCGAGGCCGAGGTTCTCGGCGGAATTACGTCTCGTCTGTGCTCTCTCTAGACGCTCAATCAATGAGCTATAACTTCCAAGTTCTGCATATCCCTAGGTATTGTATAATTCTTCGGAGCTCCCGTATGTCCCACCTGGCCTAATAGATACTTGCACTAATTTAGATTTTCGAGATGCTGTGCCGACCTAGTCTTGTTAAAGTTGTAGCGCACGTACCCGTGGTCTGCCCGTGGCAGTCGGCTTGGTCGGCAGCAGGGGTGCATGTGCTCCTCCGTCAGCCGCACTGTCTGCATCGAAGACGATAGTGACCCCCAAATAGCTAGCGTGCCCGAGACCCCTGCGACGCCCAAGCCCAAAAGCCAAAAGCCCCAAAGGTAGATCAGCCCTAGTCTAGACTGAGGTAGCTTTTATCTACCTACCAACCATCAACCCATCAATCCCAATCGAGGAAATCATAGCGGGCGCCACCAGCACATCACGCTAGTGAGTGCCTCTCCTGCTACTCCTGCCAGCTTGCCAGGCTCCACGATCTAGCCTTATACTTAGTTGTCACATAAAACTTCGCGTGGTTCTAACGGGTTGCATAAAACCTCCCAACCTCCCTCCCTCCTCTTGAAATTTCTCGACCAAAGTCTGCCAAGATCAGAACAATACCTATCACAGTTTTGGCCATAACAGCCAATCCAATCAACACTATTGCATTGCGTCTTGTAACCATCCATCCTAGTTCAGCACGGATCAGAGCCCTCATTTATTTCTCATCATCGCAGAAGACTTTCGTTGCTTCTGTTATCATTTCCGTGCACCAATATCACTTGGCCGCTGCCGGCCCGTTACAAACAAGTGCATCGATCTAAGGATCGTCCCTGTCGTTCAGCTCATACTGCTCTTTGTCAATCTATCAACGTTACCCTGGTTCGAGCTCTTGTGCTCGGAAGGGAGTTGACGCCGGGGCGAGCCGGCCTTCCCCAAGACCCTGCACCGGTCGCCAGCCAATACCCGTAATGTCGGTCTTCTCGATAATTAGGCGCGGACGGGCGCAGGCCAAGGAGTACAACGCCAAGCAAGTCGACAAAGACAAAGCTGAAGCTGTCAAGCTTCCCTACAAACATGTACCGACACATGCGGCAGCCGATGCCATAGCTACCGCCCCTTCCTCCTGGAGGCAGGACGATAGATCCAAGATCAGGGAGCAGAACCGGAGGAGAAGTGCCATGGCGGCCAGCGGCATGGGCCACAGCGCACTGCCGCGTGTTGGGAGCAACCTGGCCAATGTTTCCTACCCTTCTGTCTACGCAAATCCTGTTGTTCCACTCCCCAAAAACTATAGCTATAGTAGTATACCAAGCTCGTGGCGTGAAAGGATGGCCAGCACACCAGAGGCTATGGAAGAGGCAGATTACTTCAGTCGTCCAAGAGATTATAAGGGGAAGGGGAAGGAGGTAATGCAGCCCTTCACCGTCGGTACGGGCGGTACAGCAAGTCCAGTGTTATCTTCCGGTCGGACCAGCCCATTGTCAAGTAGAGGTATTTAGTTCACGTCTAGGGGCCTTTCTCGGATGGCTAATAGCGGAACAGCAGTGCCTGTAAATGTCGGTGTCGGTGTAGCGGTCGGTGTAGCTGTCGGTGGGGGATTGGAGAACTCAAGCGACTCTGAAGCCGAGAAGGAAGTGAGAAACCAGGTTATAAACAACGTTTCCTATAATCCTGAGCCCAGACCTCCGCCTTCGCGCGATAGTTCTACCAGCGGTGAACGTTTGCATCGTCTCCATCCTGCCCACGCGCGAAAAATGTCAGAGTCGCGTGTCATTTCTAATTCTGATCGCCATTATCCCCCACCCGCGAAGAGTACTTTCTTCTCTTTCTCGGCGCCTCGCCCATCGAGCCGCCGCGCTCATAGCGTGGACAGGTCCACGCCATCTGCTCCAGTCGCTCCTGGGCAGGTCTACGGTCACGCCCCGTCTTCAGCAGCTTCATCGGCCACTTCGATTGGCATGGCAATCTCAACTGCTCCCACCTCTACTGACTCGACGCCGCCACCTTCAACCGTCGGCGATACTACTGTTTCGGAACCACGAGCTTTCCGACTCTCGACTGTTGGCGTTGCCACACCTGTAATACGTCTACGAAGAACTTCGCTGAGCGACTATCTAAGAAGATCCAGTGACACGATTCGGGCAGCTTCGAACGAGTCCCGTGAGCTGTCTCAATCTCAGGCTCCCGTCACGAGAGGGAGACGGCTTTCCAAATCGAAACCTCGGCAGTCCGGTGAAGCGGACGGGTCCGCAAGCGTTCTCCAAATTCCAGTTGGAACAGCACCATTGATAAAGCCGACCCAAACACAGACTGAGACCATGATATATGAACTTAATCGACTAGATCCCAGGACAAGATACGGCCTTGACGAATCTAATTCCCTCCCAAAGCAGAAGCACACGAAAGGAAGGCTGAGCAAGGATCGACCTTCGAGCAAAGGTCAGATCGACAACACACCGACCGAGACCAAGCCTCGTTGGTCTTTATTTGGTCGAAGGAATTCCATCACGACAACTTAATATCTAGTTCTTGGTGTTTCACATGCAGCTATCCGTTTAACCCCACGTCTCCTTTGTTATTCCACGGAGGATTGTTGCAATCGGATCAGCTTGGTATGGTGTCGCATTTTAGATGTCCACTCTACGATACAAAGATGTGGCGCCATACGCGTCTCATAGACCCCTTTTGCTGGCCACTCTTGTTGGCTTGCTATTATACCCTTAATTCCTCGGTGGTCTAAGCAGACATCTCTCTTTTTGAGGCATTTCGATTATTTGCAGTTGATGATAACGACATGTAGCAAGGCGTTTACCGGAGTTGTTGGTTTTTATCTTGCATCGATCAGGCTCAATTTAGGTACGGGAAAAAATTATTCAGACTACATCAAATTTGCAGCTCGATGGACTACCGGTACCCTTTCTCCTGCTAGATCTATATGCAAAAGGCGACGTGCAGAACCATGGTTGTGGAGACAGTTGGAGAGGACAATTTGCTAGCGTCAATATTCGGCCAGACCCACAACAGTAGTTGGGTATCCTGGTTTGGCGATGCACCAACGGAGACTAGGAGACTAGCTGTTTTGAGACAGGCAGACGCGTTCTAGATCACAGATTCAAACGCTAATACGCATTTGTTTCGAGTTAACTTCCCCAAAAGAGGTCTTGGATGCATTTTGGGCAAGCGACCAGAAAAATACCCTGGACCCTTGGGACACGTGGTTGATGGACTTCTCCATCTTCCGGTGTCAGTTCCCCAAAGTCGGCGGGCATCAGGCCAATGGGCTGAGCGACGTATCATAACCGAGGCGGTTACCAGCCTACCTATCATATTCCCAGTGGACCTCAGATAGATCTTGGTGGCCAGATAGTGCCTTGACTAGCGTGCATGACAGCTGCTGGAATAGGAGCGAGAGAGCTGATCATTGCCACAGTAAGCTAATTCGCAATCTAGAAACCTTTAAAATGGTATAGTAGTTATCTGGTCTAGGTAGGTCATCATGCTAGAGACAAAGAATAGCTGATGGCAGGTTGAGGCTCATCACTCGAACGACAGCAATATCAGTCATTCGATACCTACTGCGGGTTGCCAGCGCATAAGAGGCCTGTATCTTCTGTCTACCTGTTTCCCAGGCCCAGGGGTCTTGTCTCTCCGCAAACTTGCTTACATATGATTGCAACAGTGCACCGTCAAGCATTTGCAAACTGGTCCATCTTGTGACTACTTGAGCAATGATGCGCTCTTGGCCAAATAGTCAGATGCCCCGGAACGACAGTTGAAGGTAACGACTTGCCCCCAGTTACTAGCTATCAGTGTACTGTCAGTTCTGGATTCAAAGTTCGGTCTCTCTCTTGCCGAGGAGCTGACAGGCTCGTACGATTAGCGCGGGGTTAGCAAAATACATCATGCTTGGCTACTCTGAATCCAGCGATATCCTGACAATATAGAAATCAATAAAAGGTATATGAATTGGAACCCAACTCACAAGGGTTAATCGCAGTTGCATCTACGCTGCAACATACTGCGTATGGACACCTGAGCATTAACTTATGGTCTATTCGACTTTACCCGCATGTCCTAAACCCCGTGCTGCTTCAGCTGGTTCTAGAAACAAAACTTGACAAGCTGCTATTTACTAGCGACATGTTGCAACTAACACTATCAAACGAACCTAGCACCGAATTTGGTAGGTGCAGAAGATGACTCTACAACATGATCCCATGTATTCATGTTAGGTCACTTACTTAATGTTCACTACACCATCCCCAGAGGTAAAGGTCCGTTCCCAATGATCATCAGCCCACCCACAGCAATGGCGTATTGAAGCCCTGTCCCCGCGCAAGTCCCTGGATTCTGCCTAGATCCTTGAACATGATCCTCTGCAAGGGACCCCTGATCCTAGATCAGCAGCTGAAGCTATTTTCGGGACACTTCCAGCCGCGCTTACCAGTATTTGCGCAATAAATAACTAACAATGATACTTGGCGGAGAGCACATTGTTGCATGTTGACTTTGGTCATAAGGTTCTACATAGTACCTACCTAGGTAACTTAGGTAGGTAGTGAGTAATGGTTTCCAAGTGGTGGTACCAGCATAGCGACATCGGTCCTGGTCCGAGCACATGACGAAACGCTGTCCACCAGGGGAGGAGAAAGCCTTTTATCAAAGTCCGATGCATTTGCATTTCAACCCGAGCGAAAAGGGGCCCAGGTAATAGTACGGTACAGTCATCTCGGTTGCTGACTTGCATCGTCTCGCGACCGGGAGGCTCAGCCGTAAGACATTCCCCGGTTCTCCCTCACGACGACATTTATTGATTCATGAGTGTGGCAGTCCTTCTCCTATTCCCCATACCGGCCGGTCTGGCATATAACAGCCACTCTGAAGCGATGATGCGAGTGGTACCTTTGCTTATCATGAACCCCCACGAGAGATGGCCGCCCTGTTTCGATGAGGCCTGCATGCTCGATCGCGTCACGTTCGCCCTACCGCCGCTGAGAAGGCCCGGTGGCTCTGCTCTTTTCTGCTGTGTTACCCTCCCTACATACCCGAAAAGGAGTTTATAACCAGATTGTGGCGCAAGGCGGATGATTGACCTGCCGCTGGTTACCTCAGGGGGCAATCTCCGGGAACCCGGAGCTTGCCGTACCCAACACCAGCTCCATCGTGGCACGGATATGTTTCAGCATTTGCTGCGGCATTAGATATCGCCCAAGATACGACGCCAACATCGGATCGCAACAGTTCATGACACATGGTCTCATACAAATACACCGCCATCTTCGATGCGAGATTGCGCTTTGTATTGGTTGCTATAGGCGATTCCTGTCTTATCGCGTGATATTGCATTCTACTGCATACCTCGACCCCACGCTGTGGCCGGTCTGATATGCCACATGAACCGGTTGGTGTTCCAGCAAGCAGCAATCACGATAACACCGCGGTGCCATACTTTGTCGTGGATATTTTCTTTTCTTCTCAGGTCTTGGCATGCAACCTATGCATAATGAGATTGGAACGTGACATGTTACATGAAATATCGATATATAGCTATACACACCGCCTCACACGGCAAATTGAACGTTGCAGTGTTACCGTCACACAAGATAAAGAGTCCAAATCAAGATTCTGACCTGCATATCTCGGAGAGAAACACAACCTGAATGTTCTGACTGTGAAGCTCCCCGTTCAAGTCACGTGTGCCGAGGATTGTTAACAATAGAACTGCAGGTCAGAAGACGCGGGGCATCTACCAGCCAGCAACACATACTCAGGTACCTTGGACGCCTTCACGTTCTTACCCTCGTGTGGCAATGTGATCCCTCCATTGGCGAGAATCAACTCAGATCACGTGTCTCGTTTTCTGTTTGACATGAACGAGGAGGTTACGGCCTTGTTCGAGAAACAGCAAAGTCAGGAACGTGTGCGAGAGGGGTAATAGACAATTGGCGCGAGAGGAGGTCGTATGCCAGCGCCAGGCTCAATATCACCAGCCCCTTTTCACTCCACGTTCTAGCAAAGGACCCCATTTCGAGCCAAAAAAAACCATGGGTGCGTCCGGCAAGTTTCTGATCCAGATGTCGGGGCCGCCAGGATCGGGGAAAAGCACTTTAGCGAGGCTCCTTGCGCGGTCCATCAACGGCGTAGTCATCAACCACGACCTAATTAAGGCCTTTTTTCTCGAATCTAGTTTCTCGTTCCAGGACGCGGCAAGACTTACGTATCGGCTAGACTGGGCATTGGCCGACGACATGATCCAACAAGGACGCAGCGTCGTCGTCGATAGCGTGTGCAATTATGAGGAGGTCTTGGACCGAGGGACAGCGCTCGCGGAGAAGTATGGCTACACGTACCGGTACGTCGAGTGTAGGGTGGAGGATCTAGATCTGCTGGACCGCAGATTACACGACAGGATCCCGTTACGAAGTCAGCGCACCGGCGTGCATGAGCCGCCACCTGACTCTCCTGATAATGGTACGGGAGCGAGCGTGGATGGTGCTACGCTCTTCGGGAAATGGATGAATCCGCGGCGTCCTGACGACGCTGCTGCGCTCATTACAGTGGACTCGACTCATGGTCCGGAGAAATGCCTGGAAGCTGTAATGGAACGGCTTGGCCCCTGCCTTCCGAACGAACAAAAGACCACTGTTGACATTACCATGAGATTATCATCGTAACCTGTCATGGGCCTACAAAACAACCACGTATATCTGGAATTGCTTGTAAAGACGCGTCTAGGAAAAAGTAATCGACGGAATTCATCTTCTCGTCCACTGCTCACATCAAAGGAGCTTTGCCCATTTCCTTGATATGATAATTATTGATTATTATATTACTACTTGATAAAATCTACAAGATTTGCGACTCAAAGTGGTAGCCTGCAATGAACTGAAAGTTATATACGCTTAACCAGTGAAATGGTATAAGAAACCAAATGGCCGCTATTTAAGACCCCAATATCTTTATCGTAGTAGCTATGCTTGGCACACCCGCTGAATCAATCGCAAACACCATCCAATACCCCGGGACCAAGACGCCCGAGTCCGTGGGAAGAGTGACGTTGTAAGCAAGCCCTGCCACGCTATCAACGGAAAGCGGCACACGCCTTTGATCCGTGTTGATAGTGTGCGTCGCAGAGCCGTATCTAACAAGCGAGAAGGACGCCACGCTCTGCTGCGTCGTGATCGTGAGCGAGGCGCCGGGGCTGACCTCGGTCGAGGACACTGAGTCGATGACGGGCTGCGTCGCGCGCGTGCCGTCGGAGTTGAACAGGTAAGGCGGCGAGAAGACCTGCAGGTCGAAGTGGTTCTGCACGCAGCCCGTGCCGCAGAGCCCGCCTCCGCCCGAGATGACCGTGGCGTCGGGGAGCAGTAGCGCCATGCTGTGGTAGGTGCGCGGCACGGCGATCGACGCCAGCGTGTGCCACGTGTTGGTCGCCGGATCGAAGAGCTCGGCCGGGAACGCGGGCGTCGTGTCGGTGAAGGGGACGGGGTATGCCTGTCCGCCGACGACGAGCACCGTGCCGTCGGGCAGAACGACGCTGTTGGCGAACGCACGTGCGTATTCCATGTTCGGCATCTTCGTGACGTTGGCCGCTTCGCCTACGTCGCCGAGCTCGATCAAGTAGGAGTTGGATGTGGCGTCCGAGTCCTGGTACGACGGCGATCCGCCGGCCGACAAGATCGAGCCTTTGACGGCATCGAACATGACGGCGGGTCCACACACTGAGACACTCGGAGTCAGTCAACGGTCACAAGTTGGATCGCGATATACGGTTGCGAAGAAAATGGCTCCGACTTACTAGCATCCCCGTCGTCGGCGCGAGTTCCCGCACCCGTGACCGAGCCGTCGCCGCTGACATTGTACCAGTTCATATTCCTGCTCGGCCCGGCCTGGAACACCGAGTTGGCCTTGTACGCGAACAGCCAGGCGTGGTTGTCGGCGCGGTAGATGCCCTGCGCATCATCCGTGAGCAGGGGCGCCGAGTCAGCACCCGGAAGCAGCGTCCATGTATCCGCCGTCGGCTCGTAGATTTCGCCGGGCTTCAAACCAACGTAGCCGCTCCATGACCCGCCGATGGTGAAGACGCGGCCGTCGCCTATGGTCACGCTGGATTGGTAGCCACGCGCGATGTTCATCTCTGCCGCGCTTACCCAACCCGAATCTGCCGGGTCGTACGTGCTTGTGTTCTGGGAATCGTTCCCCCCTGTCACGATGATGCGGCCATTGGAGTCTAGGGAGATACCCGGGCAGAACATGTCGTCTTGAGAGGCGTTAGTTTGTTTTCCCAATAATAGGTCAATAATGAACCTATGAGTCGAATGTGGGTACGGGTACGCTCTACGCCATGCACAGAAAGGGGCGGCGAGATGTATTGAACTGAACTTGTCACTTACGATGGGTTTCAGTGACGTCGCGCTCTGACACCGTCTGAGAGGAGGGAGTCCACATCGCAGTCAGTGTTTGTTGTGTACCGCCGTCGTAGAGATCCGGTCGGTAGGCGCTCCACTACAACACCAGACGTTAGCACTGTTTCTTATGCGTGTTCACATTTAACGCTTTTAAGTACGCGCAGACTCCTCCTCGGACTTCGGGCCAGGCCTTGGGGGTCATGGGCTAGACGTTCGATCGGCACTATCAACGGCGCAGAGAACAGCTCGGGGAGAACTCACGAAGATCACGTCTCCCTGAACAGACAATGCTCCGGCTACAGGGACAATGGGCAACACAACAGTCGATTCCCAACGCCCCTGACTGGTAGGAGGTGCCGTAAAGGTAGAAGCGTCAAGATCGACATCTGGGCTGTAAACATTCAGCTCCGCTATGCTAGACCACTGGTTATCAACCCCCTGGGCTTCTGTCTGTGCTGTTATGCGGACATATCGTGCAGTCGTGTTCGAGAAGAAGGTAGACTTGGTAGTATCGTCATCGAGCCATGTGCCAAACTGCACCGGAGTGCTCCAAGTAGTCCCGTCGTTACTCAGGGTAACGGTATGCTGGCCTATGTTTCCGTTTTGGCTTCCGTCCTGTCGCGGTTGGTATGAGATACCATTAATGACGTAGCTTTTCTGCATGTCTAGTTGGATGTAGTGCGGCAGTGGTGCTGCGTCTGGGTCGTAAGCTGTATGCCAGAACGTGTCGCTGTCTCCATCAATGGCGTTGGCAGCTTCGTTTCCGGGCTGGAAACTATCTGCCGTGACATCCCATCCTGTCTGAGGGATACTATTTGCCCATGGGAATTGGGCAAACACCAAAGAGAAAAAGACCTGGATAATTCCGAAATACCGCAGCCAAGGGCTACGGCGAGCAATATTGGGACTCATGACAAAGACAAAGTCATCTGGTCTGTTTGGACTTCAGAAAGAAGATTGCTAAAAGCCATGCAGGCTTTTATATACACATGTATGAGTCCTCCCCTCCTCGAACTCCATATTCTATTTCCAATTTTCCACACTCCGATGGAGATGTGGTATATCGGCATTAGCCGCGCGCTCTTCCAAGGCAGTCATGGCAATCTTTCTCCAGATCCAACAGAAAGCTTGATTAGCGGGAGGCGCCACGCCGAACAGTTGAGCTAATCACGATTCTGGCCTCAGCTAGTTCAGCTAGTTTTCTTAAGCCACGTTTTCTTAGTACCAACCGGGCTTATGTCATTTCCACAGATCTGGCCAATATAATAAATTCCGGAAAACAACCTCCTGCAAAGGGTTCCTTAGATCGCGTGCTGCAAAGCAACCCTAAACCAATAAGGCCAAAGTCGGGCGGGTCGTGCCGAGATTCAGCCTCTCGCTCTGCAATATGGAACGACGAGGATCGAAAGTGGCATCAGGGGTTAACGAATGAGATGTCGTAGTCGGAAAGGCCGATCTACCTTCCAGGGGGGGAAACACCTAGGAGCTACACCATACTATACTAGCTCTAGGCTGCCGACTAGGTACTAGTATTTTGGATATGATGCCATCAAAGTGACCGACGCAATATCCCGTATCGAGATCTGAGTTTTCGCCTCATCTCATCTTATGAACATGGGAATCCCCTGTTATAGAAGTGGGAGTGGACTTACTAGGACGACCTGAAATTCCCTCGCCTGCTCTAGTAATGCAAAATGTACCAGGCACTAATGTTTTCTTCATAATTACCCAGGGCCACAAACTATCAAGAACAGCGGAAATCAGGACCTAGAGTTGCTACGTAATTATAGATTCAATATATCGAAGACTTCTGTGCTTCCCTCGTTGTTCCTCGAAGTACAGAAGTACGTGATTGATGTCGTCAGCCTTGTATCCGCTTATTACGGTGGTGCGGCGATCGTACTAGTGCTACCTATTCCCGCCTTTTCTAACGCCTTTCGGGTCGCACAGTTGTCATATGCGCACGGTTGTCGCATGTCCGTCACCACAATTTCAGCCTCACTGTCGCTAACAACGCACGAAGGATTTCAAACTTTTCTTTTGCGAACAAATAACTCAAAATGGTGGCAAAAGGTAACAATGCTGTATCAATGCCTTGGGAAATATTTTAAGCATGTACTAGTTTCTGATGAATAAATACGAAGTGTATATAGCTTAGTTATACTTAGTCTTGTTATACCCAACACTCGGTTCTGACTCAGTCACGCACGCGGGCAAGCTAACCGTGTTTTGGAACAACAGCCAACAAACCCACTGCGCGAGTTTGACACAGCCTCACAACTGATTAATTCGATACAGGGAATTAAGTGGAACAAGATAATGCTGCCCAGGCAGGTATTCTACGTCAACTCACCAAGCCTTGCTATTACACCTTGCCTAGATTACTTTTGCGAGAAGTTGCAAGATATGTCTTTAAAGAACATAATAAGAGTTGTACTACATCAATGCGAATATGATATGGTAAGACTAGGTGTTTTTAGGCCCTGGCTTCAGAAACTTTGCTTTCGATCAGCTGTCTTCAGGTCGTTGCAAAAAATAGACAGTTGATTGCAAGTCGGGGTGATAATCCTACTTGTGTTTCATTATTTTGGCCAACCGCGTTTTCTACAAGATTATATTATGCCACTGAGATTTTCATTGACTGGATATATTTATGCTCTTCTTCGTGTGAAAGGAGTATCGGAAGATTCCTATATTCTGATACCGAATCTAGGATATCCTTTGGTGGTCTTAGGCACTTCTTGCTGTGAAGGATTCTAAAACACTTTCGTCGGTCAGGCCATCCATATACAGAATATTCTTTGCTGCACGGCGCCATGACTCGGAGCACCGCTGCCCTACAAAACGGCACGTCCACATTTGCTAACTAGTCAAGAGAATTTAGTGCCCAAGTCGCCTCATCATATTAATTGGTCGTGGAGTTCTCCAGCAACGCGTAGACTAGAGCCGATATATGCGGGTCTCAACTTGAGCCCCTCTCCATTGCTTCGGTAACGCAGGCTTCTATGAGCTAAGTACTCGAATTGCCAGGGAGCTTGTAATTACGAGGCAATAGACTCATGTTGTTGCACGAAGGTCTCTAAAACACCTTCGTGGAACTATCCTCATGACTGTATACAGGAGTCTCTTTGCCTCGTGACACGAATCATAAGAATTCGAAATATCGGGGTTAAACAGTGAGCCTGCTACATTGCGAAGCGTATTGGAGACGGCTAGACCTTTTCTTCTGCCGGGATAATATCAAAACAGGCGAAGCAGTCAAACATTATGTGGCTTTCCTAGTTTCTATCAAACATCAATAACCTACTTGCCCAGTATGCCTATGCGGGAGAAGGAGCTCAGCGATGAAGACATTGATTGCGGTTAGTAATTCACACCGGGTCTTGATTGAACATGCCGAATCTCAGGCAACGCTCTCCGCCCTCGATGACGAGTTTGGAAAATCATATCCCCTGATAGGCCTGGCACCTATCCGTTCATGACCTCGGAAAGTACGTTATCTATCAAGTACCTTTATATATTCAAGGCTCCAAAAGAGATAGATTGCCTTACCTATTCAAATATCGACGCAGCCGGGACTACAACAACAAGATCACGTTTGTAATGTAACGTGCGGATGAAGCCCTCCGCCTCCAGGATGATTGTTTCTCGTCATAGACATACATCTGCTAGAACGCGCTAGTGAGTGAGATGTCTAGAGCCGATGCCTAGAGAAGACACAAAGGACTATTTGTATATTAGTAGAAATATAGAAACCACCAAGGCATTAGTCAGAGAAGATGTAGTGAGCCGCGAAAGGAATGGGCAGAGCCGATGCTCCTCAAAATATGGAGGGACCGTCGCAGTTTAAGTGGTAACGTCCAAGGGCCTCGGTACTACCTTTCATACCTCTACTACCAACGGCGCAGTCGTAAACTAAGTGCCCATAGGCTAAGATGGTGGGTGAGATATCAGAGTAATTATTGTATGATAAGTTAGGGGGCAAAGATCTTGTATTGCGCATAAAGAGCCTCCCGACCCACTCCACAACTAAATTTCCCAAAAGAACAGCTAATCACCTCTGAGCAGCAAGACTGCATGATTGGGTTACTGCTACTACAAATGATTTAATGTGATCTTATTCTCGCGAAAAATACCTAGATGGACTAAGGCGAAGAATATGGTGATAGAAAACCTTGTTGCTGGTATAGCTGTTCACATGGCTTCTTTATTCATTGGCATACCAAACAGGCACTTGGCTAACGGAAGACAGTAATCACTCTCAGCCTCTTGCGATCGCCCACAAATTTACACAACATGAGATATTTCTAACCAGTAGAACCAGTCCGATATGTATATGAGGGCTGTTTGTGGGGATACAGGCGAACAAACCACAGAGTGTACTCTTCTTGAAGTCTGCACCACAGGTGAAGAACTCAATGAAAAGACGAGGCAAAGCAAAAATTATGACGCCATCTCGGAGAGATGTACTGGCACCGGGCCCAGGCACCAGCAGCTGACCCGTGGTTCTTGATCTACAGGCAGCGCGGTATTAGGTCCAAAGGACATCTCCACGAAGAGGAAAGGGAAAAGAGCAGGACAAGAAATGGGGAGAGAAGGCGAGTATTTATAGACAATCCACGAACTGTTGGACATGCAGAATCACCCACCGCCTTCCACCTTTACGTACTGCAAGGCGGTTGCCTTGCTAACGCGCTCGCTTTGGGACTATGGTAAGTAACGAGGTGCTGTTCCATGGTTAATGGTATTGCCTACCTAGGTAATCAACACAGACCTACATGTAGGTACCTAACCAAGGTATAAGATCAGCAGTTGTATTTAATGATTTGCTGGTACGTACCGCCGTAGACAAACTTGGGTTCTGTTTTCCTACATGTTAGCATGTACTCTTCCACAGATCTAGCTAAGGATATTAGGGGTAAGGGCTATATTGCAACATCACTTAATCTAGTTACAGACTGATCATGGTTGAAAGTGACATTCGGCTGGAACTTATGCTATATGTGATCATCATGTGTTAGTGTAGAAGTCATGACATCACTACTACACACTTATAATTGTCGCCTGATTTAACCATTTAAGACTGCACTATCTTTTTCTATGCTGCGTCCTGAACCGCGGATGAGTGGATTGGTGAATCTGCAGACCCTCACAGGCAAGGTGCACATATTATCGCAGATTTCTTCATATCCCGGCACGAGGTCGAGAGTCCAATGAGAAGACACGTAGCATCCACAAGAATTCTGCATAGTATGAATGCCCAACAACCGAAGTTACTAGAACCTGGCAATATTCTTAAGCGAAGCCAGGCTAATACTTATGGGTGGGATGGAGTGGAAAAAGGGTGGTGGTAAGTAGGTACTTGAATCAATCCAGGTACTTAACTAGGTGTAGCACGGCAACCGCACTAGATAGGTACTGCTACCAACGCTACCGCAACTGCAACTTCTGAAGTTTAGTTACACCTTGCTTAGGGATAATTGACCTGATTCCTATGGCGGCAGCTCCCTATGTAGGAGGTTCTTACGTTGGTAGTTCCTCTTGTTGTCAACGCTAGGTTAATCTACTGTGTGCATTGTGTGTTAACTATCAATTTCAGATCAAGTGGCCAAGAAACAGCTATGGTAGTGTTTGGCTGCTTGCTACTCTCCTAAACATAAGACTGCCTATCTATCTACTAGCATAACTAAAGATATTATTCTGGATAATGGGTGACATAGATACATGGCAGCAAACGTGGCTTTCTGGAACTAAAGAGCGGGTGTTAAAAACTCCTATCTGATCTTGAAATCATGGGCTGGGCGGATAAGAACTCTATTCCCTGCTGTTTTGCTTCTATGTGCTAACAAAAGCGATAAAGTTTAAGTCACTTGCAATAATCGCTCTTTATTACAAAATGGTCTTTACTTTAAATGCTAATAACCTTTAACTATAGCATATATAATAATCCTGGCTTAGTGGAACTGTTATTATGCTGTTAAATCTTTATTTTTCCTTTTAAGCTTTTATTACTAAGTTCTTTAAAACTATTTACTACCGAGGTATATTAGCCCACGTAAGAAGTCCTTTTTAAGACTAACAATGTAGTGAAAGTAAGCTACTGATGTGGTATACTGCCTGGGTTAGTTCAGCCTTATGTGTGAAATCCTTTCCTTTAGGGCTAAAAATGTAGTGAAGCCGATCGATCCTGGAACCTTCCATTCCCGCCTGTCTCTTGGCAGCAGTGAAATTCAACCACACGATGCATTATGCATTATCTGTGAAAGCCTTTCCTTTAGGGCTAAAAATGCAGTGAAATGACTCTGCCTTAGGTATATGGGTAAGGCGAGTAGGTATGTACCTACTCACCTAACCCATTACCCCACTTGAAATTCAACCCTGCCCCAAGAGCACCTAGCTGCTAGCACTATTAATACCTAGGTAGGTACCTACCTAGGTACCGGTATATAGGTAGTTATTAAAAGTACACTAAGCTTGAGTGCACTAAGCTGCACTCTGCGAGTGGCATTGTACGTCAGCTTTAAACGTGGCTTTTTGGAGCTCTGGTTACAGAAGCGTGACTAACCCTTCAACCTAAATTTCAAGACATAGCACTCTTGAAATTGATGTCCTTTTTACATACCTGTTCGTCTAAGGTTATGTTGTAGAAAAGAACAAAAACTTAAATTGCAACAATCAGTGACTTCCTGTCCCTCTCAGCGAGGATCTCGCTGGGGACAATCGCTCTCTTACCAAAGTTCACGCTCGCGCCCAATGCAACACCACCTTTGATCCTATCGTCATTCATTCCCTCTGAACCCGGGGGACAATGGATGCGCTCCTAGCAACCGTTGCGGAGAGCCCGCTTCACGCTCTTTTGGGAGCAGCCGTGGTGCTTACCGCGGTCTTCTACTGTGTATGTGAAACACCTGATTCGGAACTTCGAATTATCCCTGTCGGCTAACTCTTTGACGTCTGTTAGCTCTTCGCCCTCCTTCACTACGTTGCGCCCAAACCCCGCGCTGTCGTACCTTCCGAGAGGACATACATCACCACGACCCCGAACGGCAAGGAAAATGTCCGAAAGCAATTGCCATGCTGGCACGACCGCTGGCTCGCCGAGCGCCGCCAAAGCGAGCACCTGGAGCGAAATGGGAATGACCCTACCGCAGCCTTGCTTCCCAACACCGGAGCCATTGAGCCGGCCGAAGTGCTGGTGAGCGTGGTCTTCCCGGCCTACAACGAGGAAGACAGGATCCTGCCCACGCTCAAGGAAGCGGTCGAGTACCTGGACGAGACGTACGGCCGGCCCAACTACCTGCGCCCAGACGGCGGTGCCAAGAGACCCTCGTCGCGCCCACCCACGCCGCGCCGCCATCTCCATGCCCAGAACACGCCGCGCGACGACCTCTCGGGCTACGAGATCATCATCGTCAACGACGGGAGCACCGACAGGACGGTCGACGTGGCGCTGCAGTTCGCGCGCGAGAACGGCCTGCACGACATCCTGCGCGTCGTGACGCTCGAGAAGAACCGCGGCAAGGGCGGCAGCGTGACGCACGGCCTGCGCCACGTGCGCGGCGCGTACGCGCTCTTCGCCGACGCCGACGGCGCCTCGAGGTTCAGCGACCTGGGCAGGCTGGTGGAGGGGTGCGAGGAGGTGGTGGACGGGGCGTACCGGGGCGTGGCGATCGGGAGCCGCGCGCACCTCGTGGGCAGCGAGGCCGTGGTGCGGCGGTCGGCGCTGCGCAACTTCCTGATGCGCTCGTTCCACCTCGTGCTGACGATCCTGACGCCGCCGGCGACGAGCCGCGTGCGCGACACGCAGTGCGGCTTCAAGCTGTTCTCGCGCGCCGCCCTCCCCCACGTCGTCCCCTACATGCACGCCGAGGGCTGGATCTTCGACATCGAGATGCTCATGCTGGCCGAGTCGGCCCCCGCCGTCCCGGTGCTCGGGTCCGACGGCGCTGTTATCGGCAGCTCCCCCGGCATCAAGGTCGCCGAGGTCCCCATCGCCTGGCACGAGGTCGGCGGCAGCAAGCTGAACGTCATACAGGACAGCATCAAGATGGCCGTCGGCCTCGCCGTGCTCCGCGCGAGCTGGATGATGGGTGTTTATAGGAGACGTCTGACGTGACGTGACACGACACGTCTTTCCCAGCACGGGGTAAGGATGGGAAGGTATATATCCAACTGCCCACATGTGTACATACATATCTGCTTGCCGCCTTTGCTACATCGACTTAGCACTACGCTGCGTTCTATATACCCCCGGCAATAAAAATTGCGTTGACTCCCATATATCAACTTTCACAGAATGGCTTATTGAGACCGTGTAGGAAAATGCTCTAGGTGGTTTTGTAGCCATAGATTTCGTCTTCATTGCGGTGTCTGGTTGACCGAATCCCTCTTAACACTGCTACTATCCGTGAGATAAAGATGCTAGGGGAATAGCTACAACGCGTGTCCGCGACAGCTATGATCAAACGAACTACGTCTAGCCCACAAGTCCCTTCATACTGAGCATGGTCTACGGTCATAGGTGGACGTGCCCATACGTCACATAGTTACAGGGGCTCATATTCACAAGGTGTGCTGTTACGCTCTGACTATCCAGCCAGGAGAAAATGTTGCACATGAATAATTGGTATTAGTCACACGAGGGCGCGTGGATGTGATACTCTACGTAAATCGTGATTTGTTTTTCTTTTATATCCCTTGCTCTTTTCCCCTCATACCACCATATGTACCCGGAAGAGACGAAAACATAAACCGAACGGGTCTCTTCTAGCATGATCGTGATATACTCTCTCCTTGTCAGCGAGATTGATTATTACTTATTACCTACATGAGTAAAATAAACCTTTACTCTATAGCCTGAGCTGAGCTAGTCTAGTCTAGTGTAGCCTAGCCTAGTAGCCGTTAACTTTGCCCGGAGCGTCAACCGTTTCTATAATTTAATGGGCCAGCTCCTGCATCATGATGGGCAGGAAGACGACGCTGGCGGTCCAGAGGATGCAAATGGCGTGCCACAGCAAAACGGGCAGCTTCCAGAGGCCCGTTTCCTTCCAGTCGAGCCAGATGGCGACGAAGGCGACGGTGAAGAAGTGGTAGGCGAGCAGGAGAGGGCGCTGGATGAGGCCGCCGAGGAAACCCATGGGGTCTGCGGACCAGCCCATCTCAAAGTAGGCGAAGCACCCCCGCTGGAGCTTGGCGAGGTTCTTGTCCTCGGCCGCGAACAGGCTGTACAGCGCCTGCGCGAGCACGTTGATGATGGACGTCAGCCGCTTGCGCCGCGAGTGCATCGTCGCCATCGCCCGCCGCACGGCCGCGTAGTTGCCGAGGTCCGGGACTTTCTCCGGCGACAGCTCTTCCGACAGTATGATGACGTCGTTGAGCGCCACCGTCATGCCGCCGCCCGTTAGTGGATGCCGCATGTTCATGGCGTCGCCCAGGAGCACGAGGCCTGGGTGCGAGCCCTGCTTCGTCGGTGGCAGCCAGCTGTTCGGCATGCTTTGGGGGATCTTGTCGTCTTTCTCTAAGGCTGCGCGGAAGGACGGTTGGATGGAGGGAGGGAGTTGTGGGAGCACGACCTTGGTCAGGTAGCCGCGTACGCCGCCGGCTGCCGGTGTTGCTTCTGGCAGTTTCTCGGGGACGTTGACGAGCGCACGGGTCTCATGCGTCCCGATCTGGTATAGCAAGCAGAGCGTCTTCCCACCGATCACGACATGGCCGTAGCCTGAGTGTGGGAGCACGCAGTCGATCAGCTCCAGCGCGTAGAACTTGCTGCGGACAATGGGCGCGCGGCCAATGTACTCTTTGCGGAACCTCGAGGCGTAGCCGTCGGCGATGATGGTCAATTGGCCGAAGAAGCAGTCTGCCTCCTTCTGCCCTGTAGCGGGGTTCAGGGTTCGGGTTTGGACACCCAGGATCTCGGGCGAGTCGTCGCTCTTGACGGTGGCGACGGCTTCGGTCTCGAAGATGGTGATGTTGGGGTTCTTCATGCATGTCTTTCGCAGCTGCATGATGAAGCGGCCGTGATGGAAGCTCCGGCCCTTGGGCCTGCTGGGGTCCTGCTCTTCGCGCCTCGCCTTGTCGTTCGTAGATCCATTGGCGTGGCCGTTCGCTGGCGAGCCCGATAACTGGACGGGGGGCCGCCTCCCTTCGTTGGGATACGGGTACTTCATGGCCATGTCCTGGCCGTACCATATCACGTCCATGCCTACATTTGTGATAGCGTCGATTTCCTCGACGCAGTGCTCCAGACCCAGCCTTTGCAGCGACTGGTAGCCGCCCGGCTGTAACAGCTCGCCCACTATGCGATTAGGCTCTTTCATCCACCGCTCCAAGAGTATGACGCTGCGTCCCTGGTTGGCCAGCGTGTTGGCAACGGCGCATCCGAAGACGCCAGCGCCAACGACTACGACATCGGCCTCATGGTACGTGGTCCGGCGAGCGGCGAGGTCCTCTTGGAGGGTCGAGGTCGAGGTGCTCGTTGCTTGACTCATAGAGAAGGTTTCTCGCGCGAGGTTCCGTTCGACTCGATAAGCTACTTGAAAGAAGGAAGGACCTGGCCACGATGGTGGGTGGCGTAAGCAGAGGGGTTATCTGGGAGATAGTAAAGACGAACTGGTGTCGTAGGGTCCGGTGTCAGCTACGCGAATCTTATTATGAAGAAATTGGGAAAAGGAGGCGGGAGAGGACGCTGTAGCGGGCGGGAAGAAGTTCCAGGCTATCTAGCGCTTGTCAGTTCATGATGGAACGATTTTGTCGAACCACGGCCGTGGTAATACGTCCTAATCTTCGACGATGGCCCAATGGGTCACTGATGAAGCCATGGTCTCCAGGGTCCCCGAATCGATTAGGTACAGTAGCTAGGTTAGTCTAACCGTTGTTCGTTTCTCACATTTTAGTTTGAGTCCCAGCTCCGGCACTATCGGCCAATCAGAACGCTCGCTATACGAATAAGAGGCCAGGGCGCTGGGACCAGTGGGTTGGCTGTGGGGAACTAACCATTTTCGTAGTAGTGATTGCCCCTTTTGGCCCCTCAATAGTAACCAATT
The DNA here is from genome assembly GCA_025201785.1 of Xylaria longipes. Classification (NCBI taxonomy): domain Eukaryota; kingdom Fungi; phylum Ascomycota; class Sordariomycetes; order Xylariales; family Xylariaceae; genus Xylaria; species Xylaria longipes. The sequence goes on from MU619750.1 coordinate 132,664, forward strand.
TCGATCAGTCAATTGTCAGGTCAATTGTTGCACAAACGTCGATGCTACTATGCGTGGAACTAGGTACCGAGACATCAGTGGATGTCCACGGGTATTAGTAGTGCATAAGTGCTCCTTTCTCTACAAGTAGATATTGAGTAAACATTGCAGGTACATCAGCCTTTGTGAACAGAATAAACCATCAGTTTTGTTTAGTTTTGTTTTGTTACAGCAAGTGTTGGACAGACCGCCGTCTCGGCCCTCACCGCAGTCTACCTGGGTACTACATCTACATCTAATGTTGTATTTACAAAGTTGATCCAGCAACCAGCCGTACAGGCTCCTCGGTGACAATATGCCCCTTGTCGGAGAGATCAAAGTTCACCCACATGCTCTCCGTGTCGTCCCCCTGTAGGTCCTCAAGCGGATCGCCCACGATCCGCCGAATCTCATGCGATATGAACTTGCCTTCTGTACGAGTCTGGGCCCGTGTCTGTGCCATTCGTGAAATACCGCGGTCTAGTATCTCTAACATCTCTGCCCTGCTGTAGCTCGGGTCCTTCTTCCTAACCAGCCTGCGAAGTGACCTAAGATGTAAGGATAGTGCCTTGTCTTTCAAAAATTCGCTCTCGAACAGGTTATTCATGAGAGAGTTCATTCCCTCAATATCCAATAATTGTGAGTAAGCAGCCGCGAGTACTTTGAAACTTTGCTTCGACAGGAAGGGATGCGATGCCCCGCTCCTATCCCGCGCTAGATTGCACAAGATAATGGCTTTCTCGTGTTGGCCAATCCTGACACAGACATTCGCCATCTCAGTCAGCACGGCTGTGCCAATGGGTATTTGTGACAATTCTAAGCGGTTGAGGAGATTTCGCATATGTATAATCACATCTTGAGAACTACCAGGGAGTGCGTCAATCTCGTGTCTGACAAATGTTGATACGGCAAATTCAACATTGTGACCGGCGGCGTGCGCGTCTCGTAGCAGGGAAAGGGCGGAGTCGGAACCGTAGCCGTTTCCTCGGAGTGCGGCTAAGATAACTAACCGGAAACTGTAGTTGTGAAAAGGCATGCCGAAACGTATCGCACGCCTATAAATCATGACCGCTGATGAAGGCTTGTTGTGTGCCAATGCTTGGCTCATAGCGTCGTAGACCTCCCGCCCATTGGTAGTTTTCCCCGTGTATGCTATTTTGTTGATGGTGACTCCCTTCGTCCTGCGGCTGTTCCCGTTTTTGCCCTCACGGAATGCGGCTTGATTCAAGATCCTCTGCGTTACCTCGTCTGAGCAGTGCGGATTGAGTGTTTTGAAGTGTGAATGTATTGCCCGCAATTCCGTGAAGGAAAGTTTCCATGTCTTCGAGCAACTATGCAAGACACTGTTACAGAAACCGACGTTTAACGCGAAACCTTCTCGACTGCAAAGGTCCAGCCAAGCCACAAACCCTTTCATATCGCGATCTTCAGCATACTTTTTGGTGATAAGAGTGACCATGTGAGGGTGAAAATCTATGCCCCTATCTCCCATGAACAGCATAGCAAAATCCTGAGTCTCGGCCGCTGAGTGTGACTCTGCGAATACCTTTAATACGAGGATAAATGCATCACTGTAACGAGTTGATTCAGCCAATTCGCTGGGTCGCACTTGTCTGAAGGCCTGGAGTACACTATCCCAGTCTCCTGCCTTGGCTTTTAACACTACCAGCTGTAGAGTGATGTCGTTCTCCATATCTGGGTGATCGCGTATGAGCTCATCGGCGTACGTGTGTGCCACTTCCTCATTGCCTGCATTGACCGCAAAACCGATCAAGGTGCGATATATACCTTGCGGATGGCCAACCTTATCTAAGAGTCCAAGCGACGCGACTTTCTCAAAGAATTCAATTGTTTGAAAAAGGTCTTTGTGACGAGCCCAATCAGCCTGTAGTAGCTTCATAACCCATCGCGAGCGGAGCCTTCCGTCTCCTGGGCAATCCATTTGGGCAAAGGCCTCTAGAACTTGGTCGCTATTTAACCCCTTCATGGCCAGGACGGATTCCAGGACATAGTCCATAGTCTCGTTGAATTGCGTCATTGGAGGGTTCATACGCGAGTAAATAAGCAAGAAAATTCTGACTACGGTCTTGTGATCGCCGTGTTGAAAGAAGATATGAATAGCCCAGCACACAAACTCCACGGGGTTCGGCGCCCAGTGGAGGGTTCTCCAAAAGACACTCCGAGAGGGGTCAAAACGTCGCGATGACAGAGTTTCATGCATCAGAGACCTCCCCACACGTTCCATATGTATCCCGCGCGCTTGGGGTTTTGCATTGAGTCTCGCTAGAAATAGTTTGGCAGCTGAAGTTACTTGGTCCTTGGATGGAGGTATATCGGGATCTCTTCGGCGAAGGTGGAACTCCACGATTGACATTGGGTTATAGGCAAGATATTGGGATTCGTCCAGTGGACCCAAGCTGGCAATGGTAGTCAGTATTTGGCTAGCATCTTCCCACCTGCCGCTTGCTTGGCATTCCCTACAAATACGAATAGAGAGTTCCAGCCAACTGTCAGGCAGAGGAGTCGAAGGAATTGGAGGGTGTCCTGACATGAATAATTTAACAGCTCGGTCCAGTCTCTCCACATCCGTGCTTGCTAGATGATCTTCGATGGAGCGTATAAGGGCATTCCGGCTCTGTTCTAAAGTTACGGAACGAGTTGGTTGGTGAGTTTCCATTGCCTTGCTGATTGGGGTATTGTCTGTCGGATTAATGGCCAATGAGGGCTGCATTCGTCGTTTTGTGACGAGGGAGGCATGTTGAGAAGTCGTAGATAGTGACGGCGATGATTGCGACGGTGATGGCTGTGGCCTTTGTATGGGGTTCAGATCATTTTCCTCTCCAAAAGAATGTCGGACCTCGCTATCGACGACGGCTTCACCCCCGGAAGCGGTATAGTGGGTTGTCTCGACATCGTGATGCCTCCCTAGCATGTATTCCTCCTTTTCGAGCCATTGCAGGTTGTGTTCGGGAACGGCAGCGCCGCCTAGCTGCCGGGACAGCTCCTCTAGACCGCTATTGTGGTATTGTCTCGACGACTGCAGTTTTTGCTTGTTTGCGACAGCGGTTTTCAGCGTACTGATTCGTCGACGGCGGTCTTCGACCAGTACGCCGATCGCACACGAGGTGCCTAGGGCAAGGCTGCGTAGGGCACGAATAGCCGCCTTTGAGGGGAGGGGCAACGGTGCTGACATGTCGCGTTGCTGCGTGTGGCCATTTTGCGAAGGATTAATTGACCGCGTCCATAGACCACGCCGGGCTATCGGAACTCGAGGTGTTGCGCGCTACAGCGATTTCGAGATGGGAGTTGGTAGGGGAGTGATCAGCCCGCACAACCTGGAAGCTAATTACTTAGGTAGGTAGCCAATTAGCTCGAGAAAGGTGTAGGAGGCGTCCCCACTGTAATCGTCCCATCACCGTGGACGTTTTGTAGGGACTGTATAGAAATTATACACTAATAGAAGCTTTTGGGATTTACCGGTGTACAGCGGAGGTACTCGTAGATCTATCTCAAGGCTGTGGCCTGGATCGGGCACATGGCGAGGTCCTGAGTGTGTTTTTGTAGTTGGCTTTGGAGGATATGATACATTCGAATGAGTTTGAGATATCTTATAAGGTACAGCAGCAATGATTTCTAACCGTCCGTCTTCGTCTATAGTACCCCAACGCCTTGTAAATGCTCAAGATTTTATACACAACAGGACATGCCACAGGCCCGTACACCATACTTTCAAGGTTGTACATGTAGCCAGGACATCATCATCATCATCTCTATCGAGACATCTCTTGGCGCTCCACCGGCATCCAAGTTTCCAATTGCCGCAAAATAGTCTGGTACAAAAACAACATACATCCACTTTGAACGCTGGTCCAAACAAAGCGCGGCCCGACGCCTCTAAACCACCCCCCAACTCCTTCCGTCTTGTAAATGAGTCTCAGCCCTTTGAAAATTGAATCCTCGTCTAGTGGAATGGCCCCGGGGCGTGGTAGCGAGGTCGACGGCGATGATGTTGAGATGGGCCGGACTTGAGAATTAGATGACGAGGTAGAAATCGCTTGTTTTGCCGGCGATTCCTTTATAGCGGATTTTGTATCTATCGCAGTACGGTCTTTCGGCTTGTGCAGGACTGGTACGGGATCGATCTGGGTTTGAAGACGAGTCTTCACAACGTCTAGAGGGCATGTTATAACACCGGCCAACCCGCCACCTGCAGCTCCAGTCAGAAGCTCTAGGCGAACCCCAATGTCCCGGCTATCTTTCCACTCTCGCGCCCAGTTTTGAAATTGCTCGTAAAACATGAATTGCAAAGCGGAAAAGGGAAGGTCTCGGTAGAGTGTCGCCTTGAAGCCGGAAAAAAGCTCAGAGAAACCTTCGGTCCGAACGATAGTCTTTGCTGCATCGAATGTCCCTTTATAGTTATAACCGGATTTGAAGTAAGGGTTATTAAAGCGTCCCTGGAGCTGAAGTCGTGTCTTTAGTACCTCCGAAGGAACGTAAACGATTGATGCCGCCAGATCGCCGATAAATCCTTACAGAGTTAGCATCGAAGCATCCGACGGCTCGGACGACATCACAAACCAGCAGTTAAATAAGAGATATGGGCCTGTACGCCGTAGTCCAGCATATGTCGTTTGCTCCATTCATAGGTGCCGAAGAACAGCACCGTGCCCGGAAAGGAGCCCATCATGGCCGGTAGCCAACCTCCGTACAGTCCTCGTCTTATGCCCTCCTGGCGCCATATTGTGTAATAGGATGAGCCCAACGATGTGTACTTTGGGGGGAAATGCGGGTCGCCTTGTTGTCGCGTCTTAACGGTATCAAGTGAGTGCATGAACATGTCACCAGTAGTCCCTCCAAGACCTCCGGCGATCATGGACTAGACGCCACGAAGTATTAGCTGGGCAGGGGACCAATTCGAATTTTCGCATGACTGACATAAATATAGGGGGGGCGCTTCTTCCCCTCGCCATCGCTAATGGTCATTTTCTGTATACGATGCGACTGCGGTCAACTGAAATCCGATGTGTTAGCTGTTTGTGCTGCAGTCCATCATGGACGCGGCCGGCAAGGTCGGGCGCCGCGGTTGTCGAGCGTCGCGCTGAACAATACGGGTGACACTGATGCCAAAGACAGGATGGGTAGCGAAAGTAGTGGGTGTCCCCCGATGCACGCCGAATATTCACTTCGTCTGACTGCGAGAGACCCTTGGAGAGGGTCCTCAGGGAAGATATGGGAATTTTCCGCAATAAAAAATCCTAGCGCGACTGACGTATCTATCTAGCGCGGTCGGGCGAGTAATTGTGGCACGTGCAGTCTTATCGTTTGGGCAGGTCTAGGTACTTGTATCCAATTGCGGGCAACGGCTGTATCCAGGTACTAGTACCTCAGGTGGTCTCCCAGAGGTTGCACCAGATAGGGACGTCGTAGATACCTTATACGTACCTACGGTAGACGAACATGCAGTAACAGTCTACGTAGATAGTACCTCAGGTAGGTAACATTGAAGTTCAAGAGGCTGTCTCTTACATTAAGTACCTACTCAGGCAGGTATGTAGGAATATAGAATGTGCCGACTTCATACTCTATCTCGGTAAGATAAGGGCCTAGGTATCTAGGTAGTCTGGACTAAGTAGGTACTTATAGGTAGGTAGTGTAACTGTAGGCAATTGATATATCTACCTAATCTTCTTAATTGGGAAACATACATTATAAGTTTACGATGATAGTGAAAACAGGCGCACCATATGGCCCCGGGGTTGACTGGTTCATCCTTGATTCCGAATCTTCTCTGCGTATTCCTGCCACCGAATGCGTCCCGCTCTGTGAAGCGGCCACAATACATGCGTGGCTTTCCCAATGATCAAACCCGTCGCTATCGGCCCGTAAGTGTTGCTATCCAGGCTATCGCGCTCACTATCCCCTTGGACCCAGATATGTCCAGGCGGGATTATCACCGTCGGCACAGGATAGGGACTCCGAGTTTTGATCACGTCGCCGGGCAGTCCCACGATCCTCTTGATAGTCATGGCCTCTGGCCTCAACGGGTTCCTATGCATGCGTAAGAAGTCCATGAGCACACTTGTTGTCGTACATAAATGGATATTGCGCCGAGAGAAGGAGGTGTCCTACCAGAAAGTCACGATCATGCCGCGCTGCAGGGCATATTGCGCATTATATTTGAAGTTGACCACGATGTCCTTTCGCGTGGTTTGGTCTTTTTCTGAGTTCAGAAACGGGTACATGGACGCGCCGCGGACCCATGCCAGTTCTAGAACAAACGTGTTGAATGAGATGACCATTGGGACGGTGGCTGCGAACATGAACATGTAGTAACCGAAGCGGCCGAAAGCGGCGCGCTGCTGTTTAAATCTGGTCCATACGGGCCTGGGCGCCATGGTGTTGACGAGCTACTGGTTCTTATAAAGGGAGTAGGCAGTTTCGTCGCACCTCGGTGAAAATGAAAGCTCGTACAAAGTCAAGCGAGAGAAGCTTTTTGACGCCCCACAACAGAAGGCCCATGTACGTACTTCCACTACCAATACCACGGCTAAGATCCTCAATGAGCGGTAGGTAATCTATTACTTTCAGCACCAGGTAATTCACACCACACCCGCTCGCTATCTGTTATGACCAATAAATCTGCCATAGACACCACAGTTTGATGAAAATCAGGTAACAGTATCAGATAAAACACTTCATTACTATCGAGATACTCAGAACATCCCTGGTGCAAGTGTGTCTGCAGCACTGCTTGTACCTAGGCGATGCGAGAACCAAACCCGATGATTCGAATCCCGTAGAATCAAGCCTCTACAGGCCTGAGTAATCCGTTTGCATGCTAGAAACTTTTGACCCCATATGATCGGCGTGGATGCCACAGCCAGGTGCCGCCTAGACCTCTATATGTTGTACTCGCGAGAGAATGACCAGGGTTTCGTTTAGTTTACACAGTCTCGGGAATGTTATCGTCGCTCTCGCTAACGCTTTCGTCTCCGCTAACCTCGGCGTTCTCGCGCTCGCGCTTCTCCATAAGGGCCTGCAGTTCGGCATCATCAGAGTCTGTGACGGCTTTGGGCTCCATCTTGACGACAAGTTGACCTCCTGCGCTCGTGATGCTGTTCCGAATCTCCACGATGGCCTCCTCCAGTCGGGCTATACCAACGTTCTTGTCGAGACACATGCTCGTCAACACATATAGAGGCGGCGATACGAGCCTCACTTTTACTTGATTCTCGTCCGTATTGCGCGCCTCGGCTGTCCGGAGAGCGGTCTTGACGGCGTCAATGCCTTCATACTCGAAGCAGGTGACCTCAATATCTGCTCGGACTTTTGTGGGTTGAGGCGTCAAACGTTTTCCAATATAAGACTTGAGTTCCTCTGCCACCGCGTCGCTGGGAAAGGTGATGTCGTTCCATACATCAGGGTTCCTGTAGTAAAGGTTAGGGGCGGTTTCGGTAATAGTTTCACAACAGAGGCCTTACGTTATGGAGAACTTGAAAGCATCAATAGAATGCCCGTACTTCTTCATTAAGGGCCATGCTATGCTTTCGTAGAGAGTCTGGATGGGTGTCTGGGTCTTTTCGGCCACGTGTCGCATGATAGAGTGCACCATTTTACTCTTATTGTACCGCTCCTCGCATTTAACAATATCCTCAGGACCGACGCGACGCTTCGAAAGATCGATATATCCTAAGCGAAGTCAGCATCGAGTAATGCATGAAGCTGGTTGTTCCGTTTACCCTTCTCCTTATCAACTCTGAGTACGACTACTACCTCGTTTCGGCCAACGCGGATAAGTTTTTGGATACTACGGATACGACGTCGCGAAAGCTCGGACAGTAAGATCATGCCGTCGATGTTGTCGTATTCGAGGAGTTTGACGTAGGCACCCATATCGGCGATCTAGGTATTGTTAGTCGAGTCCTTGTCTATAATGCGCAAAGGATCGCCCACCTGCTTGACGTTAACCATAACGAAGCTATCGATCTCCGGATAGGGTTCCTCGTAGAACCGGCAGTTTGTCAATGACATGTTGGGCGGTTTAGAGGGTACAAGACGCAGGACAGGAATTAGTGATGGCCGATAGTGGCCTAAACCGCTTCAGGTCGTAAAAGTAGTGCGGAATAGTTGCGGTACGATATCTCGCAGGGTAGCCTTTTCTAAAAAGAGAACAGAATTCTCTTTAGGAGGTGCGAAAGCTATGATGCTCCAGGATCGAGGCAACGCTACTGGGTTGTTGTATGGAGGAGTCACACAGTGAAATTTGAAGGCAACTCGCCCATTTCGAAATCTTTACGTGGGGTGATAACCCCGCCAAAACACTGCGACAACAAACCCGGCTGCCTGAGCCACGGGCGTTTCGTGCGGGTGCAGCTGGCACCACTGCCAGGGAGTGGCTGAAGACGGCTAGCGTGTGGCTGGGATCCATCACAAGCGCCGGAAAGAATGTTCTGCCGGCGACTCCACCATAGGTCACAATTCCACGTTTTGAAAAGAAGCTTGTGAAAAGCCGATTGTCTCGGAGCTCTCTCCTCTCACCTCGCTGCCATCCAGATCTACTTCTCTCCCTTCATAGCCCCCACTCATCAGCCCCAAATGTCCTCCTCACTTCAGAGCTGCTCGAACAACGGCTCCGGACTCATTCAGTTTGGACCGAGGTGTACCGGAGCATTTGCTTTTACCCAGCTTTTTCGCGGTCTCCGATTCGCGCCTTCGAACCCTGCCACAGGATGAGATGCACAGCAGGGTTTAGTCACTTGCGTGATTTCAAGTGGTCGTGATCTTTTCCATATCAGAAAATGACTACCTCCGATTTCATCAACGAGGCTACGGGCTTGTCAAACGCTGTTTCAAGCGTCATGGCTAGCTCTACAACGACAGCGGCAGCCATATTGGCCCGGACACAACACGCTGCACAAACTGAGAGCCCATCTTCCTGGCTTGGTCTGATGGCGAGATTCCTTCTCTTCATATTCCATATTCTCTCCACAATCTTGTACTGGAGCCTCAAGCTTACAACTATTTCGGTGCCGACGCTGCTGTTCACGTTCTTTTCGACAAGTTTGACGGTGACGATGAATGCTACGACTTTGGCGCTGATATTATTCCTCATGTTTTCTGGTGTCACATGGGTCGTGCGCTACCGATATCTAAACATGTATTCGCGTCTACCCCCTGAGCCGCAGCGTAAAGAGCCAGAATTGGATCTTTTTGCAGGTGCTCACGATGAAGGCGTGAAACCTGGACTGTCCAATTACTTGGATGAATTCCTCAGTGCCATCAAGATATTCGGTTACCTCGAACGTCCAGTCTTTCATGAGCTAACTAGGAGTATGCAAACTCGGAAGCTTATTGCGGGTGAAACCTTGAACCTGGAAGATGAGAAGGGCTTTTGCTTTGTCGTGGATGGTCTCGTAGAGATCTTCGTTAAGTCTTCACAGCGTCAAATGGCTACTTCCGCAATGGGTTTCAGCTCATCAATAGAGTCTTCCTTCACCGATGAAGAAGATGATCCACTCCCTGGTCAGCAACGGTATCAGCTCCTTACAGAGGTTCGAAATGGAAACCCCATGTCTTCTCTCTTCTCCATTATGTCGCTATTCACAGAAGATGTGCACTTTCCAGTCCCATCAGAAGGTTCATCGCAGCCCATTTTAACGAATGAGGTCACTAGCCCTCGAATGCCGTCTGATAGCAATATTACTCATCACGATGCAACCGCATTTCTAAACGAGCCGGTAAATCCTGCGACCTTGGCCAGTGAGAAAAACACAATTGGACCGGCATCACGAGAAGATAGGACATTTCTCCCGCAAATCCCTCCTATATCTTTGGATGACTCTCCCTCGCCACGACACCACAGACGACGGCCAGCAAAGAGAGTGGCCACGTCCGTTCATCCTGATATTATAGCGAGAGCTACAACTGACACCACAATCGCCATTATACCCGCTAGCGCTTTTCGACGCTTAATCAAGGTGTATCCTAAGGCGACAGCACACATTGTACACGTAATCTTGTCTCGATTTCAACGTGTTACTCTTGCCACGGCCTACAATTATCTCGGCCTGACCAATGAAGTGCTCCTTACGGAGAAGAATATGATGAAATTCACAACTTGGCAACTGCCTAATATCCTCCGAGGTGATGCGTTGGAACGATTGAAGGAAAAGTTCAGCCATGAGCGAGAAAGGGCTCGGGAAGAGGAAGCAGGCAAAGGAATAGCCCTACACAATGCGTCTTCTACTAGTCGTCGCCGCAGATCGTCCACAGGTCTGCGAAAGGAGGCCGCACTACAAGCAATGTCGAGGGCTCGGCCGCAATCTATTGTTGCATCTACGATCGTGCCTCCGCAGGAAAGACAGTCAATACATACTCCAAGTCCTGGGGATCTTCTGATGGCTCGGAGCGGTGGCGCTTACCCATCTGGTACGCTGGAGATTCCACTGACACAGCTCTGGCAATCGTCTGACGTTTTAGGTAAAGATGATAGCAGCCCTTTAGCACAACACGCGTTTAATCCCTTCGCCGCACAGAAGCGGGCTCGTTTGTCGATTCATCCCCGAGAGTCAGTGGATGAGGATAACTTATTCCGTCTTTCTATTCTAGAGTGTGTCTTCAAAACTCTGGGTATGGAAGCCAGTGGCACAACGTCACGAGGAGGCCAGGACTCTATCGAAGGCTCTCCTCGATTTGTGACATACGATACTAGAAGGCAAAAGAATACACTCAACAACAATGCCTTTGGCTTCATGCCCTCATATGACGGTTCCGCAGACGGGGATTCTGAATCCATGACTTCTGGCGGAATTTCAATGAGCGCAACTCCCAGTGCGCAAGTCCTAGCTTCGGAAATGAAACATGATGTCGAGATAGTCTTCTTCCACGAAGGTTCGGTGCTCGTGGAGCAGGGAGAACGAAGTCCTGGTTTATACTATGTCATAGACGGCTTTCTTGATATATGCGTCCCTTCCGATGATCCCGGCAGCGAGATACTGAGCTCATCGAGCAGAACTTCGGTCAATGCGATGCATCAGGCAGATTCTCATGATGCAGCTCCCCGAGCGCCATCCGAGTTCAGCTCATCGAAAGATCCAAATCGTACTCGAAAGAATCTCGACGGTAAACGCCCGGCGCTCCCAAGACGTCGCGTTGGTCTAGTTAAACCAGGTGGAATCGCGGGCTATATCAGCACAGTGTCCTCATACCGATCCTTCATTGACGTCGTGGCCAAGACTGATGTGTACGTCGGTTTCATTCCTCGGGCGACCCTTGAGAAAATAGTCGAGAGATATCCAATTGTCCTTTTGACAATGGCGAAGAGGTTGACTAGCTTACTCCCACGTTTATTGCTCCATATCGATTTTGCCCTTGAGTGGGTTCAAGTTGATGCTGGTCAAGTCATATTTAATAAGGAGGAAGAAAGCGAGGCTATATACCTGGTCCTCAATGGACGTCTACGCCTAGTGGAGGATAGACGAGATGGCGGGATAAATGTCCGGGCCGAGTTTGGACAAGGTGATAGCGTTGGTGAGTTGGAAGTTATGACCGAGTCTGCCCGCACTGGAACATTACATGCCATCCGTGATACGGAACTTATCAAGTTTCCTCGTACACTCTTCAACAGTCTTGCCCAAGAGCATCCCAACATCACCATCAAGATCTCAAAAATCATCGCCTCGAGAATGCGCCGCATAATTGATGCTCCTAGCACTTATGCGGGGAAAGATGCTGCAACCGGTACTTCAATCAACAAGAGCTCATCAACACTTAACATACGAACAGTAGCCATACTGCCCATTAGAGCCGGGGTCCCTGTAGTCGAGTTTGGAAACCGCCTCATGAATGCCCTCTCACAGGTTGGAACTTTAAATGGTGCTACGTCGCTAAACCAGTCTGCGATCCTCACTCATCTCGGAAAACACGCTTTTAATAGGATGGGAAAGCTGAAACTGTCCCAATACCTTGCCGACCTCGAAGAGAAATATGGACTAGTAGTCTATGTTGCTGGTAAGTACCTAATTACTTAGGTCTCATTACCTCCCCACCTTGTCATGATGAACACTTTTCCCCAGAGCGCCGACGATGAAGGCACAATAATACTCTAATTTTTTCCTGATTTCGAGTTCCCTTATACTTCCCTTGTTGCGCTTCAGTTGACTCATTGGGCTAATGCAAGTTGGACAGATACAAGTGTCGCCGCTCCTTGGACACAAACTTGTATCACCCAGGCAGATTGTATTTTGCTTGTGGGCTTAGCAGAAAGCTCGCCTGAAATCGGCGAGTACGAAAGATTCATGCTGGGGACAAAGTCGACAGCCAGGAAGACGCTTGTTCTTCTCCATGCAGATCGCGACTCAAATCCAGGCTTAACCAGATCTTGGCTGAAAAATCGCGTTTGGATCAACGGTGGACACTACCACATGCAAATGTCCTTTGGCGCCACCGCCATTCCTGTTCACCCTTCTGGATCAGCTAAAAAGGGCGGACCAACACTGAAAGAACGTGTACAGATCCTACAAGCTGAGATACAAAGGTACACTACACGAAGAATTCGTCAACGACCATATTATTCTCCCGATACCTCCTTCAAAGGCGACTTTCAGAGGCTAGCCAGGAGGCTTTGTGGCAAATCCATCGGTCTTGTGCTCGGGGGCGGAGGTGCCCGAGGCATTGCGCACATCGGAGTAATAAAGGCTATCGAAGAAGCGGGAATTCCCATCGATCTTGTTGGCGGCACATCTATAGGTGCTTTCATGGGCGGACTTTATGCTCGCCACGCCGATGTTGTGCCCATGTACGGTCTAGCCAAGAAGTTCGCCGGGAGGATGTCAAGCATGTGGCGATTCGCCCTGGATTTGACTTACCCCTCTGCTTCCTACACCACAGGTCACGAGTTCAATCGAGGAATTTTTAAGACCTTTGGTAAGCATCAAATCGAAGATTTCTGGCTAGAATTCTATTGCAATACAACAAACATAAGCAAGAGCAGGGCTGAGATACATACAAGTGGGTACGCCTGGCGATATGTTCGTGCATCTATGTCCCTCGCAGGATTATTACCACCGCTCTGCGATGAGGGTAGCATGCTACTAGATGGAGGTTATATCGATAACTTAACTGTATCACACATGAAATCTCTTGGTGCCGACGTTATATTTGCTGTCGATGTTGGTTCTCTCGATGATGATGCCCCTCAAGGCTATGGTGATACGCTATCCGGCGTGTGGGCATTCTTCAACAGGTGGAATCCCTTTTCTTCAATACCGAATCCTCCGACTTTGGCTGAGATACAAGGCCGACTGGCCTATGTCTCTAGTGTCGATGCCCTTGAGAGAGCGAAGGCCATGCCAGGATGCATCTATATGCGCCCCCCTATTGATGACTATGGGACGCTAGACTTCGGGAAATTTGATGAGATTTACGAGAGGAGTTTCAAGTATGGACAAGGTTTCCTCACTCGTTTGAAAGAAAAAGGTGTATTACCTTTGGTGGAGGAAATTGAAGCTAAGAAAGCGCTCCGGCGGACAATGGCACCCCGGCGCGCAAGTATCTGAGCATCCTACGTAGCGAAGCAATATAGTTCTATTTTCGGTGTCTGAATCATTAATGCGGCTACTCAATAATGAAACCATTGAGACTTCTTCGACCACACCTGTTCGACATACGTGTTGTCGAAACCTTTGTTCAATTACTGAGGCTCTTCTTGCAAGTCCATCCCCGACAAGCAACAAGTCTACCCTGTAGGTATATTCGCCATCCTATAAACGTACAGCTTAATTCCCCAGTCTTTAAATTTTGTTCAGATGTATTACCATCATAGTTGATTTTCTTACTATTCCACCTAATAGTACTGTCAGAGGACATGGGGAGCTATCGTCCTTCCTCCAAGCAGGGTTTTCTATGACAGTCGGAGGCCGAGGTAATAATGTAAAGCATATAATCTCACATTACGACTACAATTTCATTTCTACTAGTTTAAATTTAACAAACCCCAATTTTGTCATGCAGCGTCCAAAGTTGTATTAACACTCCTTACCAATATCATTAGCGATGGCTATTATAATGAGAAAACAGCATCACGGCACTATGGTTGGCTTTAGAACCGCTTTCATTGTTGTCATAGTACCAGGGCCCTCAAGAGTAACTCGTCGCTCCCCAATAGGCCTCACTAAAGCCCCTCAATCACGTAATGCCATCTATCCATCAACGTCAACTCACTCTATGTAAGTCCCTGGACCCGAAACCCAGTTTATGGAGAATTCCATTTAAGCTGCTCGAAATGATCTACAGATCGAATAATTAACTAGCCTTCTCGCAAGTGATGTTTTCGATAATCTCGCCACCAACCTTTGAGCTGCGGATCATTTCCTTCCAATGTTTCCACGCCATGAGAACCAAAGTGCTCATTAGTAGTTCCATCGTGAAATGTAATGGACCACACTCTTCTCTTGTTGCCTGAGCCTAGGTCAATATCGGTGACGACGATAATACAGTTTTGTCTAACTCTATTATTACAGACCTATCTGCTAGTTTTGCTCTTTTGGCTCTATAGTCCACCGAAAATCGAGGCAGCTTCAGGAACAGGAAGACCTCCTTACGCTCGTAAGCAATTAAATTAACGTGTTTCAAGGTGCTAGACAAAGTACTTGCCTGGTGACTATATATAGGCGGTTTGAGTTGATTTCACCAAATTCAAGACCTGCAACTACTTCCATGTTCCCCAGCACTTGGCAACTTCATAGAGATATATACGTATCAACGTGATGCTTCGATTCAACCAGGTTGCCACAGACTGGCAGAATGAAAAAGCCAACTGTTTGATCCTTTCATGCCTTGAACACGCTCCAATCATAACTTCCAAAGTTTTTGAATGGTCGCTACCTGGAGGGCCGGGCAGTAGGTTTCTAAGTTTCAGTTGTGAGTGAGTATAACTAGGAGAGCTGGCCCATCCTGCCAAGCCCTGATTCAAAACATACAGCTAGAAGCAAGTAGCTATCGATCTGCGGAGATCACGGGAACATAGCGGTCTGAGAGGAGCCTACAATTAGAGCCCGATGGAAAGAGGGGGTAGATTGTAGGTCGAAAGGAACGAATATAAATAGAGGGAAAAGGGCGAGGTTATATAGACTAAGGAGAAAAGAAACTAAGGACCCTTTAGACCCCAAGAGAATTATTGGTTGGATATAAACCCCTATTCCGTGCCCTTGAGTTCAAGCCCTTGTCACAAGAGTAGCCAAACCCACAGAATTAGGTTTCCCATTTCTTAAGGTAGTCAATATTGATGAGTTCCTCACGTATTATAGAATAGGTGAAATCTTGAAATCTCAGCGCTTGATGAGGAAACAACTCGGTTTGAGCTTTCCAGCGTTGATTGGGCTACGTATCAAACGGAAACTCACTTTGTGGAGCGTGATGGGTGAGTGTAGTTTTCAGGTGCCGAGGCCATTTACTTACACAGAGTATACATGTATTTGCCAGTTAAAACGGCTTTTATGTCGGTCCGTTGTTGGTGTGGCTCTATTATCTTTCCAAGATGTCGAAACCGTTCCGGCTCGTAGCAAGATGATATACGAATAAGTTTCCAATTCCTATCTGCTAACCTACTAATCCAATAAGTAGAGGTACTGGTACTGGAACGGTTTAGTGTTTCACATCTCATACCTCTTATTTTGTAATATATGTAATAGTTCTTATGCATTGACTCTGCACTGGCTTTAGATTCGCATTCGAAAGCTAGAGAAGATTGGTAAGCAAATGTTGGGCCTCGTGGTGGCGCCGACACATCCAACGATGATGATAACACAATAGATCGTCATGGCATTGCGTGGTGTACTCGTGCTTCATGCCGAAACTATGACCCGGCTCTCACCCGAGCATCCAGCACACAAAGATTTGCTACCGGCTACCGCGTCTTTGTACCCCATATTGCACCCTCAATAGCGTAGGATTTCGGGAACTGATCAGCGATCTCGTCGATCAAAGTACTGTACCACTGTCGTATGGGGTACGCATTACGCAGGGATACTACGGAGGCGATGTTGTCTCTAGCTTTCGGATAGATCGTAACAGAGATGATGCGGTCCTCTGCCGAGCTGTACTAGCCCATTCCGCCAAGTCGAGGTAGGATAGGAATCCTGCAAGATTCCACAACAATCAGAGTTATTACTCTAGATCCGGCCACTATGGGATAGCGCTATGACCATGGGTCATCTGAAGGCCATCTCGAACCGACGCACTGGGTTTCTTTTCAACAGATGTTGTGACACCTACAGCAATTTCCCCTCTTGTGATGCTGCTATGACACCAAGTGAAGTGGTAAGTTTTGGGGATGTATCATCTCAGCAGACTGCTCTCGTCCGCATAAACGTTGGCCTCCTCCACCGGGGACGTGAAGAGAAAGCCTCAAACCAAAGTATCAACATAGTTACTTTGGTAACAGAAGACAATCGGCTTTCGACCAGGGCTGGGGGGGGGCGGTGACCCGTTGAACATGACGACAGGCGAGGGGTCAAAGAAAATCATGGGGAATAAGTGAGATGAGACCTCGATCGACGCGGACAACGGCAGGACCCACTTGGCGCGGTGAGAGGGACCACCATACCCTTGTTTCAAGGTCAGTGGTCCAATGAGAGCGGCGCATGTCTCGGCACCTAGGTATCTTCTCGCTGAGCAATGACGTCGTGGCGTCGGCTTCGTGGGAAGACGCTTGATGTTTTGATTCCCCGATGATGTCCGCCCATGTCTATGTTGTACGATCATATGATGCTAGGTAAGTTTCTACTGCCTACTTAAAGGGCGGACGGCCTCTCCACGTACACGATACTGGTATAGTATATTTCAATGAAAAACTACGAAACTTTCATATCGTGACAGCCAAGATGAATCAAAGCACCCCTTTAGCTGTATATTAGCAATTCAGATTCAGCACGCCAAACCTATACCCACTCTCCAGCATTCGCTATTCATTCTCTTGGGACTTATACGCCAACCCGCCGAAAAGACTCCTCTCCCGCCTTGTAGACACAATGCCGTCGCCTGTTGACCCACGACGTCTGCTTCCATCCCACGCAGAGCCCAAAGAACGCCACAGGCGGAAACAACTCGAAAAAGAGCATGCCGTCGGCTTGAAGGAGGTTGCTGTGCTCGGCTTGATTGGGCTGACGCTAGCATGGGATATCGACAAACAAGTGCGTAAAAAGGAGGAGCAAAAGGAAAAAGAGGAAGCCGAGCAGAAGAAGCGAGAGGAGCGAGAGGAGCGAGAGCGCCGCCGTAGTGAAAAGGCATTTCACGATGGGACGTCTGATTCCCGTCGCAACTATATGTCCTCTGACGGCGGCAGCCAAAGGAGTGAACGAGGTGACCGGAGTGCGTCGAGGAGCTACGCTCGCGATTCACGACGTCACCAGTCTGTGGACCCTCGTGCGGACACGAGGTACGACGACCGGTATCGTGATCGGACACCACGATACGATTCCCGAGATTATCGCCGATACGACAGTCCATACAATGAAAGAAGAGATTTAGATCGAACGGAGCGTGGCAGAAGTCGTCGCGATTCGTGGTAACTACTCCCTCGGGCGACGAAAGAACTTTTCACGGCGACCGACGCACAACCATAACAGCATTTTATGAGATTTCCTGGAGCATAACAAACCGCAATGGAGTTCGGCAGCTATTACGCAAAAACCGGCGATGATTAAGATGAGCAATGATACACAAGGGAACACGAGGGCAAATAAATGATCCGGCATAAACATCACGAGTTATGAATGGAATGAATATGCATATCTGGCACACAGGAGTTGGGAAGCTTCGCATGTATAACAAATATCACAGAGCATAGAAAGGTCAAGAAATAAAGATCTATATGTACATCTATAAATCATTAATCTTTCTCTATATCGTTTATCGTGATCCTCATCTTCCTGTACGGAATTTTAAACTTCAGCCAGCGTCTTTTCGGCAGCAGCAACTAAGATCTCGAAGTGCTTCTTGACATGGTGCTCCTCGACGAACGGTGTCGCGGGACAATGCCGAATGGCGAACACGCCCCCGACAACGGTACTCGACATGAAAATCTGGCCGTCGGCAAGCACATCCTCATACGACTTCTTGGTAAGCGCATTGACTTCCTGGACCGTCGCCGTCTGGCTCTTTCCCTTGAGCTTGAACACGGTAAGCGCAAACCGCGGGCCGGTGACGATCTCGAACAGGTCGGGCCGGGTACGCAGCATGTCGGCGAAGGCCTCGGCGAGCCCGACGTGCTTGCGGACGTGCGCCCGCAGCCCGCCGACGCCGTACATGCGGACGACGAACCAGACCTTGAGGCTGCGGAAGCGCCGGCCGAAGGGGATCTGCCAGTCGCGGTAGTCGGTGACGAGCCCGCTGTCGGTGTGCGCGTTCCTGAGGATGGCGAGGCTCACGCTCAGCGCGTCGGTCAGCCAGCCGCGGTCGCGCACGTACAGCGCGCTGCAGTCGAAGTTGACGAGCAGCCACTTGTGCAGGTTCGTGTTGTAGCTGTGGAAGCGCGCCAGCACGGGCGTCAGGTGCTGGTACTCGGGGCACACGAGGGCGGCGCCCGCGTACGCCGCGTCCACGTGCACCCAGATCTCGCCCTGGCCGTCGCGCTTCCGCGCGGGGGTGAGCGTCGCCGCGGGCGCGATCTCGTCCAGGACGTCGGCGATGCTGTCGAGGTCGTCGATGGCGCACGTGTCCGTCGTGCCGAGCGTCGCCGTCACGTAGAAGACCTCGAGCCCCCTGGCGTGCAGCGCGTCGATGGTGTTGCGCAGCTCGGCCCCCGTCATCTTGTACCCGTCCGCCGCGTGCACGGGGACGGCGCGGAACCGGACGCCCGTGATCTGGGCCGCCTTCTTCGTCGCCGAGTGCGTCGCCGCGCTGCCGAGGGCGACGAGCCTCGTGCGCCGCAGCGCGATGGCGTCCTCGCGCTCCTCGTCGTCGGTGATGTGCGCCGTGGCCTCGCGCAGGTACTTGTCCCGCGCCGCGACCATGACCGTCGCGATGGCTTCCGATGCCGTGCCGTGGATCACGCCGCCGCCGTGCGTGGGACCCGTCGAGAGGTAGCACGACGGCAGGGCAAAGGCCCGCGCCAGCCAGTCCAGCACGATGGTCTCTAGCTCCGTCACCACGGGAGAGCAGACCCAGTTGAACGCCGCTCCGGTGAATGCCGAAGAGTACATCTCACCCAGCATTGCTGGGAAGCTGCTGGACGAAGGAAACCATGCTAGGAAATTGGGTGATTGCCTGTTGACGTGGTCAGCTAGGAGTTTGTATATTTCTTCAAGATTTCAGAACCGCAGCTTGTGATGACTGTGTCCCTCCTTTTTCGTACCAGTGCGTGATACCCGGAAGCACCTTCGTCTCGATGTCTTTTTGGATATCGGCCCATGTCTCGCCGTCCTGCGGCGCCTCTTCCGGCAGCAGCTTTCTCAGATACCCCGGCTCCACGGTGGACACAACCGGGCGACTCTCGATAGTGTCATAGTATTTGACGACTTTGGAATATCAAACAATAATGTGAGCCATTCGTGGCTTTAAATCAAATTTACCGTTTGGGAATTATTACTTGTGGACTTGGTACTCACTCTCGTCAATGGATGAGATGGCCGCTTCCCGGAACTGCTGAGAGTCCATCGTTTGGTAATAGGGAATCTTGTTGATCTAGGGGAGGTCCTTCAAATGTAATATTTAACTTATTAAGGTTTTTTTTCCCTTTTCCCCCTCCAATCGTCTCTTGTGCGTCAAC
Source organism: Xylaria longipes (assembly GCA_025201785.1). Taxonomy (NCBI): domain Eukaryota; kingdom Fungi; phylum Ascomycota; class Sordariomycetes; order Xylariales; family Xylariaceae; genus Xylaria; species Xylaria longipes. Next base: position 152,447 of record MU619750.1, read on the forward strand.
TATATATAGAATGAGATCCTATCATTATATATGGTTTTTACGTGAAGTCTTGAGGCGAGGTGAATCGCGAGAGAGGGGCAGCATGCGGGTCCAATGTGGGGTGCAGTACATACGATTAGATACATCTCACGATACCTTCGAAGGGCGCAAGTCTTGACTCGAATGTCAAAATTGACAAGCACTTGTCAATCTGAAGTCAATTCTCCCCGGTTACGGAAACGAAACAAAACAAAACAAGTTCTCTAAAATATCAGTCTAACCCTGAGACAGGGCGGGTAGACAAAATCAGTTTTCTTCCATCGGCCTTTGACACTTCGAGTTATCGATTAACCTCCATACTTCTATTTACGTGAAAATGGTATTGGAAAGGATGAACCTGGGTTATTTAACGAGGTTGTTAATCGATTGGCTATATCCCCAAAATGCGGATCGGCCATTATATATCTCCAACCCGTGTTACCATCATCCAATCCGTCCGTCCCATCACATAATTAATATATTATATCAATTCTGATTGTCTCATTCGTCTCCCTGCCAAACTCCCGGGACGTTGCCGGACCATTGCGAACACCGTGCCATGCTGGATTACCCGGTGTTTAAATGCCACATGGCCATGGTGATTGCACGAGCGGTTGCGCTTGGTTCGGCATACCGGTAGCCTTCTTCGCTCTCGGGCCGGGCCGAGAGACCAGACACGGTCGCATCTGAAGAAATGCCACCCGAATCGCTTTTAGGCATCCCCATAGGCCACAGCTGCAATATATTCACGATACGGGCTCTCCAACCCTATTCGGCGTGATATCGACGTGGCACCTTGCATGCGCCGCGAACATGCCGCCGGGAAACCAGCAAACTGAATTGCACAAGTGTCAGCAATTTCACTACAGTGCTCTCCTCGTCATATAATTAGGTACAGAGACCACCAATCCAAGCATATGTACTCTAAACCACATACAGGCGACAATTAAACCCCAACCGATCGCCCCACCGAGAAGAAAAAAATCAAGGTAATGTGAGAAGCCTGACCATGCTGAGAGAAAGGACGTACTATTCAGTCACCATGGCCCATTCCTGTCCGGTACAGCCTTATTACAGCTTGTGGTTAATAGCCCGTCGTCAACAATGCAGAAGCCAGATTTATACAAACCACCAAATTTGCAAATATAATAGAAACAGTCAATTAGTCCACAGCCTTTATAATATGTATTCATATCTTTAGGGCTTGGGAACTATGATGGAGCCCCAGCGCCTATAACCCCTGTGATGATGTCTATATATAGAATTATAAGACATAAGAGGATCGTCTTCTCCGGGCTACTAGTATTGTACGCGAAACTTTTTGCAACGGCTCTTGGTAGCGAATAACCCCTTACCACGTCCGTGAATCTCGCATACGGGACTAGGTCTGCTGGTTGTAAGTCGCACAAACTCTTACGTATGGGGCGTCTGTCTGCTTGTAGCGATGTCTTTGACTGGAGGATTTGCACTTTCGGATTATTCTTGGACGCTCAAAATTAAGCTGTCGACGAGTTTACTAGCGGTAGGCACTAAGGTTGAAGAATGTCTGTTTTTAAAGAATCCGGAATACAATATAACCGGATAAGATTTCGTCGGGTTCGATAGTATTGTAGAACTCCTAGCCTGTACCCAGCCTCCCAGCACCTCCATACCTCGATACCGAAGGTAAGTGAAAGCTGTTTTGCAGCCCTTCCCCCGCATTCCGCGTCACTGTACATGGGAAAGGATATATGCATGAAGCTGACCCGGTCAGGCCAATGATATTACTGCTACATGTGCTCGGGGTGTAACCCCAGCGAGTAGCAGTGATCCAGCGTTTGATCAAATGATACTTCCGCAGAAGTATTATGCTGTACAGTTACCAAAAGGAGCTTTGATCGTAAGATACATGGTATAAGTGCCTTTTGATCACAACCTGGATTGGGAAGGACTCATTGTAAGTCGAGTTCTATCACTCCACCGAAAAACACATCCTATTAGATTGTAACTTACAAATAACGACTGAATTAAACCGGCCTCATTGGTAGATGGGCGAGCAACCCAGGGTAGACAGACGAAGGCTAGCGGTATAGATCATAGAAATCCAATTCTCAACCTTCTCTAGTGAGAAACAAGACAGCATCTTTGTGATTGTATTGTGAACACCCAGTACATGTCCTCTTTGAGATCAACTAAAGGTCCACCAGAAAACCAATGAATCAGATGAAACGAGTAAGCCCATGCCATAATGACACTATTACGCCCCGTGTGAAACGGTTAACACATCGCCGAGTTTGGTATTGTGTAAGCTGGAGACCAAAATTCTGAAAATCAAACGAACCACATTAATGAGGTGTTTTCATAGTACGAATGCGGGCTAGGACCCTTGAATGTTGCTATCGACACTGGCTGTGCCAACTGCGGAAATCGACGAGGTGATTTTTGCTCCGAGGGGTGGGTGCCAGTCGTGGAGAAATCGATCCAAGATATATCACTTCCACAGAACCGAGAGCCTTCTCGTCGTGCGGCTCTGCCTATGACTGCAAGCCATGTACCCCATGGTAGCAGCAGCAGAGCCGCAACACCATTTGACAACGCCGGGAGCGAGATATCTAATTTCGGACTCACAAGCTTGTCCCCGGTACCCTATCCGCCGCAACAAACTCATGTTCTCGGTACCAGAAACATTACCAGTACTTGTACCCAATCCGAAGAACCTTCACAACAAACCAACATATTCGCATCGGAACGTGGCGGCTATGGAAATGGCCTTGTACAGGTACATGTCCATGGGGCTATCCATAATCCATTGTCATCAGCCGGGGTCACTAGCTGTGATGATACGAGATCTCGTTTACCCAATGGCTCTCCACAACTCGTCTCTGATACTGACGTTGATTATTCCATACACCTTACAAGTGAGACAACCGGTTCTACTGTCGGAGCATTGCAGAGTATCCAAAGTCGCCAAGTGGAGCATGTCGCCGTTGTTGTTGATGCAAGTGCACCTAATGCGGAAGGGCAGTCTACCCAGGGATGCGCCACGCCCATATTCGCCGGTGGAATAACCTCGGACGAATTGTTGTCAGTATGGCCGGCATTCTCGGAAGATGTTTCGATGCAACTTTCTACCGACTTGGAGAGCCAAAGTCATTCAATTGGACCTGCTCTGTCATGGGTTTTCAACAATGACTATACCGTACCATTACAGCCTCAACTACCCCTAATAGACTATCACCCCCCGGAACCTCCTCCATCAAGCATCAAGTCACTCAATATCCTTAAACCACCCAAGAACGGCCGAGTCACGAAAGGGCCTTCTAGGCTTTACGAGTGCTGCGAATCCGGTGGAAGTCAGCGCTTTGCTTGCCTCTTCTATAAGCACGACCCTCGGCTACACATGGGTTGTATGTCAAAGAGCTTTACAAACATCGGTCATCTGAGGCAGCACCTAGATAAAAGCCATAAGCTCGGCCCGAACCATTGTACCTCGTGCTGGAAGATCTTTGACACCGCCGATAAGCTGACCAACCATACCACCACCACCCAATGCACGCCCATAGGCGGTCTTCCCGTTGATTGCCTGCCCAGTTTCCCGAAGATGAGGATGCCTGCTGATAAGAAATGGTACTGGGGTTGGAAGAAACTGTTCGGAGAGGCAGCCGCGCTCCCACAATGTCCTTTCTTCCACCCCTGGGAGGATCTCAAGGCCCAGTTTCGGGCAGAGAGCCTCAGCCCCTCCCAGTCCAATTGCCCCGGGAGAGACCTGGAAGAAGAAAATAGAAAATCAAGCTATACCAGCCAAGCAGAAAAAGCTCCATTATCTACGTCGCTTGACTGGCAGTTCATTCATGACGAAACCCTGATAAACATCACAGAGGGTATTGCTGGATTATTACCAGAAGACCTCAGTATGAGCAGCAGTTATCCCAGCATGAGCATGTCACCATCTACGCAGTCGGGGGATTTTGATCTTGATTTCGACTTTAAAGGGTTAAAAGGACCCTAGTTCCTTGCAGCGCAGGTGTAGGATATCTCATGATGGGGCTTGTTTGAATTTCAAAAAGGGGTTCCTACATGGCTGTATTTGCAAGACTGTCTGGTCAATTGGCATATAACATCAGGTGGTGTTTGGTTGACTATCTACATATATATACCCCTTACACGGGTGAATGGCTAGATGGTTACGGCGTTACTAGACGCATCTCTTATCTTAATGTTTGCTGATGTTGGGTGCCCAAGCTTTAAATAGATGGTATGAGAAAGGACTAAGCTTGAGAATTCTTACACACAATACATAATATCAAACAATTCGCTCGCTATAGCCCGACGATAACTTAGGGAGCCTAGTTCCGACGAGTTTTTCTACAACGCGGTATGAAACAGGCTAAACTTAGATTTAGGGCCAGTTTGTAATATTTTGTTGGTCCAACTACTACCCAGTGCCAACGAATAGCTGTATGTATTCAAGCTGCTTACCGTGCCCAGAGTTGATTTGTATGCTTGTAATACCTAGAGACCAAATCTAATCAACCAAATAGCCTGTGATCTGAATGATGGAACTATGTGACGGCGCGGAGCAGACTTCATGCACGCAGCCGCAACGAGACAGTCCTTTTGATTAAGCAGATTTGCTTGAATGCCCTCAACTCGATACCTATAAAACGTGCGACAGAAAACAGTAAACAGAGACTATACGTGCTTATATCCCCTCACACATACGGATACAACGAACACACTATCGGCAAATGAATACGAGAGAAGGGCGGCTATGTACATGGCTTTACGGGCGTTCGCATACACAACTATTCGGTCTAAACCATAGCACTAATGATACTAGTCACGCTTTAGAAACGCCCGTAAACATTCATCATATGCACTTTCATGCTTATTTGGACAACTACATTGTCCATTCATCATACACTATATGCGCGATCTCCGCACCAAGTAAATACTGAACAAGTACCGATAAATGACGATGACTTTGCGCTGCTGGCTAATCTACCCAGCTATGAGCTTCGATACAAAGTCACCACGATGCAACTACCCAGCTGTTGACGCATCGCACGTGTTGGCGGCCGTCACTGTGATCAGTTTAGAATTCGATGTCAGTGACGCAAACAACAAGGTCCTCTCTGGTAGCACTTACTACGAACACTTGTATTCGTGACGCCTGAAGGTTTGATTAGTAATTTCAATTGTTCTCGGGAGCCTGTTAAGTCCCTCGTCAAGCTTCTGAACAAAGCCTATAGCTCAAGATCGTCTTAATTTCTGGTAACGGCGCGTGGGAGGGTCTCAATTGACCCAGAGTTGAAAACCCCCCCAACCTGAACTACTCATGACTTTTCACAGCTGAGCCTGTAGATATGGAAGCAAGTAGAACCTGGAAGTTTTGATGAAAGATAGACTTTCGATGTTTTCAAAACACTAAGATCTAAAGTCCGATGTTGAGATTTTCCCGACGTGATAGATACGGGAATAACTCCACCACTGACCGACCGGATCAGGACCTGGTTAAGACCACGGTGCAGGGTCCTCCGCGGCCGGAACGGCACGCAATGTGTGCTGAATCCACATTCGTTAAAGATCATCGTTGAAGTTGTATACTGGGTGCGTCAGTAGGTAGCGCAGCCGTTGAGGATGCTCTGTAATGTATCAATGGGGTTCCAATGAACTTTATGAACCTCGAGACAAATCCACCAATGATGACAAGGTAGAATAGAATGCAAGGGGTTGCTTTAAGAGATAACTATCTCTAAGCTACGAGGATATAATTACATTGCTGCCGCGCTGTGACATTAGCTTATGGATACTAGTCTATCGTCAAAGGTGATTATCCCAAAATGCTAAAACCACTTGTCTTGACTACCCTCGTCGCCGGCGTCTCAGCGCACCAGAACTTCCACCAGTTCTGGGTCAACGATGTGTCCCCTGGTTATCAAGTTGGCATTAGAATGCCGCCTAGCAACAACCCAGTGGTGCGTGCCCTGCCCATTTGTCATTCCCGTTCTCTATTCTATATGATCCTGACCCGACGCTTTGCCAGTACAGACGGACGTGACAAGCAACGACATAGTGTGCAACGTAGACGGAACAAGCGGCACGGGCGTCGAAACCGTCGCCGCGAAAGCAGGCGACACGATCAAAGTGCAGTGGGACAGCTCCACGCACCCCGGCCCCATCTCGCACATGCTATACGGGCCCGTCGACAGCGCCGCGGCGGCTTCGGGCATAGGTGCCGGATGGTTCAAGATCGACGAGGAGGACTATGTTGATGGGAAGTGGGCCAACGAGATCATGGAGGCTGACGATATGACCCGTACCTTCAAGCTGCCTGCAAACCTGGAGACTGGAGAATATCTTGTAAGTGATACGAGCTCCGGACGGGAAACACGATCTGGGAGGGGAGCATCTGGGATGACAATAGGGGAATTGTGGGTTTATGTGAGTTTGAATGGAGGCTAACCGGTCAATGAATAGCTTCGATCTGAAATGTTGGCACTTCACGGCGCTCAAACCCTCGGTGGTGCACAGGTAAGGCGAACCCCCCCCCCTTATTACTCACACTTTGTGCCCCAATCTCTTCAGTACATCTAATCGATGAATGATATGTCTATACTGTTTGGTTAACTAGGATTCAAGTTTTATATTGGTTGTGCCCAGCTCTCCATTACAGGACCTGGAGGCGACTGCAGCCCCAAGATCAGCCTCCCCGGCACGTATCAGGAGGACGACGTCGACATCTACATTCCCAACTTTTATAACGGCTTCGACCCTACGACTTACAATGCTCCCGGCGGTGACGTAGCAACGTGCTCTTAAGCGACTACACCTTGGGTAGGAAGTGAAAGTAGGGTAACGGAATGAAAATAAGACCACCGGACGGCTAGTCACGCTTTCGAGCATCTGACGGACTGGACTCGCCAAGCCCAGCCTACCTGCTACAGTATCAACAGTTTATGCCTTCCTTACATTCAATCGGGAGACTGTACGTATACTTTCGATGAATTACGGTATACAAAGATATGTGAATATTGAAATGCCTCTTCAATGGTACTGTGTGATACTTTGCGCGATTTGATGCTTTCTTCGGTAACTGCTAAATGTATCCAAGCAAGTCTAGGCATTGGTCTAAATCATGGACCACAGCAAGTTTATTAGAGAAGCTGTAACTCATGAACCCTTGACAACGTTTTGATTATTCTAATCTAGCATCGACATTTCACGCCATTTGATGCCTCTGAAAAGAGTGGACTAAGGTTAGGTGAGATCGACCAATAGCTTCCACCGCAGTTGAACAATTGTGGCTCCCTTCTTCGTGTACAATAAGTTGTGATTACCGGGCTCTTCACACCATGTTCTAGTATGTAAGATGTAAATATTCGATATTAGAAGCGTCAGAATTTACCCATAAGAGAGGTGGCTTGAGGTCCTTACTAACTTAGGATGCGGTAGTGATTGCCAGTGGATTTGTACCGAAAGGAGACTGTATAATGTCTGAATGATCTCGGACGAAAATACCAAATCATAATCACCTTGCGTTTTAAATTATTGATTCTCTATAGTATCAATTCTTTAAAAGTCACTGACGCTAATAAGGACATATGGTTTTTGCTGTGACTCACTAATTCGTAAGGACGCAGACACTTCACATACTCGCAGAAGGTACATTTAAATAAAACGTGACTATACAAACATAAGACGGGGTTTGAATAGTCGAAATGCCATTTCGATTCATGTCTTCATTATAATCAGTAACGGTGGTTTTCATTGGTCAGCTTCCGTTCGCTAAGTACTGTGGAGTGGAACAAGATATCAACATGTACCTCCCTATTCGGTACCTAGACAGATGAGGGTTACGGGAGGTAGGTTGAACCAATCTGGTACCAGGTGCTCTCAGTACCACCAGTTAAGCCGCACTGTTATAAAACAACCCTCTGATCTCGTTAATTAGCTTTGCGTCGTATTGTTTGGGTACCATGAGAATTTTCAACGACGTAACTGGTGCGTATTCCTAATGAGATTGCTAGGAGCGTCTGGTAATGCCATCGGCCATGGTTGATACACCTGTGAAACAGTTAGCATTGGGATTCCGAAAATGAGTCATTATTCTCAAGTAAATGGTCGGATGGGTACGTCATGATGGAAAGCTGGGCCGACAAGGGAGCTGAAAGAGCAGGACACCACGGGGCACGAGGTAGACGGTGAGGGCAAGGAACAACGCAAGTGCATGTGATGAAATGTCATCTAAGAGATATTAAAGGGCTATGATAGCGCCCTCAGAGTATCAACCTGTCTTCCTACCAATAGCCAGCAACTTCTCCTGTTCCAGCCGACCGGAGCCTTTTTGACAAATGACCTTGTGAAACATAAAAACAACCAATGACCAAACCTTGACGCCACCAACCAACCATCACCTTCCTTCCAAGACGATACGCCGAAGAGCCGTGGATCGCCGGTCGTGATCGAGACGAATGTGGGGCGACGAGGGGATATGTCCTGCGAATCGGATAAGGAACGACTATTGTACCGGAAAATCGGAGGGCAATCAAGGGGCTGTAGCAATTTAGATACGGTGTTTTTCGCTTTCTGGATTTAGTGGCGGAGATTAGCTTTGACCTGGTGACGAAAGCAGTATAAGTCGGCTTTAGCTGGCCGCTTTTTGGTTATTGAGCTCACCGAGTCGAGAGTACAACATGTAAAGTGCCATCCTGTTACACTCTTCGGTTCCGGTGATAGTCACAAGTCTCTCGTTACTGTTGTCTTGAGGTTCGTTGATTTTAATAACACTACCGCTGATTTGTCGGATTTCATTGATCTTCTGGCCGCCCTTGCCTATGATGGCGCCAACCATATCGTTAGGAATGAAAATCTGTTGAGTTAGCGGAGTACCTGCTATCCCACCATGCATAGGCTGAGCCGGAGGGCCACCGTGATGTTGGGGACCAGCAACATGACCAGCCTGGTGGGGAGGCATGTGCGGGGCAGCACCATATCCTCCAGCCTGAGGTTGATAGTGCATGGCCACGTTGGGGTTGGGGTGGGGAGTGGGCGCATGCGGATTATACGGCTGAGCATACGGCGTGGGAGGATAGTGTTGGGATCGAGGATCTGGGCGTCTTCCGTAGCTTTCCCGGTGGCCATAGTTACCACCTGCCGGCTGTGGACTGTATGGGATTACTTGCATACCACCGGGGACCGCACCAGCTGGGCCGCCGCTTCGAGTGGCATAGGCCGAGGCCGCCGGGCCTCCGAATCGCTCGTTGAGTTGTTCGAGGAGTGTGCTACCTACGTAGTAAGTCGCGATATGCACAGCGTCTGCCACACCCATAACCACGAGGGAGCGTTCACTAGACAGTGGAAGGCAAGAATCTGACGCGTTAAGTCGGGCGCCTGAGGCATCTTGGATCTCACGGATACGTATTCCACCTTTGCCGATGATTGATCCTATTAAAACGTGTGGGATCAAGAGGCGCAGTGGATACGTTTTCGATTGGGCACTCGAAGGCTCATCCAGAGGCTCGTTGTTTAACGTACGGATGATCAAGCCAAACGCCTACACGGTGTTTGTTAGCTATGTGGGAATGGAATACCAGAACATTCAGGCCTACCTTGGCAACAGCATCAACGACCCCGCTAACGGTTAGAATTCGTTCTACAGCACCTTTCTGGTAGTCACTGACGGTGCACTTGGCACCTGATAATCTTCGGATATTGGAAACATTCTCACCACCCTTTCCAATAATAGTGGCAGCCTCTGGGCTTGAGATCACTGCTCTCACGTGAATCCATGCCGTTTCGTCCGCAGCGTTGGCCGGGGTTGCGGTGGGTACTGCTGCTGTACCAGTTACGATAGGAGGAGCGGCTACAGCAGCCTTCTGATCATTGGCATCACCGACAATAGTATCGCCCTGCTCGTCTTTGATGACTGGCTTGTCATCTTGAGTGCTTGTTTTGGGTGCACTGTTAGCTTCTTCTGACGGAGCTGGCACACTATCGCCGTTACTCTCGGGGACTTTGGGCTGCTCCTCGTCATTGTCGGCATTGATAACCTTGTCAAGAGCGGGACGTTTGGCCTCGGGTTGGTCGTTGGACCGTGAAGGCGAAGACGCATCCTCAAGCGGACGCTTGGCTGGGTTGGTGGGCTGAGTCGGAGAGGCAGACATTTTGTCCTAAAATCGCTGGAGATTGTCACACGAATATTGAATGTGGAATATGCCTTTAGATTTGCCGAAATCTTGTGATTGATTTTTGATTATCGAGTCTTGCCTATCTACACCTTGGAGTTTTTCGTAGGAAAACGTGCAGGTGCAAGGGCTCAGGGCGGGATGCAAGCGATGAGGCACAGTAGGCAGGTGAAGGCTTTTGTACGTGATCTGAGGTCTGAGGGTCGGGTCGAAATGGATGCGGCAAGGTCGATGCAATGACAAGGAGTGTCGATGTCGTCGGGTTAGGTCGGGTGATGACGACGGAGAGGAGACGTGCAAACCTCGCTGGATTCAGCCGTTCGCAGAGGCCAGCGGTGAGGGTTGAGGAGCGGTGCTGGATGCCTGGCAGGCGGAAAGACGGGAGGCGTTGCGGTGGTTTGAGTGAGGGCACGAGTAGAATAGAGTAGGCAGGGAGGCAACCAGGCAGGCAGATCGATATATCCACCTATGGATGGTGATGAATGCACAGGCGTGCCTAGAGTACGTGCTGTGATGGTGGGCGTGGCTGGAGAATGTGCGGTGCGGAAGTGAATGGTGGATTGAGATGTGCAGGAGCGCGAGCACCAGTAGAACTTGACTTGAGAGGTGAAGAAGTAGTAGTCCTCAAACCTTTGCTCCGTCAGGCAGACTAGAACAGCCGCAAGCAACTGCAAGCTGCCGATTGTCCCTTCTTCTTCTTCTTCTACGTGTATTCCTTCCTAACACCAGTTCGGAAGCGATCCGGACTATCCCAGATGACGGTGATGGCAGTTGCGATACGGTATATCGCAGTATTGGATGCCGCGATGATGACTGTCGTGTATGTAGTAATGGAGTTGTCACTCTGGTTTTGTTGAATGAGGTTGGAAAGTTGGCCGGACGGAGTCGGTCAAAGAGAGCTAAGGACGATCGGTAGCTCCCTCAGGTGTCCACTAACAATCTACAGTAGGTTAGTGGGCATCTTTGTTAGACCTATACCGTGCATATGCAGTCTACTACTGTAGGGGCACCTCTGCCAGATGCGATCAGTCACAATCTCGGAAAAAGAAATACGGACGAAGAGCCGAAATGAGGTTCCTGACAACCACTTCGCTTCAAGAGAATAAGAATAAGAAAAAGACTTATTCGGAAGGAGATAGCCCTAACCTCGTATACTATTATTTACTTATTATCCGGAAGAGAACCGGAGGGTCACGTTGCTTGCTGTCTACGAGGACTAGACTAATGCAAAAAGGGATCGACAATACCGACAGTTGCGCACGGTGAAACAATAAGGGCCCCCCATAAAAACAATCCAGCGGTACCCAATGCCCTGCCAGAAGCCCTGCTTCGGCGGTGGAGTGGGATAGTCCGAGCGTAGCTAGGGGCCACAACGTGTCTAAATCGAATGGTTCATACTGTGCAAGTACCAAGGCGTTTGCTGCAATCCGAGTTGTCACTTATTGAGTTCCAATTAGTTCTAAACCAGACTGAACACCGAAGGTGAACGACCACCGTCTTCCTCATCCTCGCTTGTGTTGATCGGTACAATCTCGGGAAGCTTGAATCCTCGAATCCCTGTCAGACCATCAGAAGACAACCATGGCTGCTTCAACACATGAGGCGCGTCAGATCAGTGGCGACGACGTGTTTCATGCTGGGAACCTTGAACAGACCTTGCAAGAACTTCAGGGCATAGTTAAAGAGCATGAGGATGCATTGAACAAAGTACGCGCCGTTTCTCCTCTGGGTTTATAGTACCCTATAAGCTGATTGGAACATAGCTACGCACTACTCCTATGGGCCACGGGGGCCGAAGTCTCCCTGCAACGGCACCATTTGATATCATGAAAGCAGCTTATGATGAACTGGCCTCTACAACGCCATACTTGCCGTTTCCAGACTCTGTTCTACCAGCCCTAGTCGCACTTCGCAGAACCCATCAAACTGTAGAAGAAACGAAGGCGTATTTGTTAACTCACAGCAAGTCTGTTGAAGACACGAAAAGGAAGCTAGAAATTGCAAAGTCAGATTTCAGTAATCAGCAGGTTCTTGCTCACAGCCTCAGAGGCCGCATCCAGTCGTTGGAGGATGGCCTAGAGACTCGGATGGAAACGAGTCCCGACGACATCGCACGCGAAAAGATTGACGAGCTGAAACAAAAGAAGGAAAGATACGACAAAGAGACGTCTAAGCTACTCAAATCGCTGAGGAAGTTCATCGACAACCACCTTGCCGGGATGCTTGCTGCCGAGGAACTCGGTGGTCCGGTTGTTGGCGACATGATGGACATCGATGAGCAGGATTTAGTGGCAGGTTTCAATTCTCAAGGACGTGTTAAAAACACCAAGGCAAAACCGGGGGATGACAAGCGGCAAAGACGCATTGATGAGATATGGGGTCCTCGCGATGGTGAGGAAAGACACGGCCGCAACGGTGAGGGGCATGACAAGGACGAGATCACAGCGGCAGGCCGGGAGATGCGAGACTTAACAGAACAACTGCTCAATAGTCTCTCGCAGTCTGAGGGCGACAGCTCAGCAGCTTATGTCCGACTCCCGAAGGAGTCTGCTGCGGCGAGATTTCTCGTGCGGGCGAAAGTGGCACAATTCCACCCAAAAGACTCCAGCAGGCTACGGCTCATTGATTTTGGCAGAGAGTTGGACGACTAAATAAGCTTAAATAGACACCTGCCAAAGAGAAATGACTTTCTCGTCAATTCCAAAGTTGGTATATCCATCTTAGCCACCACCTTCCAAAGCATTTCGGCGCTGTTACAACCGCATATGGTCCCTACCTACCTAGGTAGTATTGATCCTGGAGCGTATACCTACAATGTTACCAATGACGATCCAGCTGAGGGTACAGTACCTGAGTGTGGGTATCTCTGTACTTGGGTAAGTAGGTACATACTACCTAGGTAGGTACCTAGGTATACGCAGCGGATCATCTTGGCTTGAAGCCGGTTCGCCAATTCCTATTCTTTAGCCCCACCTTCTCTATCCCGTCCTCATTAACGCGTCTCAGACGCGCATTCCTTAAGTACAGAAGATCTGATCTGTGGACAAAGTTCCCACCGCCAATCCCCCCATCTGCGTACTCCCCAACCTTTCCACACCACAATTACTACCATCAACACAGATCTCGCCCTTCATATCAAGTACACTTCACCAGAAGACTAGAAGCATACTACCGAAACTGGCATCCATACCATGACCACAGACTCCGTCACCTCTCCCCCGAACTCCCCCCCTCCGAAAAGAGTCAAGACCAACAACGACAACTCCATCACAGGCACCATGGCTGAGAGCAGCAACGCCAGCGTCCCCGTTCCCCAGCTCGGGCAGTCCCCACCGCTGTTAATCAAGAAGCTATCCGACAAGGCTCGTCTGCCCACTCGTGGCAGTGCCTTTGCCGCGGGCTATGATATGTACTCGTCACAGGCCACGACGGTGCCGGCCCGAGGCAAGGTGCTCGTTGACACAGACATTGCCATTGCCGTGCCTGCTGGTACTTGTACGTCTTTTCATTTCTTTGCCCGCGTGCCATTTACCACAGAAGAACAAGGAACCCGCCTACTCGCATGATCTCTAGACCTGGACTAACACGAGACAAAACAGACGGACGCGTTGCGCCTCGCTCCGGCCTCGCATCCAAACACTCCATCCAAACTGGCGCCGGTGTCATCGACGCCGACTACCGCGGCCAGGTGAAGATCCTGCTGTTCAACCACGGCGACGTGGACTACAGCATCGCCGAGGGCGACCGCATCGCGCAGCTCATCATCGAACGCATCTACACACCCGAGGTGGTCGAGGTAGCTGAGCTGGAGGAGAGTGTGCGCGGCGCCGGCGGCTTCGGTAGCACTGGAGCAAACTAGAAGGAACCCCAACGCCCACCACCTGCACGATCACTACCACCATGGTTCGACGAAGTAGATAATGATATAAGACGTATCCGCCAGGACCTACGTCGTCTCCAGGAGCTCATCCGCTCAATAGAGGGTGGCGAACATCCTCGGCGCCCGGTTGAGATTGAGGTGGTTGACATGGATGAAGAGAATTTATTGGTCAACATGGAATCCCCAGACTAGGACAATAACGAGTCCAAAAGAGAGGACTTCAAATCCAACATGGAATCCTAGATGACTTGCTATAATAGCTGGATAATTCCCTTGTAGACATGGTATCGGAGGGCTTTAACTAGATGTTCGGGACGGTACATGGGCTACCCTACCCTACCTTCAGGAATTGGCAAAGTAGAAAAGAGTAATTACGCATTGGGCATTAGCAATGCCGATATTGGTACATTAGAGCTAATCCTTCGATGGTTGGATTCCGAGAGGAATTATGTTAGGTTCCTAGGAAAAGTCGTTAGATGATGTGCTTACCGTTAGCATACGAGAAAGCAAGGCTGCCGCTAGAATAGATCATAAATAAGATGCATTGAGCCATCACGAAGATCACTTCTACTTTATGCATCTCCATGTACAAGTTTATGTTTCTCTTCTACGTTTCTGTCGCTCTCTATATATTCTATTCTTTTCTCTAGTTGACATTCGATGGGATGATTTAGTATTCGTCGCTCAAGACTTCGCAACATTTCTATATAAAGTTCGCGCAATAAATATAAAAAAACAAAATGCCTTGATTCTCGCCCACAAGATGCTATGCAGAATGCTGAAAACATGGTGCTCGATGCTTCTCTCCGTCCCCGCCCTCGTTGGATATTCGGACTTATACATATGAATAGAGGGTATATGCAACTGCTCTTGAGACGCAAGTTAGAGTTAAAATTAGCCAGCCAGATCTCACATCCTCTCGGCGCGGTATTCTATAGTCGGTTCCCTTAGACACCCTAGGTTCCGGGAGAGCTTGAGCTCGGCGGCATGGGACTTGAGGAGATGCATCGTCTCGCCCTCGGCGCGTATGGCATCCTCGCCCACGCCCCTGCGTGCCGCGAGCCGGGACACGGCGGCGGCGAGGTCGGCGGGTATGTGCTCGCACGTGCGCGCCAGCACCTCGTGCATGCTGGCCAGGACCTTCTCGGCGGCGCGGGCGAGGGGCAGGTTCGTGGGCTCGACGTCGTCGGGACTCACCCACGACGCCGCGTGCCGGGTGCCGTCGCCGGTGTTGTACGCGACGGCCTCGCGCATGCGCACGACCATCAGCGCCGCGAACATGTCGCCCGTGCCGCTGAAGTAGGCGTTGAAGACGGGGAACTGGATCGTGAAGAGCCGGGGCTTGCGGTCCGACGTCCGCGTCGAGCCTACGACGGACATGGTTGGCGTACAAGGGGGCTGCGATTGCGTGGGCGACGCCGGCCGCGTCGAGGATGGCGTCTGCGAGGCGCTGCGTATGGGCAGGGAGACGGATGTTATCACGATGTGCGGCAAGTTGTAGGTGTCATGTAGGACCTCAATGGCGCGCTCGAGGGATGCGGAGTCTGTGATCGCTACACCGGAGAGGAGCCTATACAATGTAGATACATCGGGTTAGTTACTGGCCTTGAACATAGCTAACTAGGAAGGGTGTGACAAAAGAAGGATGAAAGAAGGACGTACTCGGCTTCGAATTGGTTCGGCAAGATTAAATCTGCGAGGTGAATGAGACTCCGATACGCAGGTACCACGTCCTCCGCGACGTATATCTTCCCATTATCGCCCATGACGGGGTCAAGCACCCAGAAGAAGCTGCCTGGTTTCGACGCAGCATTCGTCTTGAGCTCCATAGCGATCTGACCAACGGCCTCGACGCCGGCGGCGCCGGGCACGTAGCCCGACAGCATCATGTCGAAACTGTCCAGGTGGGACTGCTTGAGGCCATCCCAGAGATCCGTGATCTCCTGCGCTGCAAGTTTTGTGCCCTTAACTCGTCGATACCCCGTATGGTTGCCTATGCGCCATGTCAGGTTGCGCCGCTCCGAATGTCGGCAAGTAGGAGGGAAAGACGTACTGAACTGAACTGTATTCAGAGCGCCAACATCGCAGCCCAGCGATTGCAGAACGAATACTGCGATTTTGTTTCCTACGTTTCTGTCCGGAGGGCCTGGTCAGCGTGGCAGAGCGTGGGAGGATGACAGCCGGTGGCATGAGACTCACCCTGAGACAACCTTCACCGGAGTATTAGTCAAGGGTCGAAACGGGCGATGGAGAATAGTTTTCCTACATGACTGGCTACAGCCAGGACGCTCGTCTCCGGCACTGGCGGTTCTGGATTCATCGGAAATGAGGGGGAGCTTGATATCGTGGTTCAAATTAAGAATCTCCAAGATACGCAGGCTCAAACTGAAGACTTGAAAGAGAAATCTAGATAAAAAGAATGTATGTACAACAGCTTCAGGTTAGAAAAGGCTACCTTGGGTTTGCTGGCGCCATCTATGTATGGAACGGGGCTCTAATGGAATCATAGATGATAAGCCAACTGCTTCACGAGTTACCAAAAGGATCCTCTTCTAGAGCGAGTGACTCGAGAGTAGCCTGTCTCGGTGCTGACGAGGTTGCAAACATTGAATAGAACGGAAAATGCCCCGCGTTCTACTTCGCTTGCCCCGCGCTAAACCCCTTTCGATAACTGGCGCGCCTTACACCGACAACCACGATGCGCATCAAGGTGTGCCTGACAGAACGCCATTTCAGGGGGAATAGAAACGTGGCCCAAGTGATGTTGCTTTCCTGTGGCGCACCTATGATTTATTCTATTAATTTACGTACACCAATGCGCTCCGACTGCAAAGATCGATATTCTTTGGTATCGTCTGTTTGCGACTGAAAGCCTCTGCTAATAAGTGCCGGCGAGTTTCTTACTCAGGGCTTGGGCTGTATGTAGTATCCTACGATCACTTAGCTGCCCCTTTTTCATTTCTGTCTCCTAATAGCGTGGTATCTTCGTCAAGGTCATCATAACTTATTGCCATCTAAAGATTTCTACTCCTCGTCTCCGATCTATAGTCCCCAGTTAGTAAACATAACAACGCACGGGGTATAACATGTGACGAACCTTGGGCGCCAGATAGAATCGCAGGTAACTGGTGCCTGTTACCAGATATTCCACCAAGAGGGGCACTTCGTTAGAGAGGCATATCTTGACTCTATCGGAAAGGGGCTGGGCCTTGCAGAAGTTGACGAGGTATTTTAGGGAGAAGGTCAGGGACACGGGCTCAGTGAGCTCGATGTCTACATTCAAGTGCTCCTTCTCGACATTTTGGTAGTTTCGCAGGGTAACGGCACCGTTGCCAATATCGCCGGCGCAAGAGAACTTGATACCGTCCTTGGTGGCCTCAATCGTGACTGTCTATTGTTAGAACTATGTGTGATATGCTTGCAACGAATCCTGTAACAATCATGGCTTACCGGATTCCGACATGGCCTGCAAATCCGTGCAAATGCGCTTGAACTCGGACGAAGGCATGGTCACCGTGGCGGCGTACTCAGTGTCGGGGATACCCAGGTGCTCCTGGTCGATGTCCATAAGCTTGAGGTCATATTCGCTAATGCGATCGGCTGTGCTGCTCTCGAAGGTGATGTTTAATGAGTCGGGCGCATCCTCGGCCTTCAGCGTCACGAGATCATCGTTCTGGAGGGCACGTAGGACCTTGGTGAGCGAGACGAGGTTTACACCCAAGGCAATATTGCGGTCGCATCGGTAGGGTTCGAACGATTCAGCCTTTAGCAACATGGACACGAGGGCGACGTGAGAGTTGTCCATGGCTTGTAGGGCGATGCCCGAGTCATTGCAGTCGAAGTTGCAGTCCTGCACCAGATCCTTGATGGCATCCACCACCTGCAATAGTTAGCCTGGCCTGGGAGCATAACGATGCATCGTGTTGGAGGGGTGAAGCTACCTTCTTCAGGACCATGGACTGGCTGAGTCTGGCTTCCAACATCTTGACGTCTTGATGAGATTAATCTGGTGAAGATGAAAGATGTTGGCTTCTGCGGGATTGGGTATAAAGAATATGAAGTACGGATCAAGTACGGACGAAAGGCGACGTTGACTGGTACGTTCCAAGGTTGTGCTTATGTTCGGGTTTAAATGGACTGTTGTGTAGTTGTGTAGTTGTATGGTGGTGTATTTGGCGGGTGACAGCTGTATGTGGGATGCAGGAGAATTATGAGGCTAGGTAGCTGCGAGTCTGAGTGCTGCGCGTGGGGCGACGCGTTTGTGCCAGGGTTTTAATGGCATTCGCGAAAGTCGCGCGTCTTTTAGCCCCCAACTGCACGCAGCTGCAGACTACTAACCTAGGTAGGTTGCCTGCTGCAAGTTACCGATGAAGGTAAGCTTGATGGCTTCCTCAGTCGGCTGGCCTAACCTGAGGTCGTATTTTCTGCCTATTTGATTCTGAGTGGTACTGGTAAGGGCCACTGGACTTACCTAGGCAGTTTCACACAAGGTAGGTAGGGAAGACGTTGTGAGCCTCCAAATTTACTGCCAGGTGGTCTCCTAAGAGAAACTGCGGATGGTTCATAACAACTTGAAATGTAGCTATATACGCTTTTATTTATATACGAAGTTATATATAATAGACAGATATAATACATAATACACAAGAAACATTATATACTCTTAACGATTGTGTTGTCCTGCCAATTCTATGCGGTTCCCATGGCCAGTTCCCAAAAACCCCGATAACCCTTGCGCCAAAATGGAAGGATACTACCCTCAAATGAATGTGCCATTCTATACCCAAAGTGCGCCCAGCATGATCGAGTCGTTACGTATTCATCACATGTTTTATGGCCATAGGCCGGGCACCAGTGTGCAGTGTTATAAGGAAGCCCGGCCTCTAGGTCCTTTTCTACCGAGAACACCTTCTAGTTCTCGCACCATGCCCCTGTATGCGTCGGCCTTGGCCCTGGCAACCTCCTTGGCTTTGCGATCTTCTTTCATGCGAACAATTCTTTCTTCTCTCGTCAGTATGCTCCTTGGTCGCGGCATGGAGACCGCTTCGAAGACTTCAGGCTCAATTGGTAGATCCGGTTTCGTCGGTGTTGGTGGCGCATCTCCGGTAAGCTTTCTCAAGGCATCTTCTACACCAAGCTCATGTTCGTCTGTGCTACTTTCGTCTTCAGCAATCGTTCGGCCACTCATCGTACTTGTTGGGGACGCCATTATGGACCCGATGGATGAGATTCGCTTCTCATTTCTGTTGATACCAGATTGCAATGCTTTCTTGCCGGACTGCCAGGCCTCCATGAGATCACGCAAGTCCTGTCCTATTGAATCATACTGAGCCATAAACAAGGGACCCATTTCAGTGATATCATTGGCTTCGTTCAGTGCCTTGTTAGACTCCTCTTGCAAGAGATGCAACTTGGCCTGCACACTGCGGATATTCATAGTCATGGAACCGAGTCGCCGGACTTGATGCTGCCATCGATCGTGGTTGGTTGATAATGGCGATTTTGGGGCCTTAGGGAGCTGATTGATTTGATCTACGGAATCGGTTAGAGGCGCAGTGATTAACATGTCAATCCACCACTTACAATCGTTCTCAGCCAACACGTCTTTCACTCTAGTGTAGGCTTGCTTCGTCACCGCGTTGAGGTCCTTAAAAGCCTCTAGAACGGTTGTAAAACGCAGGCGATCGGCATCCTTTCCTGAAGTGTGCAGTGCTAGCAAGCCACCAAGGAAAACTTTACGTATATCATGAAAAAGGTACGCAGCATCTTTTAGTGACTGCAGTTTCTCGCCATCCTGGGCATCGCCATTTGAGAACAGGCGAAATCGCTCCACCACATCTGCAACAGTAAACTGGTACTGTGACTGTAGTTGGAGCAACTCGGTTTGCTCTGCAAACCCCCAGATTGTAAAGGCAGTCTGGTAGTACGTTGATATCACCTCTGCAAGGCTGACTCGAACGGCACGCCTAAGCTGAAGACACTTGACGTCCTGGCCGTTTTTCTCTAGGCGACTAATAGGTGGTATAGGTGTACTCCTGTTTACAATTAGCTCTTTACTCCAATAAAAAAGAGGGACGCCCTCACAGTCGATATCCGCGGGCTACCAGCTCCACTTCCATAACGAAGTTTATCGCTGCACTATTGGCACAATCATAATCGCGGGAGAGGCTGAAGAAAGACGCAGACTCCAAAAGACCCTGTCGCTGGATGTTTCTTAGAATCTCTCTGCGAACGTAAGCCCTGACAATATGAAGTAGAACAACTGTCAAAACAACCGATGCCAGAAGTCGCTTCCACGTTGGTGGAAACCCGCCTAACGAGTACCAGCGAGCGAGAGAGGCCAGACAAACCCCAAAAACTGCCGCAGCCACGACTCCCGACGTGTTGAGGCCATGGAAGTTCAACTCGGCTGGCGGCTGTGACACGGTAGGCTCCGTCGCCGACTGATAACCTAACGTAAGAGGGTGGTCCAAAAGCTGCGACTGCACGATGGCAAGACGGAGACGCTCGAGAAACCCGATAGAACGGGCATGGTCGATGGAGGATGTTACCGTCTCCAGCAAGAGCCGAAGCACTTCTAAGACGGGGGAGGTATGGTTCTGGATATTGTTGAAATCGATATGGGAGGGTAGGCTGGGAAGATCGAGTTGCATTGGCATGGCTAGCCTATCCCTAAACTTCCGTCTAACTTTGGCAAGACCCCGAGGCGCAAAGTCTCGTGGAGGCGTCGACGGCGGCGAGATGTCGCGTGCCCTATTTTCCGGTTCCTGCCAATCCCACTCCTCTTCCTCGTCCTCCCGCTCTCCCGCACCTGTTTTAGTAGTGGTCAGCGCTTTATGAAACAATCTTGCCTCCATCTCTAAGACACGGGTATGGGCTGAACAGTCTGTTGGGTACAGAACAACCATGAGCTAGCGAGAACATACCCTCGAGATAGTTGCTCAAAGGCGAACCCTCATCAACGTGAGTCTCCATATAATCACGGTGTTGCAGGACGGATCGCGTCCATCTGTGCGAGGTTGTAGCGCTTCGCTTAGCTTGACGTGGCGTTCGAGGAGAGCGTCAAAGGCGGCACCGATCAGACACCGGGGGACCAAGGGATGGTCGAGGTGTAGCACAACACAACGGCGACGTGGCGAGGGAGGAAAGGCGATCTGGGTTAAGGAGTAAGGTATGAATACAGTACACTGCAATAGTAGTATAGGTGATAGAGCGACAGACCACGATGGCAGAGACGAGTGGACTCGGACCAAAGAGCCGGGTCGGGTTGAAAGAAGGCCGCTATGGCGTTATGTGCAAGTGCTTTTGTTCATTTGCGCTTCGAGATTGGCAACCAGGGTACCACGGGGGGATGCATTGATGCAATGACCGGCGCCACGAGGTATCCCTACCTGTCTACAAAGAGTAGGTAACTAACTCGGCGCGACGTGTGATTTGTTCCGTACGGAGATTACCAGATTACCCCGTACACTAGCTGCCTTAGCGTACCTTATCTACCACGTCGCACTGACGTTACCTTACCTACTAGAGACACGGGTATGAATCGTGGTTGCTGCTAATGGCTGATCCTAAGAGTCGAATGGGCAAGAAAGGCACGTCTAACACCGTGACTGTTGCTTCAGGCATCATCCGGCCTTTGGAAAAGAGTGCCTAAGATGTAAGTGTTCACAATAAGTATATCTACGGCACGGAATGTACAGTAAGGCGGTTCATAAAACTCCACTACTTACTGACAGGCGAGGCGGAATATTGGACCTACATGATTCTACCGTTAGACGTCCTTACTTCGTTGCACTACAGTTGCCGCTGTCCCAATCTAGGTAAGTTAAGTACCTCCCGTAGATAGTAAATTTATTTACTAAAAATAACTGTATACTTGCCATTTGATGTGCCTTATGTAACAAACATAAAATAGAATAGCTTTTATTCTTCTTCGATGTTGATGTTGTTGTTGTTAGGTAGGTATTTTACATTCACCCTCAAGTTATAGATGGTAACACAAACATTTGGAGGAATACCCCTATAAATTATAATACCCGGTCTTGTACCTAACCTTGGAAGTACACTTAGTACAGTATGCGGTCGGCACATGGGCATGCTCCACTAACATAGTACTGCATAAAGACAAGACACCGGGCGTTTGGGCGAGGGATCGGCCAAGCGACCTACCTAATTAGCCCACAGAACAGCCCAAGGCTGCTGTATCGTTACTGCGTGAGCCACACGACGTAATTGCCGAAGTGAAGCTTCATCGAACACCTTACTCACAGTGCCCTCAACCCTACATCACCCGCGGACAAACGACGATCGCGCCGAAGTACATCCCGCTGCATAAATAAAGCCGTCCGCGACCAGCCATGCCGACCGAAAGAGAGTTCCAGATCGCCCCGCTTGTGCCGGAGTCGATCATGCACAACACCAAGGTGAATCAATCCATCAATTCGTATATTCCTGTTGTAGCCTGGCGGACCCGAGCGGATCCGAGGTATGCGATAGTAGAAAGGGCCGAGAGGCAAAAGCAGAAACAAACAACCGGTCGGGTTGGCAATTAGGAGGAAAATGGTGAATCGAGTCGAGACGAATATGGAGGAGAGAGTCGGGCTTGTGTTCAGTTGCTGTCCATATCCCATACGGCGGCCTTTGTCTATCGAGACGGACCCTGATGCTAACCTTGCGTGTCCTTTGTTCGCAGGCCCTGTCGAACCTCCAGAACCTCACGGCCTCCATATTCGGTGCCGCCGCCGGAATTCTAGGCCTCGAGTCCTACAGTGGCTTCCTCTTCTACTTTGTCTTCACGGTCCTCACCACAGCGCTCTTCTACGCTATCCGGGTTGCGCCCACGTCGCTGAAAGCCGGCCACTCCATGTTCGACACGAGCCGGTACTTCAGGTCATCTTACGAGTTCTGGAGTGGGGGATTATTAGGGGGGCTAGCGGGCTATATATTGACTTGGACATTATTTTATGGGTTGGTTCGAGCATAGCAATACGCGCGCAAGACGGTTACGTCTCATGACACATATATGGCGTTTAGGGCACGGCAAAAACATATGAATTTATTACTTCTTCTACTATATCAACATGCGCTGCAACGAGAACCGCTAGCTTTGCCAAATCACTATACCCAAAAATGAAACCCTTTGCTAAAACTGAGAGGCTATTTACACCTATTACTTATTCAACAACCTCGATGACTTTACCTACAAATCCATCAAGCCCCCCAGACTTATCCTTGATACCCCCTTCAAGCAACATGACGCGAGACCCAAGCTCGATCCATTCTCTGTTCGACAAAAGCTCCAACGAGACGTGATATTCGCCATTATATGTGTCCAAGTCTGCTTCAGATTTTATGCGCTCAAGCTCGAAGTGATCGCTCATACCAAAAATGTCATCATGGTCTTCACTTAATATTTTTCGCGGGTCAAATTGTGATCTTTGCCGTGTAACCCGTAGGACTCGAACTGCTGCTCGCACCATACCGACGTACGCATTGACTAGGCTGCCGACAGTGAGTGACTGTATGTCTCGTGTCATAAAAGATGCTTTGAATCCGGTCGAAGCTTGAAGGGTCAACCCTGTTTCAATCATGTGCCGACTAGGCATGGCTAGGACTTGGCCTTTGCGAATCCTAGGGGCCGAGTTGCCTCGCTTCTCTAATAGCTCTTCGTTGTTGGACGGCCCCTCATCAAGGTCATCGAACACCACTTGGATAGAGCCAGCCTGGCCGGCCTCGATGGATTGTACTGGCAGTCGAAGCTCGCGGATGTTAATTATCGTAGCGTTTCGCCATTCGCCCTCAATCCTGGAAGCCGATAAAGCATTGCGTGCGCTTAGACGTGCATACTCCGCAGATAAGGGATGGGGTATAGACAAGCCATACCCTGGAGAAGGATGGTCGTTCGGTATGAGTGCTCCTGCATCATCGTCTTCTGCCGGGAAAGGGCCTAGAACCACCTTGTCCCCAATTGACAGCCTCCCAAAACGCAAATACCCCGTGACCACAGGGGCGCTCTCGTTAGATGTCTGGTCTAGTGTACTCTGCGCGCGGCTGCGAGCCAATTCGAATACCTCATCAATATGGAATAGAGCCGCAGGCTGCTCGGGGTTGAGTGCCAGGGGAACGAAGTCTTGGGCAGTCGGCAAAGGCGGCACTGGTAAACTTCCCAACAGCGCATGTATCAATCCTATGCCAGCCCCCGTGATGGCACTCGTGAGCACAATTGGAACCACAGCAAGCGGATCACCGGCTTGAGAGATGGCATCAATAATCTCGGTTTGAACTTTCGCTTGATTTTGGTCTGGCACCTCAGAGAAATCGGCCGCCAAGGGTCCAGAACTCGCAATCAGTTTTGGCGTCCGGCCCGTAGCTTTCACTTTTGTAAGAATGCTGTTCAGCTTTTCCATCAGTACAGTACGTTGTGCTTTCTCAATTTTAGTTATGAAGATTGCAAGTGGGATTTGAAGCTTCAGGCACAAATCAAGATGCGCCATGGCAAGATCCATTTCTGCAATGCCGATACCCAGAGCTCTATCTGCACCGGTCAATGAGTGCGTGCCAGTTGAGATGGCGTTTTCGTCGCTTGCCGCAATACACAGCAGAGTCCAATGCGGCGCCCAACCAACCAGAGCTCGAAGCGTCGTCCGTTGATACCGAGGGTGACCGGCCGAATCCAACAGGAAGACAAGTCGACCATCTTGAGCGCGATCGTGAATATCAGGCCAAGCTTTAATATCCATACAAGTGTAGTTGAAAATAATCTGGCCTTCATAGCCAATGAGCTCCTGAGCAATAGAACTGGTGCGTCCGGAGGCGACTTCATGACGGTGCTTCAATAAATAACTCCTGCTTCGACCACGACCATCATCCAAAGTACCATTTGCAAGTGTTCCGAGAAGAGTTGTCTTCCCTGAAGTAGTCGGCCCTGTTAAAGAGACACGAAGTTGCTCTGTTGTTGATGCGCCCCTGCGAGGAGCACCGTTGTCATCATCTGCTGTAGTCCTACTCTGCCCGTCCAATATCGGGATGACCAAGGCTTCTGCCACCCAGAGATCTTCGTGATGAAGTCGAGAGTGCGTCTTTTCGGGGTCTTCAAGCCAGTCGCAAGTGCCCACAGCTTTCATTCGCTGTACTTCCACTCTGCAGCCTAGACTGGCCGCCATCACCTTCAAAGTCATCATGCTTTCGTCCATCTCCTCCTTAGTCAGACCCACAAATGTGCCATCATCAGCAACCCCTATCTCATACAGAGCTCCATTTGACTCTTCCAAGCCTGGGAGTAACTGCCCGGGCTCTTGCAAGATGGTGAGTTCCGCATTGTCTTCGGGCAGTTTGGGAATAACGAGGTCTCCTCTTGCAGTCGCATGTTCCGGTGAAGACTGTTTCAGTCGCCAAAGTAGTTGTGTGGTTAGGTGGTGTAGCCGATTCTGTCTGGTGTGGTTGGAAGATGCAAGCGGGACAGATTGTTTCACTGCCCGGGTCTCTTTCAGCTTCCTGTTGGCGCGAGATCCCATGAGACCAGCAGTAGTGGTCATTGTCTTGTAAGTTCTCCGGGGGCGCAATAAAAGATGGAGTTTATACTCAATTGGCCCATCCTGTGGCTCGGCCTCGAGTCTTTCAACCTCGGAGTCAGATGCTGGCTCCGAGTCGGTGATTGCACTAGTCGACACACATCGCTCGCTGTTGGACCGTTTCCCTGCATCTTGACCCGTTCTCCACGGGGAACTGACCCGCGGCGGCTCGTGAGCAAAAGTGAAGACTGAGGCCATGGTAGACTTAAGCCTATCGGCCCGGGGGTGGTCTAGGACTGTATGAATAGCTTCACCTGCCGCCTTTGTCGTTATCCCAATCGGTAGCCCCAGAAGAAGGATAGTTGTATATGATACGGATCGGATGTCTTGCTTATGCTCTTAATTTTATACGCATTGCTACCGTTCTTATTGCTATTGTATAATTGAAAGCCATCTGTCGAGAATGCAAAAGGTGTATTCGTATTATCATTTTCAGCACTTAGTATGTCAAGGGATTTGGTGAGGCGCAGATAGATCGATGCAGTACGCTATCATTAGAACTTGAGTGAAGCCATTGCGAAAATTGCATAGAAAACAGCATTACCAGAATATGAGTGATATATATAGATGATGAGGTGGCACTTCCTGATGGTAGCCTGAGGTTGTGGAAGAGTCATACAAACTACGGAACATCGATAAGCTTGTCAAGGCGGTGTTGAAAATTCAGCCAATCACGATTCATTTTAAGAATGTCATGGGTTAATAATTGGTAATCCTTTCACGGCTGCACGCCTTCTTACCCGAGGATCAGAATGGAACCGTATGCATAGTTTATTCAGCTTGTTTGATACCGCTTCTAAGTAGGTATTCTCTTCTCCTACATTAGTAAGATCAATCGTTGATAGAAGTTCGAAAGCGTCAACCAAACTGAGCAAAGTTATACCTGCCTATGTGCAGATTGTAAGTACGATGAATCGACGTTTGTGTACTGTCACCTGTCAACGAAGGTTGGCTGTGCAATCGATAGTTGACACACCGCCTAGCGCTTCCCGCACTGCCAACTGGAACCTTGGCTGGGCAGGCTGGGTGCCCCACTGTTAGATGCTGCGGCTTGGAGAACTGACGAGTCATCCCCACTTAATCCGACCCTGAAATCACCCCTGGCCCCAACATCAGCCCCTCGAAACTAGGTGCCCCCACCAACTTAAGACGCCTGAACCATCTCCTTGAACCGCTGCCTTCCAGCAACCAAATCATCGATTATCACCAACGACACTGCACCGCTGTCGCGAAATTCCCTTGCGACGAGTCAGCTCAGTCCATCCGACGGCCATCAACAATGAAGAAATTTCTAGGAAAGAAGTCGAGCGACAAAGACGATGACCCCAACCGCAATGCGCTCTTCGGCTCCAGGGGTCCGAAAGGGTCACAATCTGAGAACCCCTATGCCCAGACTGCTTCCGACCAATACACAGAAGACAACACGAAATACGCCGGTTAGTCAATATTTCCTAGCCCGCCACAACCGACAGCGGCAGCCGCTGACTTCAAGCTCCTTAGGCGGTATGACAAGGTACCAACAAGCCCGGCAAGGTATCGAGGGCGGGCCTGGACCACAGGGCCTGGGTCGTAACGATAGCATGAGCTCTTCGGCGACGGCTCCTCCGCCATACTCGGATCAAGCAGCACCTACTGGCTATGGCAATAATCGTTACGGTGCGTCCGGGGGATATGCCAGTAACAGCAAGTACGCGGGATCTAGCTATTCGAACGCTCCCCGACAAGGTGGATACGGCGGCCTTGGTCGAACTGACAGTACCAATACTGTAAGGAAACCAGCGTGCCCTTCGTGGGTGAAAAGAATTGTATGTTCTAATATGTACTAGGACGCCAACCGCGATGCTCTATTTTCCGGCGCCCGAGACCGGCAGCAACAGCAGGCGGCTACGGCAGATGATAGCGGTAATGGCAGCGGCAGCGGCAGTGGCACCTATGACACAGGTACTGCTGCAAGCGGCAGCAAGTATGGAGGCTATGGCTCGCAGCGGGAATTGACTGAGGTAACCCCGTCTCTAATGAATGGCAGTATTCAAAAAATGGCAGCCCTAACCCGGAATACAGGAAGAGCGCGAAGCAGAAGAATACCGTGGCTTGAAGGATCAGATTCATAGTACCACTCAGGCTAGTTTAGCCACCAACCAGAACTCCCTTCGCTACTTGAATCAGGCCCTCGACACAGGATTGTCGACGTACGCAAGGCTTGGCGGTTAGTAGAGTTACGATGTCTAAATGAAGATTTTAGAGACTAATCATTTCTTAGCACAAAATGAACGCTTGCACCATAGTGAGTAATCGGACCCATTCTAAGGCTCTCACTGTTCTAGAAAACGCCACGATAAAACCTGCTACCTAAAATCCCCATTTTTTCTGAAGAGAGTGCTATGGGAGTGGCAGGGTGTCTTTCTAACTATCATTGTCTCAAGAGCTAGACATAAACTTCAACCCTTGCAGGCGGCTGGCATTGAGGGGAGATCATTGACTGACTCTTCATAGCCGATCAACTTCTTGATGCAGCGACGGAAAGTCATCGTCACGCAGAGGTCCAAACTAAGAAGCTAAAGTCCTTAAAGTGAGTTCTTATCGTAGAAATGACAGGTTCAAGTTGCTAACTGCTTCTAGCCGGAGTATGTTTGCGGTACACGTGAAGAACCCTTTCACGGAAAAGCGACGTACAGCGGAAGGTAGAACACCATTTACCCCATTAAGAAATAAACAGTAAGCTCATTCGAAGGCAGAGGAGGCAAAAATCTTGCGTCAAAATCAAGAGGACCGCGAGGTTCGTGAGGCAAGCCGAAGAGACAAATGTAAGCTCTCAATCCCAATTATACTGTTTCGAAGCCATTGTTAAACGCCAAATACTGACACGGAGATATGTAGTTGCCCAACATTCGCGGATGGAGCGAAACTTTGCCGGTTTTGACAATCCTGATGTGCCCAACTCGTCCACGACACCGAACCGTGGGGACAGAAATAAGTACAGTACGTATCTCATGGTCGTTTTGGCGGCTTAGGAAGCCTTTTGCTCCCGTATCACATACGCTTCTACATTCTAAATCGCGAAAGATGAATTCGTTCTTACAATGAACGATAATATCTAACCCTTAATAGTGCTAGAGGATGACTCTGACGAGGAAAGTAAAGCACAACTAGAAGCGGCTAATGACCAAATTGACAAGGGTAAGTAAATTATAGGGCTAAGAATTGCGTATCACGGTTCTTAGCTCTGGCACTATATGTCCCCGAATCCTTTGGGTTCTTTTTATCTGTGCGCCAGTTGCTAACTTTGTGGTTTCCAAAGACCTGGAGCAAATGAGCGCAGGTGTAGCTAGGCTCAAGGCTGTTGGAAAAGCTATGGGCGATGAACTAGATCACGGTAACAAGCTGATTGATAGGATTGGCGCGAAGGTAGGTGGAGCGAGCCCGACAACTACAGAGATCTGGACTAACTTTCGATATAGACGGACCCTCTTGACGATCAGATTAGAGTGACGAACGCCAGAATGAACCGCATTCGCTAGAGCGACGTGCAGTTGTCGCATATCTATCTAGCTACCTATCCGCTTAGATGCAAGGAAAGACCTACTACCCCTTTGGTTGATCAGAGGGGGATGGATCTTGTCTACGGGATGGACAGGTGTCACAAGTGGATAAATTAGTAACAATAATATAATTTTGCGCAAACAGATACTCTAAATCTGCTATAATGTTATAAGATCTTGAGCGAAATGCGATGATCAAGACTGGCCTGATACTAAAATTTGTGATCAATATACCCTAGGTACCTAACTAAAGGTGATGCGATAGTGCCATGGGTTAAACCCTATAGCATAATAACAGGTTATATTGATATGTTATTGTATAGGCTGGTTGTTGCTAAGTCACATCGTACATTAGGCAGACCTCATATGTTGGTACCTCGCATACCGGTAGATCTACTCCCATACATACAACAAGGCCAGCATAGATGTACTTACACCCAGCGAAAGTTCGACTTGAGAGTGGGAACGTCACTTTCTCAAAGCCGCAACAGTAGCCTTCGTTACGTGACGCCCCTTGTAGCGGATCTCAACTCGATAGACCGCGTTCCCGATTGTTGGGAGATGAGAAGCTATTTGGTTATAGTTGGTACCTACCTAGGTAGCGGGTAATCGAAGGCTGTTTTAGCTCCCGTAGTGGAGGTTTAGCAGCACTGCTAGTGACAAATACAGTGCGAATCTTGCTTAAAAATAAGCCACGGATACTGTGCTCAACCTACCTAAGGTTGGGTAGCTCCAAGCGCAAATGGCAACTCACCACGGCTTGATCACGGTATTTTTCATGAAATCTATACGACACACACGATGAGAGTAACTTCGAGATTATTAGCCACGGCGGCTTCTACAGGCAACGGCCTCAGACCTGCGCCTTTAGCCATCCTCCCGCCCATACCACTCTACCGACGTCTCCTGAGGGCGCATCGCAAACATTTGCCACGGGAGATGCGCCTCCTGGGCGACGAGTACATCAAATCCGAGTTTCGCGCACACAGGAATGTCGACAACCCTGCACATCTAGTAAGACCTGGTCTTATTTACATCTGTTCTTTTATAGTCGGTTATTGCTAATAACCACCACTCTAGATCGGATTCCTCACGGAGTGGCAGCTGTATGCTCAGACGATCGAGGGTGACTCCTGGAAAGGCGAGAAAATCGATCCTGCGAAAGTCGAGAAAATGAGTGGTATGTCCCCGCTCTTGTTTCTTATTCCCTCGTCACGCGTCGGTTTAATGCGCTTCTGAAACCGGATATTAACCTGTTGTCGGATAGATCAACAAATAGGACAGATGTATGAACTCATGCAGGCCATCAAGAAAAGCCGCGAGGAAGGAGATGACCAAGCATAAACGAATGTGGCCAGTCTTATTATTCGAGGCAGGTGATAATATCTAGGTCTATACGGTTATTAGCAACTTGCCACGAAGCTTGTAGTATCATTTGTACATATAATTGTCTAAATAGAGATAGACAAGGCGGTCTTCAGATATGTTCAAAACTAAGTTACAAATTATTAGCTGCGGCCAATCTAACAGGGCCAAAACAAAGCGAACGGCCCGGTTTCTTGACCCCTCTGTATCTATGGATGTGATGCTTTATAAGAAAACATATACGTTGATCAGTTAGAGCCTTGAGAAACAAGTATAGACCGTTTCAAATCACTCAGTATATTCGGATTTGGTGTTGAGCTTGTTATTCGGTTTGGAATCTAAACTTTATAGGCAATTGTTGTTGCAGCGTACCGCCACCAAAGTTCCTGACACTGTACTGTACTAGCACGTGATTCTTGCCAACACCACTGACCTATGGCACAGTGTGGATTCCCTGATTTTTTTCTTCATCCAACTACCCTCACATCTAGTCGTTACTTATCACACTTCCACGACATGGATCAACACAGGTCTAAACGACGAAAGACCAAGGGAAATGATCCCTCTGTCGTAAAAATCGGTGACAAGACTATATCCCTGAGCGCATTCCTTGCACCGCCGCCGAAAAAGATTGAAGAGGAAAAGCCATCTGTGCCTGTGGAAAATGGCAGTGCTTTAAACGCCGATAAGGAGGACCAG
Source organism: Xylaria longipes (assembly GCA_025201785.1). Taxonomy (NCBI): domain Eukaryota; kingdom Fungi; phylum Ascomycota; class Sordariomycetes; order Xylariales; family Xylariaceae; genus Xylaria; species Xylaria longipes. Next base: position 183,684 of record MU619750.1, read on the forward strand.
CAGAAGCCTACGGACAAGATATATGGGCAAGGGTCAAGAGAGAAGCCTCAAAATGATATAGGAAGGCCGCAAAAGAAGGCAAAGGCGGAGCAGGATACGCCTATGCTAAAAGCCAGAAAAGCATTGCCGATATGGGCATACCGTGACGAGATTAAAGCGAGTCTACGCGACGATAATGACATTCTTCTTGTCGTCGGTGAGACTGGTTCGGGAAAGAGTACACAGACGCCCCAGTTTCTCTACGAGGAGTCATGGTGTCGTAGGAAGAAGGTGCGCGTGAAGTCGGACATTGTAGGGGTTGGTGGAATGATCGCCATTACGCAACCACGTCGGGTTGCCGCCACGACGCTGGCCGCCAGAGTAGCGCGGGAGATGGGCACGCCACTAGGTGCCGCGGGCGAGGGCTCAGTTGGTTACTCGGTGCGATTCGACCACAAAGTCCCTAAGGGTACTAAGATCAAGTTCCTCACCGAAGGTATGCTCTTACAAGAGCTTCTACGAGATCCAAATCTGCGACAATACAGCGCTATCATTGTTGATGAAATCCACGAGAGAAGCGTCGACGTCGACCTGATCACTGGCTTCCTGAAACAAATCCTGTCGAGCGATAAAGCTGGACGAGGGGGTATACCACTGAAAGTCGTTATCATGAGTGCAACAGCAGACATTGAGAAAATCCAAGACTTTTTCAAAGAAAACGATGCGTCACCCCCTTTGAAGCTGCTCCGGATCAAGGGAAGACAGTACCCAGTGGAAATCAAACATATGGACAAGCCTGTGCCGGACATACAAGAGGCACTGGTAAAGAAAATATTCGATATTCACCTACACGAACCATTACCCGGTGATATACTAGCGTTTCTCACAGGCCAAGAGGAGATTGAAGCCGCCCAGCGTCTTATTGAAGAGCACTGCGCCACATTAGCTTCGAACGTTCCAAAGTTACTTGTGTGCCCTCTCTACGGGCAACTGTCAATTCAAGCACAACAGGATGCCTTTCAGCCTGCAAAGACCAAGTACACTCGAAAGGTGGTCTTAGCGACTAATATTGCAGAGACATCAGTCACCGTTCCCGGCGTGCGCTACGTCGTCGACTGCGGCAAGGCAAAGGTGAAACAATTCCGCGCACGGCTCGGGATGGAATCTCTCCTAGCCAAGGCGATATCCAAATCCTCTGCGATCCAACGAACTGGTCGAGCAGGTCGCGAGGGGCCAGGAAAGTGCTTTAGGCTATACACATCCGAAACATACGACGAACTGGAGGAGGCGGATCTGCCCGAGATCCTCCGCAACGACGTTCTAGGTGCAGTGCTAACGATGAAGGCACGCGGCATCAACGACATCCTCTCGTTCCCTCTAATGGACTTCCCGGACATAGAAGCTGTCGAAAAGGCGCTGATCCACCTGTATACCCTCGGCGCTCTCGCGGACGACGGCAGCATAACGGAGATCGGGCGCAAGTTGGCCTTATTCCCCGTGTCTGCCCCATATGGCCGTGTGCTGCTCGCCGCCGCCTCCCCGGAATTCGACTGTCTGCTCGAAGTCATCGACGTGATCGCCGTCATAACGTCGGGCGAGACCATCTTCCACCAGATCCAGACGGAGGACGACGGCGAGCGCGACGCGATCGAGGAGGCGCGCAAGGAGCTGCAGCGGCGCGAGGGCGACATCCCGACCTTCCTGACGACGATGCAGCGGTACGCGGGCGAGAACGCGGACCGCGTGGCGTGGTGCCGGGCGCGGCGCGTCAGCGTGCGCAACATGCGGCAGGCCCTCAACATCCGCCGGCAGCTGCGCGGCATCTGCGTGCGCGAGAAGCTGCTGGCCGAGGCGCCGCCGGCGGACCCGCAGCCCTTCGAGCCGCTGTCGCCCGAGCGCGCCGACGCGCTGCTGCGCTGCTTCCTGCGCGGCTTCGCGACCAAGACGGCCCTGCTCGCGCCCGACTCCAGCTACGTCACCGTCCAGGGCAAGCACGTCGTCGCCGTACACCCGTCCAGCGTCCTCCACGGGCAGAAGAAGGAGGCCATCATGTTCCTCGAGCACGTCTTCACCCAGAAGAACTACGCCAAGAAGGTCAGCGCCATCCGCGCCGACTGGATCGTCGAGGCTATTGGGGGCGAGGCTGTTTCTTGATTTAGCCAAGGGATGCATGGGCTTCGGCCGGGCATGATGTGCTGTCCTAAAATAGATATTTTGATCACGGTGAAGAGTGGTATTTGCCTGCTTGTAGGCTTCATAGAAAGGTAGAAAGGTAGATTACATAATTCGTTTCTACAATGAATACTTCACGACCTCACATAATGACTTTGCCTCTGTAATATACTTGGTATTACTCGCCTGTTCCTTTTGCCATTGACAACATATTTCATCCATTCTCTTATTCTTATAGTCTCTATATTTGTTGTCTTCAGTGGCATATTCGATCTTGCGTCCGACTCCTCATATAAGTATCTTTTTAGTTTAAGACAAATAGACGGGCTCACCACCCAGTGAGAGCTATCACAATAGCTACGTAATGTGCTCCTCAACGCATTCAAAAGATAGGTGAGCCCGCAAGAGTAATACTAGTTCTCAAAAGAATATTGGCAAATATCTATCCTTTTCAAAAAGCAAAAGTATCTTAGAAGATCATTGGTTCTTCAAGTTTGATGTCGTCTGATCTGTGTATTATTCTTCCCCTGCTCTAATCTAAACTGGTTACTAGAAACAGTAGTTCAAGAGAGCCACTAAATCTAAGGCCCAGCCACGGACTGGTCCTCATTCTTGGTACTCTTACAGTATATGAGTCTAGCTGAATGTACATGCAAGATCTCAAATTAATGGAGGGAAGCTGTAGCAGGTTGCTTCATCCACCATCTTGCATTCCCATGCCAATAGTTTCCGGGATCATTCTCGGAATAAGGCTTTGATGCGATTTTCATGGCAGAAAGAGACAGAAATTTTGTACAAAAGGCGTAATAGTTACATCGATCTACCATCTGTCAGTACAAACCCTTGCCTAAAGGACAGGGCTTGATCTTGATTGCAACTTTTTAAACTCGAGATTTGCCACAGCAAACACGCCCTCCACAGAGTTCCAAGAAAACACGTAGGTCAAGTCGAGACCACTATCACGTTCAGTGTACGTATCTCGTCCAACGCGCGCTCAACTTCTAAGAAAGGAGGGCCACCCCGGGCCATAATAGAAAGCTGTCATTTTATGCAAGCTGCCGTGCCACTTTATGCTTCTTCTTTTTCTTCTCTTCTTTTCGCCTGTGCTTCTTGTCCCTATTGGCCCTCGAGCGAGGAAACCCTTGGAGAGGTGATGAATCAGGCCCTGAGAATCCCTTCACGGAAACGTTACACCCATATTCCTGAGGCTTGGACAGACCAAGCGCCTTTTCTTCCGTCTGAGATGTGCTAGCAGCCTCTAGGCAACGAGGTTGGTCGCGGTTAGTTGGAGTTTGTGGCAGATGGTCGTCAAAAGGGTTTGGAATGCCGAGTCTTGTCCACGGCTGTGGAGCAGGGATCGGTGTCTCCCGCCGGCTACTACTCAGCCGAATTTGGCGTGAGGACGGTCGAGCGCCGTTCTGGACAGGCTCGCCGTCTTCCCTATTGTTTTTTCCGGATGAATTCAACGAAGAAGAGCTGGATGGTATCGATATACCTCGTGAGTGACAACCAAGAGGCGACGGCGTAGATTGACTCTGATTTTGACCCGCTCGAATCTGTTTGTTGCCCGACCCAGATTGATTCAGTCCGGCGTTTCCCTCTTCATGTTTCTCTGTAATATTATTCGTGGTTTTTAAACTGCAATGACAAACGGGCTTAGAAACTGGGTCCGAGGACGGCATAAGCTCAGGTGGCGATGAGGATAGAGGACGTCGGTCCATTGAATCCATTTTCATATCCCCCGTTGACTTGGTTGCAGATGAACTTCCTTTGACTTGGCTCGGGCTCGATTCGGTCAACAAGGCTCCGAACATATAATATGGATTTCCGCTATCGACATGTGTTTTCTTGCGGAGGCCAAGGGGTGGGTTTGGTGTGTCGTATACAAGTGCATCGAGATTTTTGAAGCTGTCTTCGATTATCTCGTCTAAACGACGCCGAGCTTCAGTCCAACGATCAAAGCTACAATTAACTGTGGGAACGTTACCAGCATCAAGAACACCTCGACCTAGCGTGGTTCTATTACTGCTGAAGATGGGGGTATTTTCCGAACTCAAGCCTTCATAGTTCACATCATGATCCAATGCCACACCCTATTTGTCATTGGTCTGAGCTTCTTGGGCCGATGCTTGCTTTTTCTTCCTGTCTTTCTTTTCTTTCTTGTTCTTGCTCTTGCTTGTTGGACGGGATGATTGGCTAGCCGTATCTTCATCAAGGGTAAACCTTACTTTTTTCGACGGTGTGCTCTCGGCAGTTTCTTCTTCACGCTCCCTCTTTCCCCGGGTCGCCTGAGTGCTGAGTGATGCTCCTTTCGTTGTATCCTTGATGGTACCCTTATTTCGCAAGTAAATATTAGGTTCATTTGGAGATTTCGTTTTGGGGTGCGGAGGTGACTTTGCAGCCACAATCCCCCGGCGCGGCTCTTCATCTTCGTTCTCAGAGGCGTCGCTCTACTCCGACTCCGAACTCGAATCTAAAGAACTCATTTTACCGCCGTCACTATCCCATCCGCTACAGTGTTTGGTATACTCGTCAAGGAAAGGACCGAGACTTCTTTTAAACTGCTCGAGAAGCCTGCGTACTAGGTCATAGTCATTGTATCTTTTAGAGGAGGAATCCTGTCTCCAGAGTGCTTCGAGCTTGGCTACTCTCTTTGTGCGTTTTCTGAGATGTTTTCGCTCTCGTCTTCTCAAGACCTCGCGGTTGCGGAGTAGCCGGTCCTGGATTTCGGGGTTCTTTTCCTCGACTTCGCATAGGACTTCTCGGTCAAGACGGTTACGTCTCTCGATCAATTTTCTGGTCTTCTTTGCGATCTTGTGTCGTTTACTCCTAGAAAAAGGTCTTGGAAGCGGGACTTCAGAGTTCTTTTGGACTCGGCGCAACTCCGAATCTGTGTGAGGATACTTCGTAGAGATGTTGTCCAGATCACTTTCCGAAGGCTTTGCTATGGCAGAAGAACGGTGACGCTTTCCGGGGCGAGTGCGCGCCATGATTCCAGGCACCTTCAGCTACCAAGTAGACTTCAGGCTTTGAACTTTTGTCTGAATTGTGATAGGGAGTGAAGAGATGCGAAAGAGCGGTCCTTGTCACGAATATGAACAGGGTTGGCCCCAGAAACACGACGCTGAAGCGCCAAGTCCAAAGAAACGAGCTCTCATCCAATCTCGAGATATCTATGCAATTGACACTTACTTAGGTAGCTTTCTTGGGGTATCGGCAGAAACCGAGCTATGGTGGGGTATCCGCATACTGTAGGAAGTGGGATGTCGGTAAACTGCAGGCGGTGAGCGCCGGAAAGCGTGGCAGCGGGGAGCGCTAGGGGAAGCTACTGCCCGACTTCTAATGTTAGCAGGGAGGCGCCTATGTGGTGGGTACTTACCTAGGTACCTAAGCTACCTGTACTGTAGTAGACCGTCTCCACGGTGAGAGGTAGTGCCAACTCCACCTTTGGACACGATGGACCTCGGTATGACGGCCGAGGGGCCTCTGGGTCCGAGGAGCTGTAGTGTACACTGGCAGAGCTAAAAAAAACACGACATCACAACCGTGCTGCCTGATGCTTTTATTTCCCTCTTGCTAGTAAGATCTTGCATCGAAAATACCATCTCGCCATGAGCAGTCCAGGAGCTGGCTTTGAATACCCGCCCGTTGAGGTGTCGTGGTTGAAGCGCGATGTCTTGCTCTTCGCCAACACGATAGGCTGCACCTCCGACGAGCTTCACTTCCTCTACGTAGGTTGCCTTGTGTGCTGCTATGCATTGGGTTATCTCTGTACTCACAACATGAATAGGAGCTCGATCCCAATTTTGCAGTCTTCCCTACTTATCCCATTATACTGCGTAAGCAAGCCTCTGACCAGTAGCACCTCTTTACACGATTGCTGATGCTTGGTAGCTTTCAAGCAGAACCAGCAGGAAGTCATCGACTTCTACGCCTCGCAGAAGGCCATTAAGATTCCTGGCGTACCAGAATTTGACGCACGACGTGTCGTCGACGGCCAACGACTGATCCAGTTCCTCAAGCCCCTCCCCGCCACCTCCGAAGGCAAGAAGTTCGAAATCCGGAGCAAGGTGCTCGGCGTCTACGACAAGGGTAGGCCGGGCACTGTCGTCGAGACCCAGAATGACCTGGTCGACGCCGGTACCGGCGAGGTCTACACCCGCGCCATCGGTAGCGGTTTCTACGTCGGCCAAGGTAACTGGGGCGGCCCCAAGGGCCCTGCGACCGAGAACTTCCCCCCTCCAAAGGGCAAGACCCCCGACGTCGAGTTCGAGAACCAGACCACGCAGCAGACGCCCATCCTCTACCGCCTCAATGGCGACTACAATCCCCTCCACATCCACCCCGAGCCGGGCAAGAAGATGGGCTTCGGCGGTGTCATCATCCACGGCCTATACTCGTGGAACTGGGCTGCCCATGGCCTGCTGCAGAAGCTGGGAGGCAGCGACCCTGCCAACATGAAGGAGTTCCAGGCTCGGTTCGCGAGCCCAGTCAGGCCCGGCGATAAGCTCGTGGCCTCGGTATGGAGAACCGGTGAGAAAAAGGGCGAATGGGAGGAGGTTCGCTTCATTGTCAAGATCGCCGGCGGCAAGGTTGTCTTGAGTAATGGCCGTGCTCTGATGAAGGTTGTAGGAGAGGCCAAGAGCAAGTTGTGAGTATTGTTATGAACGTGATGTATGAATCAACCTAGGACACTTTCTATTTCCCGACATGTAAGCATGTAAATTCAAGCGACAATTAGTTTAGCGTGTTAAAGAAAATGTACTCTGCAATAGTATATTTTTGAGGCGAATGCATCCTGTGAGGCGAGAGCAATTTACTGTGATACTGTGATGGTCGCCAATTTGGCTGCCTAGCTGGTGTTCCAACCAGTAAACTTCGCACATAAATTCGACCAAAATATATACCAACAAATTTAGGCTCATTTGGGTCCAGACCTACCTGCACGCAATATCTATCATGTTTCATTGAGAAATCCAAACATCGCGACCATGTCTCCGAGCCCTCAGGTTGGAGACCGGCTGTCGTACGACGGGGCAACATGTACCGTCCGTTATGTGGGTGAAGTTGCTGGCACTTCGGGCACCTGGCTTGGCGTCGAATGGGACGACGCCGCCAGAGGTAAACACGATGGTTCGCATAAAGGAGCGAGGTATTTCACTTGTAAGTCCTGACCTATGTACACATGTTATTTTTCTTGCCATGACGATGATATACTAAGTGCCATCTCCAGGTCGGTCACGCTCGGCGACCCCGGCCTCTTTTGTGCGGCCTACAAGGCCTGCCGAGACGCCCGTCAGCTTCATCGCCGCTCTGCAGGACAAGTACACCGCAGAATTGTCGAACACAACCGTCATTCAATTCTCGGGCAAAATAGCGGAAGAGGTCGGCTTCGAGAAGATCCGCAGCAAGCAGGCCCAGCTCTCGGAGCTCAAGTATGCCGTCCTTGACGGTACGCGCATTGCTACCGTCTACGAGGAAGGGGACCCGTCTATTACCGAAACATGTCCAAAGGTCGTTGAGATGGATCTCAGTCGCAATTTATTCAAGAGGATCGGGACAGTTGTGGCGATCTGCTCCGAATTGCCACGTCTACGAGAGCTACGATTAAGGTGAGCTGGGCTTTCTTTCCTTCCTCTTCTTTTTCTTGGCCAGTAATCTGACTATTCTAGTGGCAACCGCTTCCAAGACATATTCGAAGATGAAGGTCTTGACGGGGCCAACAAGAGTCTTCAGAGTATAAAAGAGCTTGCACTCGAAGAGACGCTGATGAGTTGGGAAGAAATTGGCCACATTGCGACAAATTTCGAGACCCTATCTGCGCTCTCCGCGGGTACAAATCAGCTGTCCAGCTTGCCTCCGATACCACTCTCGTCCCTCGCATCTACCCTATCTTCTCTCAATCTCGAGTTTAACGATTTCACTGCAATTACCCAGTTGGGCAGCCTCGCAGCCTTGAAGGCTCTCCGCCATCTGCATCTCAAGGGAAACAACATCTCTGCCGTCCGATTAGCCGGCTCAGATGCATCTCCGCCAATATTCTCCGCCAACCTACAGTATCTCGACGTGTCCTACAACCAGATCTCGTCATGGACATTCGTAGACGAGTTGCCAACCTGCTTTCCAGGGCTAACATCTCTGCGCTTCGCTCACAATCCTATTTACGAGCGTCCCGGCCCTGAGCTCTCCACAAACGCTAAGAATTGCACGGAGGAGGCATATATGTTCACCATCGGGCGGCTCGCGAATCTCAAGACTCTAAACTTTGGAACCATTTCCGCGGCAGATCGGCAAGATGCCGAAATGTTCTACCTAGCCCACATCGGCAAACACCTTGCGACAGTACCCGAGACGCAAGAAGCCGACATCCTCCAACATCACAAGCGATATGCGGAGCTATGTGAGACATACGGCACGCCAGCCGTAAATCGGAGAAAGCAGGTCAACCCAGCCTTTTTGGAGGCCAGATTAGTCACCATCGAATTCGTATTCCACCCTGAGGGACAAGATGCTGTGCAAAGAGTTACGAAGGTCCCCAAGAGCTTTGACATCTACACTGTGAAAGGTATAGCAGGCAAGCTTTTCGGCGCCAAACCACTGTCTCTACGGTTGATATGGGAAACGGGGGAGTGGGATCCCGTGGCAGGGTTTGACGATGAGGTGGAAGACAGCAGCGGGGACGAAGAGGAGCAGTCGGCTGCGGAGGAGAGAGAAGTGGCCAGACCGGGAGACAACCCACAACGGGGAGCAAAGGCTGGCAAATGGGTCAAACGTGAGGTCGAGCTGCCAGACGGGCCCCGGCAGCTAGGCTTCTGCGTTGACGGATCGGAGGCCAAAATCAGGATTGAGCTGCGGTGACAGGACATATGGTTGAATCCACTATCATTCCGACACATTACCATCGGCCTTTGTTCTTCGCTAGCTTACCAAATATCTCTTACTCCAGCAATGACATCTCAGTGGCGGTGAAGTGATTTTGTCTGTCGACGTTGCAATATTGACTCATAGTCTCTCATTTCTTTCGATACCTCATATTTCTCCTCACGGTCAGTTACATCGAGATAGGTAGGCACATGCCGGCAAGCATGTACAAACAAAACGCATGCAGAATACAGCAAATGGAGGCACAACTCATACAGTCTGCTAGAGACTGTGACTATTCGAAAACATGCCGACAGCAGAGCTTATATGCTGGGATACTACCACTCTCGTAGATTTCTTTTTATATATGTCCTAGTAGCCACATAACCCAGTTCTTCTTTCTAAATCTGGCCCCTAGGAGAGTGTCGCCCAAGTATGTTCACATGAAACCGGGAGCCTTCATATTTGTTCTTGATATCGCCTGACAAGCTGTATTTCTATCAACAAATACCACGAAATCGCGGACCCGGCGCAAACGAAGCAATCCTGTCTGCGAGTACAGCTTGCCCTCTTCTCAGACCGCCCTGGTTCCTCTTTGTTGCATCGAGATTAGGTGTCGCTCACCACTTAGGTTCCAGCACTGCTACAATATCAGTGCCTAACGCCCCTTCATCGCTGCTGACCAGCTCCCAACGCCAGTCGACGTCCTCAGCATTCAGAGTTGAGCAGGTCACAAGGCCTGACCAGCCTCGGAGTTGCCCCACAGGGTAAATCACACTAGGTACATATTTCCCGTCCGCTCCTGGCGCGTAGAAGATCACAAGCTCATATATACAGACCCGGCAGCGAAACCATTCACCAGCCGAAGGGCCATTTCGTCGGTAAAACGGCACCATGGGCGGCCATAGAGGTGAGAGGATGAAAGGCGACACTGGCAGAGCTAGGGACAGTGTCGGTGATCGTGCGCTTGTGGTCCTGCGCCAACGACCCGCATCACCGGAGAATGCGTACTTGGCGATGTCACGATCTCGCCTGGCGAGAGGCACCGCCCAGAGACGCGAGTCGGCTTACGGCCCTGCTGAGGTAGAAGAATGCACCTCGTCGTGCTCGTCATCTTCACAGACGCTGGTGATTACTGGTGGCCAGCGTGGTCTTAACCAAAACCGGCAGCCGCCGCCGTCCGGCCATGTTAGGGGAACCGGCAAGACCTGCAGATGCCATCACGAGACGCTGCCGTCTGCGCCCCAAGAAGAGCCTCGAGAAGCCGACCCGGCATATTATACGCCGCGGGGGGCGAGGGGCACACAGGGCGTGCAAGTCTATATGCTACCTGCGTTCCTCCCGCAGGAGTCTTCGGGCACTCAGGTCCAGGCTCAGCAAATTCATGGCGTCGTTCCATCAATTAACATAAATCAATTTCATCGTCCTTTTAATCCTCGCAAAGGTGAGATCAAGGAGAAGGATAATAAACCGGCTCCTTCTCCCCGACAGCAGCAACAGCGTCGACAACAAAAGCAGCAGCGCGAGAACAACGGCGAAAACGGAGCAGAGAAGCATGCTAGCCGGTATGATGATGATGACGACGACGACGAAAAGGGGGAGCAGCGTTACCAGCAGGGCCGCGGCAACTACATCGTTACAAAGAAATCGAAAGCAAAAGCGGCCGGGGGACGGGAGCGCGGTCGCAGCAGCTGGGATGAGGCGCTCGCGACGCTCGACGTCGGAAACGACACTACTCACAGGCGCAGCGCAAGCTGCAGCTCGAGCGGCGATGCCTGTGACACCTGCAGCTTTTATGATTACAATGACGATCGCCATCACGATGGCATGATCCGGAAACGAGGGACAACAAGAGCCCGGCGCGTCCCGTACTCTCCCGATGCGTTCGAGGACGAGATCGCGATGGCCGCTGTCGCCGAGGAAGAGAAATGGAAGCGGGAGCAGCAGGAGCGAGCGGCGAGGTTCAAGGCCAAGGCTGACAAGGCGAAGGGAGGCAGAGGAACGGGTCTTCCCGCCTGCTCGCCGGGCACCTATAACAATAAAAAGGGGTATCATCCAAACCAACCTTCCCGTAGTCCCAAATCTCGCGCCCAGAACAAGAATTCGGGCGGTAAAGGAGAGAGTAAAAAGGGCCAGGCTCACATGCCGAAGGCAAAACCGGCTCGTCAGAACCAACAGCGCCACGAGCAGCGATCCTCCGACGGCGGTCAACAGCCCCGGCGTGCCATATCTTCGCCGGACCCGTTCGAGGGCGAAATTGCCATGGTCACCGCCGCGGCGACCGGGAACACGGGCAGCAAAGGAGAGAGCAAAAGCCAAGATCGCACGCCCAAAACAAAGGCAGCTCGCCAAACTCAGCAGTGCCAAACCCAGCAGCGTCAAACCCAGCAGCAGCGTAAGTCGCAATCTTCCTCCGGCCAAGAACCCCGGGGCCGGAGTGCCCGCGCCACCCCAACAGTCGCCGCCGCCCAAAAGCGCGTCCCGTATTCGCCGGACGCGTTTGATGACGAGATCGCCATGGCCACCGCTGCCGAGGCGGAGAAGTGGAAGCGGGAGCAGGCGCAGGCCACGAAGGTCAAGGTCAAGGCCAAGGCCACGAGTATCGCCGACCGGGTTGAGAAGACGAATGGCTCCTCCGAGGAAAGCCAGTACACCAAAGCGTCGGGATGGACTAATGAAGATGGAGGAAACCAAGTTCACAACTTGATTGATCTCTGAGAAGAAACATACTGGGGCCGGCAAATAAGCTACCTCCCTCCCAAACTTTAGTGATGCAATTTCGAAGAAAAAGGGGGGAATGAGGGGAAAAAGTAGAGAATTGATTTTGGTTCTGGTTGTTCGAGGTTACGACGCTCGTTTATGATTTTGAGCCAATTGGCCAACGTCACCATAGTTAGCACAGGTCACAACGAGTGTGTAAGAGAAATTTAAGAAAAAAACATAGAAAATTAGAAAACCCTCAAAACAGACCACGTCGGACTCGATTGTGAACAAAGCGAACAATTGTATTTCGATTCACAGCTGTGCTTTCGATTTTGCTTGAATAAGTGAACAAACATAAAAACTCCAACCATGCTCAGAAACATAGGAACACGGCTAAGACTACACAGGAATCCATGCCTCCCCAAGATAAGACAGACTTTCCTTCCGGCGGCGGACGTAACTTCGTTTGTTGGGGGAACTTTGTACAAGGGTCGTCGGTGTTCACTTCCTCCAGCCAATCATCCTACTCCTTCGATCGACGCGTCTATTTCAACCGCATGTTTCGTCGCAACGACCCAAAAACGTTAGACTATCATGGGATTTTGGCGTAATCAGATCTCTCCTCTTTTAGAAGGCCATCGTCTTCTTGATCTCAGCAATGGCTAGACCGGGGTTCAAGCCCTTCGGGCAGGTTCGGGTGCAGTTCAGGATGGTGTGGCATCGGTACAAGCTCATCGAGTTGTCGAGGGCAGCCTTTCGGGCCTCGGTCCTCTCGTCACGAGAGTCGACAATCCAGCGGTAGGACTGTAGCAGGATGGCGGGTCCCAGGTACTCCTCAGAATTCCACCAGTATGACGGGCATGCAGTTGAGCAGCAGGCGCACAGAATGCACTCATATAGACCGTCAAGCTTTCTCCTGTCAGCCTTGCTCTGTCGGAATTCTCTGCCCTGCAAGTAAGAGGTTAGCACCCTATTTATATTAAAGTCGGTCCCCGGAATGACAGAGTTTGTTCATACATCTGGAGCGGGGGTATCCCTTTGTAGGTAGGGCTTGATGGACTTGTATTGCTTGTAGAAGTGCGTCAAATCTGGCACCAGATCCTTAACGACGTATGTGTGAGGTAGCGGATAGATCTTCATCTCGGCGCTGGTGTCGGTGGGAATACGACCTGTCAAGACAGCGCTGTTAGACGCATGATACCACCAGGTAGACATGGCGCATCGGGCGACATACATAAGCACGCGAGGGTGTTTTGTCCGTTGATGTTCATGGCACAGCTGCCGCATATACCCTCTCTGCAACTCCGACGGAAGGTCAGGGTCGGGTCGACCTCGTTCTTGATCCTGACCAGGGCGTCGAGCACCATGGGGCCGGTCTTGTTGAGGTCGAGGGTGTAGGACTGCATCTTGGGCTTCTCGGTCGGGTTCTCGGGATTCCACCGGTAGATCTGGAAGGTCTTGTTGCGCGTGTTGGAGCTGCTCTTGGGATCGGCATTGACTGTCGCATCGCCGACGGAAGCCATGGATCGCACAAACATGGACGGACCGGCCGTCGATCGCGAGGCGGCGGCGAGGAGCCGAGACGAGGTAGAGCGGAGAGCTGCCATTGTTGGCGACGAGCGGGCTGTTCGGGAGGATAGAAAGCAAGTGGAAGAAGAGTTCGACGCCTAACACTTAGCAAGAGGGAATTGAAAGACGGCGGACACCCAATCAAGGTTCGCGGTGATGGTGCGCAAGGAGGCGGATGTGGCAACGGGTTAAGAATGTATTCATCATCGAGGCTCAAAGCTCAAAGACAAGTTCACAAGTTCCCGACCCGATTTGCTTCCTCGGCTATGATGACGAGCCAATGACAGTCATCCAATTATTCACTCATCGTCGGCCCATATCCTCCTCCGAGCAGCCACGAGCTGGGGCCCAGCTCCACACCTGGGCAGTTGCGTGTGGGCTCCTGCCCAAAGGATAAAGATGTTCCGCCGCTTCTGCGCCGCTGTGTGGCAGTGTGGCTGGACGATGCGGTTGCGGTTGGCGGGTGTGGCAGTGTGGCACGGATTTGGTGGGGCACTCGCTCCAGCCACAGTCCCGTCCAATCCCTGCAACAGCCGACGCCGATCGTCATCGCGCATGCCCGAGACGATCCCAACATTTTATTTCTGGGGCCCCTGTCCGGTTGGAGTGGGATATGCTGGCACCGAACGGAGCTACCCCAAGGTGTGTCGCCGGTGTAGCACAACATAACCTTTGGTTAGAACCTTGAGGGCCGTGCAAGCGGCTGGATTCAGCCCTCGACGTTGCCCCATGTGAATCCAACATCTTCCGGGGGCATAAATGTCGAACCGCGCTGTTCAGGACCTCTCGCCTTCTCCAGCATTGTACCGATCGTAGCGCAGTCTCGGCACGCCAGCTCGGGCCCTGTCACTCTCCCGGTATTACCCGCGAGCCATGGCAACATCACCACCACCATTCGTGGTACACTTTCGAAACCTCTGCCTTTCGAGTGAGAAACCATGGCTTCGGTCACGCGTCGTGGGCTTTTGGCATCTGCTAACTCAGTCCTAATAATAGCAAGGGCCTGGAGTCAGCTGAGCCCAACCCGACTCCGAGTGCCATTGATGCAACCATCGCGAACCACCCAGAGCCGCGCCCTCTCCACCAACCCGCCTCTCTTTCAGCAACAGGGACCGCAGCTCACGCGCAAGTTCACCTACCACGTTGCGGCCTCCTTCTCCGCCAAGAACAAGAAGTATGACCCGCTTACGAACGTCTTTCACTTCAATCCCTACAACCGCATACAGACCGAGAAGAAGCGACCCAAGTCGAAACGACCCGCGAGTGGCCAGGATGCCTTCTTCGTCAGCCGACTCGGTGATAGCAATACCGTCGCATTCGGCGTGGCGGACGGGGTAGGGGGCTGGGAAGAGAGCGGTGTTGATCCAGCAGACTTCGCACATAGCTTTTGCGACTACATGGCGTCCGCCGCGTATGGGGATAAGGGCGAACCACCAGTGTCAGCCAGGTGGCTCATGCAGCGCGGCTACGCCGACGTTTGCAAAGATAGGAGCATACGTGCCGGCGGCAGCACGGCGTCTGTGGCCATTGCAAGCGAGAACGGTAAACTAGAAGTAGCTAATCTAGGCGATTCCGGCTTCGTTCACCTACGACTAAACGCCGTCCATGCATACTCCGAGCCGCAAACACACGCCTTCAACACACCCTACCAGCTCTCGATCGTCCCTGCGAGTATGCTAGCCCGCGCAGCCGCGTTCGGCGGGGCGCAACTCTGCGACTATCCCAAGGATGCCGACGTAACACAACATACCCTCAAGCACGGCGACATTGTGGTACTCGCAAGCGATGGAGTGTGGGACAACCTATTCAATCAAGACATACTACGGATCGTGAGCCGCCTGATGACAACCATAGGGGCGTGGAAGACGAGCGACGGTGGCATCCGAGTCGTGGACGATCTGCGCCGTTTCACCCAGCCCGAAGACCCTTCTACCCAGCGACTCGTTACAGTTACAGTACAGAGCGCGCTCGCCATCGAGATCGCGGCGGCAGCCAAGTCAGCCAGCATGAACCGGCGCCTCGACGGGCCTTTTGCCAAGGAGGTCCAGAAGCACTATCCGCAAGAGAACTGGCACGGGGGCAAGATTGACGACATCTGCGTCGTCGTGCTCGTAGTGTCCGATAATAGCAAGTCGCCCGAAGTGCAAGGCAAGCTATAGGACGCTACCAACTGCCACTCCCATCACAGAGCCACCACTAGGGAGGAAATGTATCGGAGAGAGCTCAACACATAACATACCTACCTATCTATCCCGCATGCATTGTCAGGCGTTTTTGGGGGGTCGGGGATAAGGATGCCAAATTTCCTTTCTGCAAGCATCACATGGGGGAGGGGGCAAAGGCAAAAACAACAGAAGGAGAAAAAGAGAGAGACGTCATGGTGAGGGAATACGCTCCCACACAATACAAGACGAATCGATGTACCAAACGTCCGTCTATATATCCATTCGGGGCAGCAAACGGCTCAGTAATATGAAGGAAGGGCGATTTGCCTGTGTGTGTACATAGGGAGCACGTGGGTGGTTTATAGACACATATACCCACAGTCAATTACCTTATAGACATGCAGTTCATGCCCACTGCACGGAGGAATACGAGTCAGTATCCTTCGCTAAAGATCCTGTGATACGTTTCCAGCAGGCGCATAGCAGCAAACGTCAACCAGACGGTCCGACACCGATTTGTAACCGCCGACTTGTCTTGTCCTCACATGTGAATTTCCCCGAGCATCCCACGAAGCCCGTAGAACAGACGTACAAAATGACGGCATCGACGGCTCAACTTCGAACAATTGATGTCCCGAAAGACAAATCCTCTCATCGTACATACCCTGCATTGCGCGGAAGCCCACCGAGTATATTACAACCAATTACTTGAAATCTCAGTGCACCTATGTACTGTCCACAAAATCAGGACAATACACCAATAGACAATTTGGTGG
Organism: Xylaria longipes; assembly: GCA_025201785.1. Classification (NCBI taxonomy): domain Eukaryota; kingdom Fungi; phylum Ascomycota; class Sordariomycetes; order Xylariales; family Xylariaceae; genus Xylaria; species Xylaria longipes. The sequence goes on from MU619750.1 coordinate 199,909, forward strand.
GTTCGAGTCTTAAACCGTGTTTGATCATAGTACATGTTGCCGAGGCCCCAGAGCCTGCCGGTATCCGCACAATCGTGACACGGCTTTTGTGTTAGTCTGCAGGGTATTCTCGACATGCCGCCTTTATCACTTACATCACATATTGGGGGGCGCGACCAGGTACACATACACAACAAGTTTCACGCAGAGCACCAATATTCCGTAAGACATTATATTCTCTTCAAAACCGCATCATAACAACCATGGCACGAAGGCCAAACAGATCATACATCGCTTTGACCAGTAATACACACAGTAGAGCTCTTCTGCTGGTGAATTCGTCCTCTGCATATGCACGTTGCCCATTAGAGGGTATAAATTATATGTGTTTATCGTGGTACACGAAGTAAAGGGTAAAATCTGTGCAACGAAAGTATCAAGTACAATCTCTTTCAGTCCCTAAATAAGGGCGGCACCAAGAATAGCGAGAATTCCGGGGACGAGAGGCGCAGCCATGTTGCCGGCGTCGTTAGTGTTGGGAACGCTAGTCTGAGCCGGCTGGGAGGTTGAAATAGGAGTAGAGGCTATATTCGATCAGTTTCAGGTCTCATAAACCAGCTGGACACACAAAGAAATAGGATATCATACAAGTTGTGCGAGTCACAGTGGTCTGCGAGGCCGTGCTAGTGGACTCGCTGGAGGTGGTAGAAGCTGCGGAGCTGGAGCTGGAGCTGGTTGTCTCTGTAGAGGTAGACTCCGACGATGTCGACTCCGTAGAGGTAGACTCGCTAGACGTGCTCGAAGGAGAAGCGGTTGAGCTAGTGATAGACACCGTGGAGCTCGAGCTTGCGGAGGAAGAAGTCGGCGCATCTGTTCCGTCGACAGGGAACATCTTCGAATAGTTGATATCGGATCCATCGTCGATCTCAAGGGCGTAGTCGCCAGAGGGTAGAGAGGGGTCTACAGCCCACTCGAAGCTCTCACCAGAGGCATTGGCTGCGCATTTTACATCAGCCCCCCAATAGCCGGTCATGGTTTGTCAGTGTACGTACTGGTGATGGTCTTGACAGTCTTGAGATTGTTCTCGTCGCCGTCTTTCAGGGTCAGAGTGACGGGGCCTTCAGCGCCGGACCAGGTGATCTCGAAAGTCGACCCAGCCTCGATATCGTCAAAGTTGCTGTTGGTGAGCTGAACCTTGGCATTGACGAACCCGAGGAGGGCGGCGAGAACCACGGAAGAAACGACAACCTTCATCTTGGATCGTGTAGAAAGGAACGTCGAGAAATACTATGGCACAATTCAATTAGCAGCCGGAATTCGATAGTTTAAGCGCTTCTCGGTAGCTAGAGAGAGACCCTCGAATAAATATAGGCACGAATTAATAGTATTACAGGAGACTGCGAGACTCGATCCAATCCCCATTGATCTCTTGTTAATACGGGCGCCATCGATCTGAGGCGGGACGCGCGCCACCAGCAGTACACCGCATATATACCAGTCAACCATACGAAGATGAAATGCACTTACTTAGTAAAGCAGAAGCTTATTAGAAGGGTATACTAGTTCAAGAACGACGAAACGAAAACGATCGTGATCAGATTTGAGGTAGTAGGGAAAGACTAAGAGAACTGGAGGGATAAAGAGGCGGAAATGAAGGCGGCGGTTGCTCCGTTATTTACGACTCGCGATTCCCCCAAACTAAGCCCCATTTCGATACCGGCAGTCCGTCAAGACGCCAATATCCCAATATCTGATGAATTATTGCAACTACCTGGCTAGTCGCCTAGTCGACCAGGTACATTCTGTCGGGTAAGCAGACCAAAGAGGCACGCTAGGTATAATCTCACCTAGTGCGCCTTCCTACAAGCAGACTAGCTATGTTGTGTGCCGCTGCACTGACGCAGTACCTACTTAGTACCTACAGTATGTTATATGCTTTACTCCACAATTCCTGCAAGAGCAGGCTAGGCCTGCTGGACTAGGTACCTAGGCAACTGCATTGAGGAATGCTAGCAATGCTGTTCGCCCCTTTCTCCTTCGGGGTTCTCGGATCTAGCTCATCTCACTGATCTTTGCTTGGCTACCCACTGTCCTCATCACTCCAGCCTGACTCCAGCACCAACTCCAGGAAATCGCTAGGTGCCCCACTACCGTAGTTCCTGCGTCATGCCCGCATTACGGTACCTGCACCATCGTAGGTACACTACTCAGCACATCACAATCAGGTAGGTACTCTGTTGATGTCGTATCGCCACCGAGGCAGGACAGAAGACGTCGGACAGGAACACGACAGATCGTAGCGTCATTTGTAACTTTGCATCTGATTTCTGTGCCACACGTGCCTCTTGGTAAGATCGCCAACTCTCTCTAAACGACTACTGGTACCTAGGTAGGTATCTCTAGCCCTCGCCGCAGTGCGAGGATATTTAGGTGTTCTGTCGCATGCGACGTATCTAATTTACGCACCAATGAGTACTGTACGGCTTTGGAACACTACCCGCGAGGCCTACAGTACATACCTAGTCGATGAGCCGTACTGCAGCCGGATGTTCACTATGAAATCGCTATTACATGAATATAGCCTATAGGTACCGTGTTCCTGATCAATGATTGATGGCTGCCGCAGCCCCTTAGTGTATGATCCGTCGTCCCGATCACGAAGCTGTCGAGCCGTTCTCGGGAAGATGGACATGACGCAATGGGTACTACGTATAGGTACTTGAGATGGCCAAGCCTCATGAATGAAGATCCTAGGTCAGCTGGATAATGACGGTCTTGGTGGTGAAGATCTTGCCTTGTCATTTGAACGAGGGTACAGTAGACGGGTATGGCTGCCTCCTTTACAGATCAATTACTCCCGAGGTACCTTCGTGTTTGTGTCTGAACATCGCAGGATCGTAAGACGGTAAAGCAATATGGCAGAACGACCAGCAAGAAAGGCCGGGAAACGAGGCGGTGTCATAATTGACGACTTCCACCCAGGGCTTTCACTGACCGATGAAACTGTAACCCTCCCTGGTGGACTGACACGTCCATTCATGCGAAGCATGTTGCTGTAACTTGCCGCCGCAATCCTGCCTGAGCAACCCAGCTCACCCATTGCGAATCGCGATTGCGCGTTTGATTGGCCTCTCCACAAAGCATTCTATTTGCTGCCTACCTACTTAGGTACCTAGTCTATCAGCTGCCCCACTCGACTACCATTCTGGAGCACTGAGCCCATACTTAACTGTGCCGCAAAATCCATACCAACAAGCATATGCGCCATTCATGCCAACATTCATTATGATAGGCAAGCATCTTCTTCCAAAGTCAGGTAGAATGACAGACACAGGCATGCTCACAATCTTGCACAAATTGGTTCGCCAGCTCGCATCAAATTCCAAGAAGCTACTTCCGATAGCGAGACAAGTCTCACGCCAGAGGCATATTTTCCGTTTATGTTGACATTTCAGCATGCCCGTATTTATCCCATCGAGGTTGAACTGACAGTCTGGAATGGCTCATATTAGTGGTTTGCAAAGATTCAGCGATGCGATTAATCCTAGGAATTCGTTCATTGCCACACAGAAATAGAGGGCTCCCAGATTCACGTTGGCTGAAAATGAGTATTTGACGTCGTGGTCATAGGTCATGGTAACCAATATTGTTTGCAGGCGCAGTCTATTCCTAGCAAATCGACTGGAGAAGCTTCGGTGTTTGCCGTCTTTATCTTTGCAATTTCGTATGTGAATATGTAAGCCATAATCCCAACCAACTGTGGCGGAGTTTCTGTCGTCTTCTGTCTCCATCAATACATGTAGGATGCTTCATGAGAGAGCGCAGCGCACGACACCCCTTCGGACTCCTTCTGTTTCTTCTCTCAGTTGTTCAACAATGGCCCCTTGCTCTCGGGCTTGAACGACGAAGTCGTCCAGGGAACCACCTACGCCGAAGTATAGTCTTTTCGCACCTACCAGGACTTCAGCTACCTGGTTGTGAGCCTTCTCGTGTTGCAGTACAGCGAGAATGGTCTGGAGAAAGGAACTCAGGGCGAAGGGCGAGTAGATTGTTTCAGCGCCTAGAATAACTGTGGCTGATTCTGCATCCAACCCATCCGCAGGGCTTTGAGCGTCGGTAATCATGCTGACGAACTCGGATGACCATGCTCCAGAGAAGAAAAGAAGAGATATTCCGCGGGTTAAGAGGAATCCCTGAAAAGCCTCCAAGATTTCTGGCGTCAAGTCAAGTTCATCTTCCGGAGAGAATGCTTCTCTTAACAGTGGTAATTCTTCTCGATGGTGAATAGCCCAAGCTAGTATAAAATTGGGCAGCGTGACAAGCTGTAGAACACTCGGGTTATAGTCGGCAAGAATGAAAGAAACTGAAGAGGCCGTCGAACTCATAGCCCATTGAAACAGAGCTAACGAAGGCAATCCGGTACCACACCCCAGCTGTGAAGTTGCAGTCAGGATCTACTAGATATCACGACGGACCAAGCAACCACAGAACACACAACTTAGCCTTACCTCTATGATTTTTGAAAAATTCTTCGCTTCAGATGTGAAGGGATGTGAGGATGCGAGCACTTTAACGAGATCCACACTGCTCTCCCATGATTTAAAGCCTCCTTCATAGACTCCGGTCTTCACGTCATGGTTACCTAGGCCAGGTTCTGTTTCGCCTTCATCCTCTTCTGCCATAATCTGCACACGGACGTCCCACAGCTCGCGACGAGGGAGCTGAATATTTCCTTGGCCATCAAGATCGACATCTAGAAGGCTAAAGGCAACCTTCGACGGCAGCTTAGAGAGCATTTCTTTTACATCATGGCTTGTTGCTGGGAGTAGAGGTTTGCCAGGCACGGGGAATGCGCTCGTTGAAGTTGATGGCTGCGAACCTGAACGGATGTCATGACCGTCAGGTTTTGTGTCAATATGATCATCAGCTTCTATATCTTCGCCGGAAAAAGAGAAAGAGAATTGACCAGACATCGCGGCGAGGTCAGGGGAACTTGCACATGAATGAGAAGATGAATTACTTGGGCCAAAATCGAACCTTTTCGTCAATGATCCCGCTCCAATCAGTCTAGGTACCTAGGTATTTTCTCCCAATTTAAGGTTATGTGAATGGCAACGCTTAACGGCATATCCTCTTTATCGAAATTCTGCAGGACGCTGGCTAGGTAGGTCCACATCTACCTACCTAGGTACCTACCTGGTAAGACGCCAAACAACCTTAACAGTGGATGGGCGGCAGATCTTCGGCCGCATTGCATGCTACGCAAGTGCCGAGCCCACCTTCGAAACCCTTCCTCGACTGGTCCGGCTTCCGTCGTCGTAAAGCATGCCGTAAGTAGGTATAAATTTGAAGCTGTAACCCGACCTCCTGGTAGTAGCCGAGGTGCCCAGGTATGTCAAAGGCAAATGCATCGTGCTACGCAGCATTGACGCCAACGGCTGCAGGCCATCATGGCAAAACGTCTAACCTAGTATACATTATGCATTAGAGCCAGTCAGCCAATCTGGGAAGGATTGTAGAAATTCAGGCATGAGATTACTATCCAGGTAGTCCAAGCCCTCGAGAATGCCACACCGCACATAACACAAATAGCGCTGCATTTATCTAAATGCCTGCCTTACACCGCACTACTAGATGCACGAAGGATTCGTTCTCGAACCCAGTTTCTCAGCACACGCCCGTCCGCCAGTCTAGGTGCGTAGTAGGAGGAGCGACCTAGTATCCTTCGTGGACTCGCGCTCGCTATACGGGGGCATTGAGGATTGTGGTTGGACGATTTACGACTTGGAAAGTCGACCCCATCCCGTCTCCATCAGACGTACAAGCTAGACAACCGATAATGCAAAGCTACCATTGGCCCCCAATCCGAGGTCAATAATTTCTACAATGTCGTTCAGCTTTCCAGCCCTGGATTTGCTGGCCAGGGGGTGCCTTTGTGGCCTGTGCAAGGATTCGGCATCGACGAGATGACCCGCAATACCACGCTCGCAGGTGACAAACAATGTGGTGTCGACAACGTGGATGCGATAAAGAGAGATGCTGGGTGGTATCCTGGGGCAATGATCCTCGTGGCTGGTAGGTTAATATACGTGGTCGCCTCCCTTCTTTCGATGTCGAGTGATTACGCTTCAGCTTTGGTTGGTTCTCACCTCTCGTTGCTTTCAGCTGGGCTTCGAATTCGCCCCCAACCGTGCTCACCTTACATGATTATTTGCATCCCTTGAGTTGCCCATTTACATATAAAAACGGAAGAGTACAAACACGAGCTCAAAATGACTCAAATAACAAGTACAGAAGGTTGAGTCTCTCAGTTCCCAGAACATCACAAGCATGACCCGCCGCAAAGTCACGCCAATCGCGTCGAGCCACTTCATCACAGGGTCAAAGGTCGCTAATACGGAAACAAATCACACAGCAAGGAAGCCGTACTCTGTATTAGAGCAGCCCCTAGGTACCGCTAAACATGTTCGAATCGTGGGTATTGGAGCCGGTGCCAGCGGCCTCAACATGATACGGACTCTTCGGAGAAACTTGAAAAACTATGAGCACATCATTTACGAGAAGAATAGCAAGGTCGGGGGGACATGGTTCGAAAACCGATACCCCGGCTGTAAATGCGACGTGCCGAGTCACAACTATCAGTTCTCCTGGCGGCCGAATCCTGACTGGTCAAACTTCTTCTCGCCAGCCGAAGAGATCGAGAAGTATCTAGACCGTATATGTGAGGAAGAGCACATGATGGATGTAATCAAGACCCGACATAGAGTAATCGGGGCGTGGTGGAACGAATCTCAAGGCCTCTGGGATTTAAGCGTTCGGAATTTGGAAACGGGCGAGGAATTTCGGGATCATGCCAACTTCATCATCGACGCCTCTGGCATTCTTAAGTGAGTAAAGACAAAGAGCCCGTCAGACAGTAACAGAACGATTCCTATCCGAATGCTGACGAAATATCCTAGTAACTGGAAATGGCCAGAAATTCCGAACTTAGACACTTTTCAAGGTGAATTGATTCATACTGCGAACTGGCCGAGAGACTTTGACTACTCGAATAAGACGGTGGCCGTCATTGGCAATGGTTCATCTGGTATTCAGGTCCTGCCTGCAATACACCCAGGTTCGTTTTAAATAACGATCCTACATTGAGGGTGATATATTGACTGGCTTTTATCTCAGCTGTCAAGAAGCTTTATCATTTTGTCCGTACTCCGACATGGATTCTACCTCCGCGGATTTTAGCTATGATGATGATGGATAGCCCAGCCAAATCAATCTTAGGTCAGCTCGAGCTCGATAAGAAGGAGAACTTTAGCGCCGCGCAAATCGAAAAGTTCAAGAACGACTCGGAATTCTACAAGAAATTTGTTAAGACCATTGAGCGAGACCTCAATGGCGCATTTGCACTTGTGGGCATCATATGTTTCCCCCAACCCCAAGCCCTAACTAACATTCATTATAGCTTCTAAATGGTGGTCCAGTTCAACAATTCGCCACAAGTAAGGTCAAAGAATGGATGACAGCATGTCTAGGCGGCGATGAGAATCTTTGCAAGGCTCTGATTCCTACATATCCCCTAGGGTGTCGGCGAATGACACCAGCTCCAGGCTATCTTGAGGCCTTACGGGCACCTAATGTTGATGTAATCACGGAAGGCATTGCGGGTATCGTTAGGGAAGGGATCCAGCTTGAGTCCGGAGAGATCATCAAGCTTGATGCCATCATCTGCGCGACCGGTTTTGATACTTCGTTTACCCCGCGATTCCCACTTGTGGGTAGAGATGGCAACATCCAGGACAGATTTAAAAAAGAGGTACCAGCGAGCTACATGTCTTGTGCCCTATCTGGTGTACCAAACTACTTTAGTAAGGAGACCATGACAGAAAATTGTGTTATTGTAACACGTCAACCCATTGACTAACCTCGTCTTTCTCGATAGCCATCATGGGCCCAAATGCGCCTATCGGACATGGTAGTGTATTCACGCTAGCCGAACACATTTCGCGGTATATAACACGCGCCATCCATAAATGCCAGGTGGAAGGCATCAAAGCAATCTGTCCCTCGGAAGCGGCAGTGGCAGACTTCCACGAGCACATTACTAGCTTCATGCCTCGTACATCCTGGGCAGCCTCATGTTCGTCATGGTTCAAGGGTGGCAAGGTCGATGGACCTGTTACTGCTCTTCATCCCGGAAGTCGCATACACTTTTTCCATATGCTCGAGCGCTTTCGCGGCGAGGACTGGGAGTATGTCTATGACCACCCTTCTGGCAATCGCTTTAACTACCTCGGCAATGGCTTCTCGACAAAGGAACTCGACCCAAATTTTGACTCAACGTGGTACTTGGAAGCAAGTGCTGACGCACCTCTGGTATAAACGACTCTACGTTACATAGGCTGTCTGGGTACCCTCGAGGTTGTCTATGGATTGAAGACTATAATCTATGTTGTCACTCTGAATTGAAGCATGTACTACACCTAATGTCACAATGATCATTATTGTATGTGGCCACCTAAGACTGGGTTATAAGGGTCATTCAAGAATGCACTCTTGGCAAGTGGCTTAGGTATCGGGATCTAAGACCTAAATAAAGCCTGGAGGGTTGATGGGGTTTAAAGGCCGGTACCTACACGCGCATAGATACTTACGTACTACAGAGATATACATTTATGTCATCCACTATGCTTTGCAATACTGTAGAACAGCAGTCACACCTGGCGGCTGTTGGTGTTTCTCAGCTCCTTCCGCCCTTTCGGCTAATGCTACCTACCGATTACCTGAGGAGTATCCCTTGTTTTCCCTCCTCAAGATGAACGATTTTCTTTCTTCACATATAACGCATCAGTATCGGGCATCATACTGTTGACAATTTTACCTGAATACCAGATTTGTATTCTTTCTCCATTCTACACGATTTAATGGCCAGTCATACCACAATACCACCGCAAAAGGGGAAGAACATGCCAGAACAAATCCAAGAACCAACCCAAGGACCACCCCAAGACGAGGTGTCGACCGTGGAGGACCGAGAAGACGACCTTAGGGCAAGAGAAGCAGCTCTAGTAAGCCTTACGAGGGGGGTCGATAGCAGACACAAGAACACTGTTGACTACTCGGTCTCTAACAATATGCTCAATGCTGTTGCCGCGCTACGAAAAGTCCTAACTGGCAAGGCTCCTCGTCATGAACAGGAGAAGACCATCCAAGAATCCAGCACAGTCGGACAAACCTCTGCGCCACTAGAATCTTGTGAAGTTATAAAAGATGGCGAGCAAAGGTACGAGGTTAATAAATGGTCAATCAGTCAAAAGGGCGAAGGATCCCACGCGCCTAGACAAAGACGAACCGTCCTCCAGCCTTTTGATTTAGAGTACCACGAAAGACTTAAGGCATTTGGGTCTATTTCCACTTTGGATTTGAGCGATGTGTTGCCTCTCCTATCTCTATCCCCACTAAGTACCTCAGGTTCTTCGGACTACGATACGGCCTCCCTGCGCACGACCACCCCGGAACCCGAGGCAAGCACGACCAGTGTGACCCAAAGACACGCCAGGTTTTCCGAGGAACTAGGCAGTCAGAGCAATGCGCAGAAAGATGAGGACACGGACAACGAGGTTGAACGTAGCGCGGGCCTACGTCCTAATGATACTCGGCCGTTAATCAGTTCAGCGTAAGATTTATCACCTTTCGTCTGAGGAGCCACAGCTTATGATGTCAACTAACATCTAACTCGCAGCACACTTGGTGTCCCCCTGCTACCCATTAGAAGGCCACAAACTGGAAAGAAACGGTAAGCTGTTCATCTTCAACCCTAGTTGTGCCTGCAGATTCTAAGACACGAATATCGATGGATCTTCTCGTTTAAAACGGATACAACAGCTAATCACTGACTTTTGAACAGATAGTATCGTCGCGTAGGCCGGAAACTGAAGAACAAATTACGACCCAAAACTCACTGGCTCGGCAACATAGCCCGGGATGTTCTCATTGGGTTCGGCCAAGTTGGGGGGGCTCATTTCTGATCGGTTGATTCATCTCATAATTCAGTGTGATGTTTGTCCGGTCACATGAATCAACCGGCTTATGGACTCCACGTCGTCGAGCAAAACGGTCGTCTGCAAACCGTTGTCTATCTGGATTTTAATAGTCACTTGTTTCAACTTTGATTTGGGCCAGCAGATTGGACAAGCCCTAGCGTTGGAGTTGTTTGGTCATCGAGTACGGGTGGGAGTATATACTCCAAAGCGTTTTATTCCAGCGTACTAGGCCTATCTCCTGTAGAGTGCTTAGGCAGTTATAATCGAATGAGTGTAGCGTTTGTCGATACCGTTATCACCTTTCTTAAGTGTTGGAGTGACCACCCGTAAAGGGTAATGCTTATAGTATATGGTCTTCCAATTACACCGCCTCCATTGAGTTCAGGCAGCAAAAGCGACGAAGTCATTGGACGCTGCAAATATCCAGAACCGGAGCAAGGGTCAAGTAACGACCGGCGAGAATTGCACAAGACAGGGATCAGCAACTGGTACAATACAGAACCGCGCTTCCGCATAGCCAATGTGAAGCGATAGAAGCTCATCAGTGGGTTCTCTAACATCCACTAAGGCTCGCCTCTCCACTACCCCAACCCCCATATCAACTTGCATGACAGGAACGGGACAAATACGACCGAAATCGCGGGAGCTTCGACCTCACTTGCTTGTTCTTTTGCTGTGCTGATTATTTTGGGTTTCATGTTCTTGTAATATTCTTCTATTTGCTTGATGTCCTATTATACGCTTCAAACTGGGAGATAAGAAGTGAATTGAACCATTGCAACTAGTCAATCTTCACCGGCACGGTAGTCAAAGCGGGCGAGGTTATAGCAAAATGGCGGAAAAACTTATCAGTGCGGAAGAAGGTGAGGAAACAAAAAAATTGCTCAAGGCTGTGAAGGCATCGGTCTGGCTCACCTTGTTAAGATCATCCTCTTTCGTCGGAGGTCGTGATGAATAGGTAGCTAACGAATCGAGTTAGTTGCAAAGCACACAACACCCGAAAGCTGTTGGGTGGTGTTGTATGGCAATGTTTACGACATAACAGAGTTCTTGCCGTCACACCCGGGAGGCTCTAAGATCATCCTCCAGCTCGCGGGCCGCGATGCCACCGACGAGTACGACCCCATCCATCCGCCGGGGACACTGGAGGAGAACTTGAAGCGCGAAGCCAAGCTCGGGCGAGTCGACCCAGAGACGTTGGTCCGGGCCTCCAATCCTGCGGCTAAGGAGGAGAAGAAGCCCGAGTCGGAAGACGACGGCCCGCCACCCATGGAGACGTTGCTGAATCTCGACGAGATCGAGCAGGTGGCCAAGAAGCAAATCTCGGACAAGGCATGGGCGTATTATTACTCCGCGAGCGACGACCTGTGGAGCAAGACGAATAATAACACCGTGTATCGGGATATCCTGCTACGGCCGCGTGTCTTCCTCGACTGCACAGGCTGCGACCTCACGACGACGCTGCTGGGCAAGCATAAAGTAGGCCTACCTATTTTCGTAGCGCCGGCGGCAATGGCGCGCCTCGCGCACCCGGACGGCGAGCAGGGCATCGCACGAGCGTGCTCGCGGTTCGGGGCGATGCAGATCATCTCCAACAACGCGTCCATGACGCCCGAGCAGATCGTGTCGGACGCTCCGCCGGGGCAGGCGTTCGGGTGGCAGCTGTACGTGCAGAACGACCGGGCCAAGAGCGAGGCGATGCTCGCGCGCATCAACAAGATGCCCGACCACTTCAAGTTCATCTGCCTGACGCTCGACGCGCCCGTTCCCGGCAAGCGCGAGCTCGACGAGAAGCAGAACTTCAAGAACGCCATCAAGGTCGCCTCGGGCGTCAAGACGGCCGGCGAGCCCGAGCGCCCCGGCGGCGGCGGCGTCGGCCAGCAGCTCTTCTGGGGCACCGCAGCCGACCTCACATGGAAGATCACGCTCCCCTGGCTCGCGGAGCACACGGATTTGCCGATCGTGGTAAAGGGCGTGCAGACCCACGAGGATGCGTACCTGGCGGCTAAGTACGCACCCCAGGTCAAGGCGGTCATCCTATCGAACCATGGAGGACGGGCGCTGGACACGGCGCCCCCGGCTGTACATACGCTGCTTGAGATTCGGAAGTACTGCCCCGAGGTCTTCAACCACATCGACGTCTGGGTTGATGGTGGCATCAAGCGCGGTACGGACGTCGTCAAGGCGCTCGCGCTCGGGGCCAAGGCCGTTGGCCTCGGACGAGCCGCATTATTTGGCCTGGGCGCCGGTGGCCAGGCGGGTGTTGAGCGTACATTGGAGAGTATGTCTTCCTTCGTCCCTATCCCCCATCAACTTGTTGTTTCGGTTCTTTTGTTTATTCCCCACCCCCCTTCGTATCAGTTATCGCGTCTTCATTCATTGATGAGTTCCCGTTCATTCTGTTGGAGATACCATGCTAATCATTACTTCAACCTGAGTAGTCCTCCAAGCCGAGACCGTAACCTGCATGAAGCTACTGGGTGTTCAGAACGTCTCAGAGCTTGGCCCGAAACATGTGAGTGTAACACTGGCGAGTTGGAGTTGCAGGATACTAGTTCGACTAACATGACCATGTAGATCAACACAAGAAAAGTCGAGCGGGACATATTTGATGGTGATGCGAACTTGGAGACGTTTGGGCTGTGGGAGAAGGTCAAGTCCAAGTTGTGAAGTATTGCATAGAATAGATGCTGGTGTATTAGGTTGGAGTGTCCCGGCACAATACTAACAATCTCGTATTAATGAATATGGATATTTCGAAGCACATAAAAGCAGGTCACCTCATGCTTAATTTATTCAAGGTAGCCCTCACGCCCGAGAAGGCCTAGTAGTTGAATCAATACCTGGCCCATACATTCTACTAAGGTTAGATAGGTAGGAGATATTTGCGCCAAGAGCCTCTTCGGGCAGTGCTGACAGGCTGGTAATTCAAGTTGACTGCATGTGATCAATGCTATGCTTGCTAAGACAGATCTAGATCTGTATTACGAAGATCACTAAGTTGTAAACTCTCGGGTAGCACTCAAATCTACAGTAGTGGTCGCATAAGGAAGGTACTTAGTACTAGCTCTCAGCAAAGGAATGCCAACAACACCAACTGCGGGTCACCCCGGATTTCCCCAGGCTTATGCTGACTCTAGTGTGAGATACTATAGCGTACTGTAGTGGTTCAGGTCAATTGCGGAGGTTATCGACTACCCAGTTTGGTTTAAAAGATCATAGTCATCATGCCAGATACAGGGCAAGTTATTGGAACCATGTACCAAGCAAACTTGTTCAGAGAAGAGAGAGCGTTAACACGTTGAAAATCTCTCTTCACATGCCCTCGATTTTTATTTCCTGTTCTTCAGCCGAGGGATCAAAACTGCTTGGCTCTAGGTAGATTTGATGCGGCACAATGGACTTGACCCCTTTAGGAAAGGATTGCGTCTTGTCCTGCATGGAATCCCGCAGGTTTGCGGGGCAGGTATAGCAAGATATGGAGCAAAACGTTGAAGCTACCTAGGTACCTACACACCTCACGGGCTACAGTTCTCAAGGAGGGAGTACAGCCGTAATACGCCGAAGCTCACTAACCAAACATCTTGCTTCTATACCTACCTACCTAGTTCTAAGAGCAGCATCGGACACTTGTACTAGATAGGACCTTTTGGCCTACTCTAATTTATAGGTCACTATCTACATAAAACCACTTGAACCTTGCTCGCCCGAATCCGAGTCTACCATTGGTCACATTCTTGTTGCACTGACACATGAATATCCTAAACTGTCATTCTCGTATTCTTGTTGGCCCGATTCTCCTACGAATCCTCGTGGCCTGATATGATTTAGTGTTCTGCTAACTAAACAGCCGCATAGTTTTGTTTCTTTGACAGGGAATGCAGGATTTCACCAGGCCTCGGTCCAGACAAGCCCAGGGGCAAATACTACATGCCAGTCTGGTATATAGTTGAACTACCTATACTATACTACTTATGGTAACATATAGGCTATAGGTAGGTATACTAAAGACACACACTACGTTGATAACCGTCACCCATTGCCTGTTCCTCTCAAGATTATGGTATCGCTCCATTATCGTGCATATGTAATAACATAGTGACAACAACGTGCGTCGAATCAAGTCTCATGATACCCTATGCGCTTTGTCTCCGTCCCTTTGACTTCGACTTATTTTTTCTTGTCGAGATAGCAGACACTCTCTGCTCGCTTGCCCACTTTCACCTGGGTGACTGGGAATAGACGTTCTTTATTTCTTCCGCTCGCTACTATACTGCACTTTGCTCGTCCAGGCGACGGGAAATATAATCAAGATGTCGGACTTAAAACCAGACGCGACTGAGACTGAGACAGCGCCTGTGGCTGCGTCCGCAAGGAAGAGACACTTCAAGCGTTTCTGGTGGGCTTACTTGCTCGCCTTCCTCGTTGTTGCTGCTGTCGTGGTGGTACCTTCAGTGTAAGTTCATAGCCTCAATTGGTCGTCTACAGGTAGTTTTGGATAGATTTTAATTGATTGGATGCCTAGATTGCTCGTAGCGGTACCGAAGTTGGCGCAACAGAAGCTGAACGGGGCCAAGTTGACGATAGACGGGATTACTGTCACAAACACACAGACAGGCTCTTTCGTCATGGGCATCAACTCTACGATCGAAGCAGACGACTCGGTTCATGCCACTGTCGATGCTTTTGAAGGCACCATGTACTTGGCGGACGTCGACCCCCCGTTGGCTTTTGCGCAGATTGACTTCCCTCAAACGACTTCCTCCTCGATGCAGGCTATCAACGTCAGTCAGGAGATTCAGATTTCAGATCTAGGCTCTTTCACGACATTCAACAAGGCCCTTTTATCCAAAGAGTCCGTCAACGTACAAGTGAAGGGAGATACCCACATTCATGTCAGCGGGATCTCTCGTGCCTACCCTGTCACTTTTGATAAGACGGTGACCTTGAAGGGTCTAAACAACTTTGAAGGACTTTCCATCTCGGATTCTAGCATTAGTGCTCTTGCCACCAAGAATAACTTCAACGCAACGGTCTACATTCCCAACCCCTCGGTATTGACCTTGGATATTGTAAGTCGTTGCTCGGTCATACCCTTCAGAGCCTGTACTTGTATTTGTTTAGATTCGTTTGAGTCGCGAGACTAACGAAATGCCAAACAGGGTAACACAACGTTCACAAACTATTTAGGTGACCAGGACGTCGGTCAGACATACATTGACAACCTCGTGCTCTACCCTGGCAATAACACTTTCCCCACGACCTCGGACATTAAGCAGCTACCTATCATCAGCGCCCTGACGCAAGAGCCCTACTGCGAACTCAAGGGCAAGCTACCCTTTCAACTCCAGGGCAAGAATGTCGTGAACAACGGCCAAGTCCTCCCGTACTTTCGAGACGCGCTCGCGGCGAGTAACCAGAGCGTCACCATCGATCTAAGTGATGCGGCGAAGAAAGTTGGTCTCCCCGTGCAGTGCATTAAACTCTTGAGAAACTAAACGTGGATTTGATTACGTTTACTTTCAGAATGCCTTATCTAGCCCTCGCAATGATATTGTACTACTACTAGAGATGAAAGGTGATGCGGCGCAAACGACCAACGACCTTGTTTACCTCAAATACATGTAGCCGTCATCGATTCAACTCAACGGCCCATAAAACCCGTTATGTATATATGAAATATTGTACGGTGGTAGATGGGGATCTTCGACTAATTCAATGAGACTGAAAAAATAGAAAGATGAATCAAGCTTCCAGCTCGCTATACATTCTCGGGGGTATGCTTATTTGAATGTACCGGGTGGCGCAATACGATATCTAGTAAGAGTGTAGTGAAATAGTGTGTACGATTTTTTGTTTTTAGTGACATTCCTACGACAAAACAAGGCTTTATGCAGTTACTCTCGCGGTCCGTTTTCCGATAGGTAGGTACTATTCCACGTCTTCCCCGTGAGGGTTAAAAATGCAGTGAACGCCACCTCGGGCGAAGTTTCCCACAAATCTTACTCACTGTTGTAGTTCTATCGTATTCTTCTACCTCCCGGCGAGTGCTAAAAATGCAGTGGAGGGGCGAAAATAAGGGCTTTCTTATTCGTTGTTGTAATGTCTAGCACCATTCCCCTACCTCGAGGGTTAAAGCTCAAAATTGGTGATATAAATGCACCACTCTCGAACTCCTTAAGACCAATAAGCCATATATTCCCGTTTCCGTATATGCCATGCCTATTTGTCAATCCATTGTACGTTGACCACCCAGCCAACTGGTATTCCCGCCTTGCGCTCGCTTCAGTACCCCTTTTAAACTATGAATCCAAACAGACTTCTACGGATGGGCAATCCGCGAACGGTATAGCGATGGGCTTCGCAAGGCACACTCTGACCTGCCAACCTCTCTCCTTCATGAGCTGTGGGCTGTCGCCGATTCGGAATTCGTTAAGAATCTTTCTGGCGATGAACGTGGCTAGTGCCTCGAGCGTCTCGAAGAACGTTGCATCTAAAGCCTATATTGCATTATTAGTCAGAAAGGGACTGTGTAATGTTCGGGTTTCCCCGCCCCACACACAACCAACGTAAGCACATAAGATATACATGTATATGATTGAAAAGACGTCTCGGAATAGGATAAGTGAGGCAACAGAGGGGAGTTGAAATACAAGCTACGTAAACTCAATCATGGATAGGACTAGTCACATACATTAACGACAAGTCTCTCCAGATCGGCGTGGATGTCTTCCAGGACGTCAAAGCGATCGATCTCGACATCCACGACAACCATCTGCTTCGCACACCGCTCGTTGGAGTTCACGCCGATGAGTATGGGGACGTGCAGGCTGTGGAGCCGGAGGCTGCGCGAGTACGAGTGCCAGGGGTTCTTCCTCTCGCCCCCGGTGGCGTTCGTGTTCTTGAAGCACGCGACGGTGGTCAGGCTCACGCCCGAGCCGAGCAGCGACGCCTTGGGCAGGTGGAGCGTGAGGCCGAGGCAGCTCAGCCGCCTGACGTCCAGGAAGGGGACCTGGTCCGGGGGTAGCCCCACGCGACTCCCGTCGACGACGCGGCCCGTCATCCTCACCCACAGGAGCTCGAAGACGTCCGCGGTGCGCGGGACCTCGAAGATGGCGCTCGAAGACGACTTCGAGAAGGGCCGCATGCCCCGCAGGAGCGTCTTGGCTAGGTTGCCGTAGTGCACGGTCTCGTGGTTGACGGCGTCGCGGGCCGACGACGTCTCGAAGGGTCGCGCGAAGGCCACCTCGGAGGAGAGGAGCACGGGCTGCGGCTTCCCCTCGCGCGCCCAGGCGTCCCGGCCCGCGATCATGATGCTCTCGAGGTTCCGCACGCGCACGGTGGCCGGCGCTTCACCTGCCTCGGCGCGGACTTGCCATGTGCTGACTAGCGGAGCCGCGGGGTCTAGCTCTGGATCGGCACCACTTGCGCCATCACTTGCGCCGGGCGTGGATATCCGCAACGACGTGAGCGTATCCATTCCTCTAGGCCGGAAGCTTCTTCTTTCGTGGATTACTCTTATGTTCTCGCCTCTGTTTGTTTGGGGGGGTTTGGCGATGAGGTAGATCGAGTGTGACGGTGAAATCTGGAGGATGATAATGAAGGCGGGGTTGAGGGCGGTAGGATCTTGATTTTCTTATACCAGCCAAACATCTACTGTGAACCCGTCATGTATACCGTATAGGTTTTAAACGCTTCCGGTACTGGGGTTTTCCGAAGCCTGTTTTGGACTATCGTCTAGTAGATGAAGAATAGGTAGAGATCCATAGATACTTCAGTTGTGCAGTCACCAGTCACCACACGGTGCTGCCCGAACTGCCCCACCTCTCATCTTCACACCAGTAGATTGACAAGCTAACGCAACCGAGTGCGTTATAAACCTTAAATTGTTCTTGAATAACGTATATACTATAACGAGCGAGGTCCAAAAGGGTTCCAAGGTTGCCTTTAGAGCGTCACGATAAGAAATTCAACGGTCGGGTGCCGTAATCTCATTCGGAAACGTACGTATACGATGATGTTTCCTTTCAACAGGAGACACTTGGTTTAAATCGGCGCCTATTGGAGCACCACTCCATACTACTGTAGATACTCTCAAGGCTCCGGAAGCTCTAGAGCCATAATATAGCTAACGTGTTCCGCAGGCTTACCCCATTTCGTGCAATCGACTACAGCATTTGGGGTCAGCATTCTTCAATCAGCGTCATGTAGAGATGGGTCTTTCATCAGGTAGAGGGCTCCTGAAACACGATTCCGGTCTGGACAGGAACCTCTATCTCCTTGGAAAAGACCAGGCCGGAAAGAGAATGACGCCGGGGATTACGTACCGGTGTGTCGGTCGATGTCGCGGAATCCGCAGCTCAAGTAGAGCGCATGGCCTTCCGGTGACGATTCTAGGTAGGCAGGCCAGCCACGTTTCTTTGCCTCCTCTACACCCCACATGACGAGCATTTTGCCGGCGCCCCTACGTTGGTGCTCCGGGACGACATGGAGCAGTCTTAGGTCTATCATCTTCCTTAGTTCTTGCGCTTTCCAAACTAGTAGGGCAGAAGCGAAAGTTTGTAGGCTTCGAGTAATTGAAGAAGGGAACCGAAGGGCGACAAAAAGGACTTACGAAGATGCTTCTTGCCTGTGTGATACTTAACACGCATCTTATACAGGCCACCAAACAACGCATCACAGGCTTCCACGTTGCATCCAGGGCCGAAAGTCCGGGGTCCCGGAGGAGGCTGCGAGCCGTCTTTGATGTGCCATTGGGCGAACCCAATCATCTGCATGTTGTCCTCGTTCGGCGCGATGTCCGTGTCGACGACCTTGAGCCAGTTCACCGTAGAGTCCTCGCGGAGATCCTTCGCCATATCTTCGGCCCGAAAGTTGCGCCCAGGTTCTGGCTCGGGAAACGGACCGGGGAAGAGGACGTTGTTGAAAGGGTTTGGTGCATATGCCACCTTCTCAATAAATGCGGCGCGCGGGGCGTCGGCCTCGGTGGCTTGCTGGAGTATCAGAGGCATTCTTTTGGATGCGATAGATGATAGAGACTAATCTCTGAAATAGACAGCCTGTACTGCGAAGGAGGCACGGATACTGGTAATTCGCGGGTTTGGAATATAAGTTACATATGTATATAATTTTGACAAACGTGACGACGAGTCTAGACGGAATACATTTCTAATGTTGTTTCTGAAAGCAACTTTCTGCGTATATCGTATACGTCTATCTATATATGCCCCCCTGGATATAATTATGTCGCTAGCCTTTCTTACCTAGGTATCTATTTCGAAGCTAGGATTTCGGTGTAATGGGGTTTCGCGTACAGTGTCGTGACATAGACGAGCGGCGCATTAAACGTGAGTCATTGGCCGAGCTGCCTCCCTACTTAGGCAGGATGTGAGGGTTGTGGACGGGGATGCCGTCGAAAGCCGGCGGCCAAAAACTTCGATTTTCCCTCACCCAACGCTACGAAACGTATTGAGCGGAAGAATATAGATGCGTTTGTGCTTAGACTCCTCTACGCTTACTCCAGCATTGATGAAATAGGTACGAGTTGAGGCGGTCAGAGGGTCAGTCACTGTACCTAGCGCCCAGCGACCTAAATGTAGTGGATAGAGACCGCTAAGGAATAGTTCCTAACAGCGCCTCATACATACCCTCAGTACACATCTCCCCACATCATTCTGTAAGAGATAGCAGAGAGCTTCGTTTCGATGGGGTTCGACGGCGAGATGAATGAATAAAATCTATTCCAAACGGCGAGCTTGCCGGCAACACCCAGATCACACCCCGACGCATCAAAGCCGTTCTAGAGTTGTCAGGATGCCGATACTTCCAGAAGGGCTCATTCTCCAAGGCGCATCTACCGCACTACGGAGTCGAAGTGTCGCTGCCGCGCGTGCATTTCAGCCAGGTGAGGTAATCGCGACGTTTGGTTCGCCGAATATCGCGATTCCAGATAGTCCGCACCTATCAACAACATGCAGCGGCTGTCTATTGCCCTCAGCTCCGGGTTCGGATGCCCCTTCTACGTCACAACCCGCGAGGGTAGTGCGAGCATGCACAGGCTGTCGGACAGTAGCCTACTGTTCCCCGGTATGCCAGAGACTGGATTGGACGACAGGGGGGCATAAGGCCGAGTGTAAAGTCTTCAAGCGCGTGCGAACCGAGGGCCATGACTTTTTGCCTACTCCTGTCCGAGCGCTCGTGCAGGTGCTCCTGCGGCCTGAGATGAGTGCCGCTGTGAGGGAGTTGGAGGGACATGTCGATAAATTTCGTCGAGATTCGGGCAGGCTGTGGGCAGATATGGAGCTGCAGGCTATGGCTGCTCTACATTACCTCGGCCGCGAAACGAATGCTAAGAGTTTGGCGGAGGCGATCGAGATACTGTGCAAGGTACGTGTTGTCCAGTAGAGTCCGAGGGGAGCTTCTCTGCAGAAAAAGGCCCGCCGGCTTCTTCATGAATTGTTTCTAACCTGGGAATATAGTCACAAGTGAACTCGTTCAACCGGCTGGACGAGGACGTTGAAGAAACCGGGCTTTTCATGCACCCGGCTCTAGCCATGATCAATCACTCATGCGCACCGAACGCCTTCGTGCAGTTTGTTGGCCGGAAGGCCGTGCTTCACGCATATCAGGAGATCGGGAAATATGAAGAGATCATGATTTCGTACATCGGTAAGTAATGAACGTCTGCTCACTGGTAAAGAGTAGATCTAACCAACTGTTATTCAAGACTGTAACCTCCATCTTTCTCAGCGTCAAGAGGCGCTCAAGACGCGATATCAATTTACATGCCATTGCCCACGTTGCAAGAATGACATGGACGTATATCAAGTCTGCCGGGGGTATCCGCATCTGCGTCTGAATAGTCTCAGTGTAGTACCAGACATTCAGAAACTACTAGACTCTCACACTCCTGGTCTTCTCAGCGGCAATAAATCACTTAGTGCCACAGTCGAGGAGATATACCCCTGGTGTTCAAGTCCCCTCCTCGGCCTCAGCGAGGCCGACAAGCAGAAACAACTACGTCGGCGCTGGACAGCCTGCAAACCTCTCCGCGACTCCCGCACCCCGGCCTACGCCATTGAGCCACTGCCGCGCGTCCTCGCAGAAGCGGGCATGTACTTCGGGGAGCAAGGCAACTTCGCATACGGCCTATGCATATCCAGCTTCCTAGCGACGAACGTAGACCCGTACAAAGCAGCCGCGCCCTTCGCGCCGCCACGAGTAAAAGGGCTATTGATGATCGCAAAGCTGCTCGCGAACACCGCATCCGCAGACCTAGGCGGGTCGAAGGCCTTAACGTCGACCAAGGGCTTGCGGGGAGCGATCTCCAAAGCCTTGGGAAAGATGGATCAAGCGACCATGTGCCAGATCCTCCTCGAACTCATCGTGCATCACTCCCCCGCGGCGCACTCGAAGGAGTGGAGTGTTCTTCGCGAAGCGAAGGACTCGCTGGGCGACCTCGAGACCCTGCAGGGCCGGGAGACGGAAGACGCGCTCGTCAAGGCGTTCATGCGTAATCCGAATGGTGCCGAGGAGAGACGGTTTTTTGAACAAGCTATACTCAGCCCGCTTCGGGAGCTATCTGCTTTTTGTGTGAATATCATGGATAGCGAGTTTAGTTCATGATCATACAGGAACATGTCGCATCTGGTATTGCGCGATTCACGTCTCAGAATTTACAAAAACTGAACGCTCTCCACGGACATTAAATTCGGGATATGGCAATGGGGAGAGAAATCGAATATGAGTCTCGGTTACTGTACTCTGGACTTGGTGGATAGGTCATGCTGTGGCATCCCCTCGCGGGCACCACCAAAAGTCTGCAATACCATTGCTGGGTATATACGAAGTGACGAAATCTGACTTAGGAATGAAGCCCGCATAGTCTGAGGCTGGATTTTTATAGTTTCCTGGGCTATATTGTGGTTTATATTAATGACTAGGCTCAATCTTTGTTACTCCAAACCAGGAAAAGCAATCCCAGTCCTATACTATGGCCTTAAGGCTTGCTATATCGATAGGTGGCTTTGATGATGGAGAAGACATTCTGTTTGGAACGGATGCCTACTTTGTATGAACCTGACCTCTTATGCAACTACTACGATAGTAATCTAAGAGCTGTAGATGGCCAAATATGTGTGGGCAGTAGCTGTCGGCCATGAGTTTCATAATAGGAGACGTCAGAGGCGGTGCGAATGGCCTAATCCGTAAGATGAACCTAAAAGTATCTAGGAATGACGTGGACTAATAAGCTGTCCGCCGAAGTACTTTGTGCAGCCTTGTTGGCGTGCAGTGTGTATGTCTCGGAAAAGCTAATCAAAGATCTAGACTCTCATCGAATATGACGGAGAACCTTGGAACGTTGTGAATAGACCCTACCTCTTATGGCGGTAGTACTATAGCTAAACTAGATCTTAAGATGACTTCGACACAACATGTGTTAAACCGAACAACTTTCAAAATAGGCTTTCGGCCAGACTAGCCTTTAACCTTGCGAATAGTTGTCGTCGACTTTGAACCACGTTTCTTCAATGTCCGTTTATCCACAGCCCCAGACTTTGTAAGCTTTGGGATGCCGGCCACTGATGAATTCCTGCGCGCTTTCGTAGGCGGCGGCGAGTCTAAGGTAGGGGCGTGGGCAGTGGACGACTGAGCGACATGGTCATCGCTTGCGTTCGGAACAGCAGAGGAAGGACAACCGGAGTTTATACTATCTTCTACATGGCAAGTAAGGGAAGCCTTACGCTTCAAATTTACCAACTGAGAGTGATGGGGTTCTCGCTGTAGGCTGACGGTAGGATCTCTCTGAGAAGTAGTTGTTTGTGCTTCCATCCTTTGTACACGGCCCTTCAGCAGCTCGAATTCCATTTGAAGTGTCTCAACTTGACTTGCTCTGTGGCTAATCTTTGTAATACTGCTAGTGATAATATCCATTTCGCGTGAAGCAAAGACGGGATTAGTAGTAGAGGATTTGTAAGATCGCTCGAGGGCCAACTCCTGTCTTAGATGTTGTAGCTCGGCCTTCAAAGCAACTATTTCCTCGGTGTTTGCCTTGGACGCTAATAAGGCCGCCTTTGCTGTGGTTCGGGCGTCTTGGAACGATGTTTGGAAATCTTCTAAGTCCCGTCGTGCGCTCTCAAGTTTCGACTCAAGTAGGTTGAGCTGTTGCTGATGCTTTTCCCACTTGACACAAAGCTCGACCCGCCAAGATGCGTCAGCTTCGGCGATGGCGTTTTTGATGGAAGACGACTCTTGCCCATAGTGACTTTGAGCCGCCAATGGCTGTAATGTTTTCTGGATTTCTTTGATCTCTGCCTGAGTAGACTTGATATCATCCGCGAACCCTTTGGTTTTCGTGCTGTGGTCTGATAAATCCCCCGTCATTTGGACCATCTCGTTTTTCAAATTTCCGACCTCTTCATCGATACGCTGCACAGCCTGGTTGAAAGAAACAACAATCTGGTAACCAGCTGTATCTAGCCGCTCTATGTCTTCTCTTTGCGCATCAACTTCGTTTCTTATACGGTCTAGCTTAAGGATTTCATTTGTCGCTTGTCTGTGGTTGCGGTTCTCAGAGGATCTGGAGCCATGATCATTGTCTTCAGAATCTTCAGGCTGAACTTCATCAGCAGGCGGGTTCTTTAAATCTAACAGCCTTTGAATGGTAGGCTGTATAGCGCCATGACCGCCGGCGTCCTTGATTTGAACAGACGAAGCCCGCAGCAAGAGCTGGCCCCTAAGACTATTAGATACTGTTGTCACAATGTAGCCCCGAAAGGACTCACTCATGAAGAACGTGATTAACAGCAGAACTTAGGCATTTGGAACCTAATACTGAACGACATTGATTGCACACTACGTTTTGAACATGGCTGCGCCGGACTCCTGTTAGTAAGTTGCTCCCAATGACAACGGCAGTTGAGATCGTACCAGCTATCTACTATAGTTCCAATCTCTCCTTGTCGTACGATGCCCTCCGGACTTATACCCAGAGCATGCGCAGGTTGAACGACAGGGCTAATATATCTCTTGCCTATCTGGGTCCATAGGTTCACAAGGGAGCCCAAGCGATGCTCACATTGGCTGCAGCAAGTCGTTACAGTCTCCATAGTCGCGAATAGGCGAACAGGTGATTATTGTGGTGGCACTCAGAGCTGGTTATTGCCAATTGCCAGATTCTCATTGGGCATTGGGCCTTTAGGACGCCATCAGCCACCGTTCGAAACTCTAGCAACACCGGTAAGATTGTCAATACGATGAGAGAAACAATGATGATGTCGCATCTTGTTGGAGTCGATTGGCGGGTTCCTACGTGTCGCGTGCGTTGTTGATTGAACAGGCAAGATGAGGTTGGGGTTGTGGCATTGGATTGCACCTACCGGACTGTAGTACCAGGTACCTAGGTAGGTAGTTGGGTACCTGTACACATGGATGCTACAGCGCTACAGGTACAGTAGGTGCCTCAACGTAAGGTACCTACGTGCTACAGTGCCACAACAGGACAGAGGAAGCGTCATTAGCGTATCGGTAAAGAAACCGCACAGGGTAAGGGAACGCGTTCTAGAATTAGTTCGAAAGCTTTATCATAACAACGGGCTTAAGGGTCTGTCGCGAAGGGTTTATTGCAAAACTGTTATAAGAAAAGTCTATTCTTAGTCACAATGGTTGAACTGGTAGTATAGGTACCTCACCTACACCTAGGTCAGGGTTAGTAATTAGTTTAATACTAATTAGTATACTAATTAGTATACTAAACTAATTAGTTTAGTTTAGTATTAGTATAGATTTCTTAGCATTAGTTTAGTTTAGTATTAGTATAAATTTTTAGCTTTAGTATTAGTTTAGTTTAATATATTAATTAATATATTAATTAATATAAGTTACATGATTTTTTTAATAAAAGTTTTATTATTTTTAATTTTAAATTTATTTTTAAAAAATCACGTGATTTAAATTACTTAATATAGTTAGTAAAAAAAATAATACGTAATATATAATACTTAATATAGTTAGCGTATAAGCAAATATATAATAAAAATATTTTTTAAAAATATTTTTTAAAAATATTTTATATATATATATTTTTTAAATTTATATATAAATTTTAAAATAAATCGGAAAATTAAACAGTTTATTAAATTAAATTAAGAAAATTATAAATAAATT